>OX578133.1:167411406-167868906 GCA_951213105.1 Amaurobius ferox
ATTGGTCCCTTACAATGCTCTTCTTTGTAAATGTTTTACACCGTCAATTTTCGCCATATGTGTATCGTTACAACTCCATTTATGGTTTTTCAATACGCTGATCAATTTGAGCAGGAAAAAAAGTGGGTATTGCCATTCGAAAATTTCAAATTTTTTCACTGTAACCGTAACCGTGAGAGCTCTATTCTTTGAAATCATCACAATCTCGAGCGCATACCTTCAAATAACAATATCTGAAATTTCTTTTCGATTGGTTGAGCGGATAGGCCGCTAGGGGTTCATATATCGGGGAAGTTTTTTCATGACCAAATTGCATATGTATATATACACACAGGGGGTTATAAAAACTTTGCCGATATATGAACCCCTAGCGATCATACCGTTCAAGGAAACGGAAAGAAATTTTGGATGCAGGTATTTTAAGGTATGCGTTCAAGAATGATATGAAGAAACAAAAGTCCTGCTCTCACAGTTAGGGTTACAGTGATACAATTTCGAAATTTACAAATGGCAACACCGACTTTTACTTTATTAGAATGTGATCTTCGCAATAAAAAACCATAAATGGAGTTGAAACGGTACCTGCAGCACGAAAAAAGCCGGCGCTAGGCAGAGACTAATAAAAAGGGGAAAACAACTGTGGCGTTCAACAGAACACGAATTTTTGTTCCATTGACGTCACATTCCATACCGTGTGTTCAGCTCAGAATCCAGCCTGCTGAATTTCCTTCGAAAAGAGAAGTAGAGACCAAGGTATGCAGATTTCCAGGTTCGGCGTAAGACACCGTCATGGCTGGAGTCATCGCCGTAGGAGAAAGAAAAGACGTTGTGATTGGAGTGCCGCTTGCTTTCTTGCACTTTGACTTGACCAACATGACGCTTACAGTGAAAAAAGAAGATGAAATGGTAAAGCTCTATTATCTGAATGGGCAAAATGCAGCAGAGACATTGCGTGTCTACCGCACGAACCATCAGCTACGACGAGGCGCGCGTTCTGTACAAGCTGTACGGGACTTGATACTCAAATTTGAAGAAACTGGTTGCACATGCGATCGATCTCGGCATGGACGACCTTCCGTCCGAAGTGCATGAGACGATAAGCGAAGGTCGTATTGCAAGTGCACGCGGTGTTTCACGCGTGCTGGATTTGCCGAATTTTACGGTCCGAAAGATTCTGCGTTCTGTTCTCTACATGGTTCCGTATCGATTCCAGCGTGTCCAAATGTTGTAAGCGTGTGATAACCAACTACGCTTGGATTTTGCTAATGAATTCCTCATCCGGTATGACGATGATAACAGATGGTCTTTACGCATTCTGTGGACGGACGAAACACGTTTCTCCTTGATTGGTAACGTGAATTCGAAGAACTGCGTGCACTGAGCAGACCAAAATCCCCATGATGTGGTCTCACTTCCGTTACACCAAGCAAAAGTGACTGTGTGGTGTGCGATAACAAGCACCTTCATCCTAGGCCCTTACTTTTTTGAAGAGGTTACTATCTCAGGTCTACTCACGTGTACTATAACGAGTGGTCGCTATGAAGCAATGTTGACCAATTACGTCATTCCCGAATTGCGACAGCGAAATGCCCTATCTGACGTCGTGTGGATGCAAGATGGCGCTCCCCCACATGTGGGGTCTTCTGTGAAACGTTTATTGACACAACAGTTTGGTGACAAAGTTATCTTCCGCCATTTCATGTTTCTGTAGCCACCCAGGTCCCCCGATCTCACTCCAATGGATTTCTGGCTGTGGGGATACATGGAATCCAAAGTGTATGCAGGCAATCCGCAAACTCTATTTAATTTGAAAGATGCCATCACACGTGAGGTTCAACAGATTCCTCTTGCCATGGTACGTGCTTCAGTGCTATCCACCATCTGTTGCATGCAAAGTGTCATTGTGTGTGAAGGCGGACTCGTGGAAAAATTGTGAAACACAATAAAATGTTTTGCTTTTCTGTCCTTTTTGGTTGTTTTCAATTTTTTCTTAGTTTCTGCCTAGGGCCGCCGTTTTTCATACTGCATGTACCGTTTCAACGCCATTTATGGTTTTTCACTGTGAAGATCACATTACAATAAAAAAAAAATGGTGCTGCCATTTGAAAATTTCGAAATTGTGTCACTGTAACCCTAAGTATGAGAGCAGGACTGTTGTTTTTCCACACCATTCTTGAGCGCATACCTTAAAATACCTGCATCCAAAATTTCTTTCCTTTTCCTTGAACGGTATGATCGCTAGGGGCTCATATATCGGCAAAGTTTTTTTATAATTACCCTGTATATATATATATTAATATATATACACACACACCTACATAAATATATATATATGTCATGCCTAATTTGAGATTTGAAATTCTGGATTTTTTCCTTGGTGAGCTGAGACGGATCGAATGACACCAAAATTAAGTTTCTAGCTATAATGGACGTGCTCGATAGTTTTGATACATCACTCCCTCACTCACTAAGTCAGTCTGTTCCGTCCATATTGTATTCTTTCCTACTTTAGAAATGGAATGTTTCACGAACTAGTAAAATTATTGTGTGTTTTACTGATCATTTTAAGCTTTAGATCATTTTAGTAGCTTATGCGTACAACTTACGATTATAATATTATCGATACCGTTTATGATGAATCCAAGGGGACTAAAATTTGCAGTAAATATTAAACACTAGCATTGAAAATTGCGTCGTTAACTTAGCAATCTTCGTAATATTCGGTATACGGGATTTCGTTGAAAATTATAACGATTAGAGCAGTTATATCTGCTCTACCAATCTCGTCTCTCTTTTTGTGTTTTTAACACTTTACAACAAAGTTGAAAAGTGTTTATGACTTTGTTCATTCTGTCTGTCTGTCTGTCTGTCTGTCTGTCCGTTAGCACGATAACTGCCGTAAAAATGACTTTATCAAAATGAAATTTAATATGTTGTTCAGACGGTCTGTAGAACCTATGGGAATATAAATGAATAATATCACCCAATTAGTTTTGGATTGAACCCGGGTCGAAAAAATGAAATACATTGAACCCTATGGGACCTAATTTTTCAAACATTTTTTAAGCGGATTTAAAATTTACAAATTGCTTCGAAAATTTTAGGTAATATTCAAATTGTTCCATAAAATATATAAAAAAAAATTCAGCGAAATATATTCAGTAGTTTTTTAAATAAAAATTAAAATAATAATTACACCTTTTATATGAAACGATCACGTGACCATGATATGAAACGATCACATGACCCACTTCAAAATGATATATGGCATCCATCTTGTTTCAAAATCGTGATTTTTTTAAGTTCTTTTTAATTCATATTGAGTGTTGTATCGGTCCTAAAACTACTTTATTTTTGCTTAAATTCTGTGCATCTACATACTGAAACAACGCAATGACAATATATTTGAGTTTAAATGCTCATCTAAATTTAATTATTTCTACAACTAAGCCTATTTTTCACCTATGTAAAATGTAAACAGCAAAATATATAGAATGAGTTGTATTAGAATTCCTGTATTTTTTTAACACAAAATAATTTAGTCCATGGAGTCTGCATGGCTGATATGAATGAAATATTAATTGATTTCATAAAGAGAAGGACGATTTTTTTCGATGAAGTTTCAAGCATAGAGTTTAATTTTTTTTTGCTCCATGGTCTTAAAAAAATGTTTAAATAAAATAAATTATTATAGTATGAAATAGAGAATTATTATAGAGAAAGTTATGAATGAAATCCTGTTTTTATAGAGAGATCCAGTCGTGTTATTTTTTCTATGACGTCATTTGAATTAATTTCAGTTGTTTTCGATGAAGTTTTCAAATATAATAAATTATCGTAGTATTATGATAATTCTAAAACTATTACCGAGGAATGTATAACATTTTAGAGATGTTTAAACCAGGCAATTTATATTTCAATGCCGTCATTTGAATGAAGTTCATTTTTTTCGATGAAGGTTTAAGTTTTCAAATATAATAAATAATGCAGTATTGTGATAAGTTTCAAAATATTACCGAGGAATGTATTACATTTTAGACTTGTTTAAATAAAATTGCATTGAAGTTGGAAAGTGTTTCATAATCAATGCTTTAAGCATGATTGATCTTTCTTGTTTAACACTTTACAACATAGTTGAAAAGTGTTTATGACTTTGTTCATTCTGTCTGTCTGTCTGTCTGTGTGTCCGTTAGCACGATAACTGCCGTAAAAATGACTTTATCAAAATGAAATTTTAGTATGTTTTTCAGACGGTCTGTAAGACCTATGGGAATATAAATAAATAATATCATCCAATTAGTTTTTTATTGAACCCGGATTGAAAAAATGAAATACATTGAACCCTATGGGACGTAATTTTTCAAACATTTTTTAAGAAAATTTGAAATTCTCAAATTGCTTCGAAATTTTTAGGAGATATTCACATTGTCCCCTAAAATATATAAAACAAATTTCAGTAAAATATGTTAGGTAGTTTTTTAATTAAAAATTATTTAATAAAGGGAGAAAAACAAATTCAATTAAATTCTGACTTTTGGGATATCCTCCAGAAAGAAAAAAGAGATATATTATATAATAAATATCTTTCCAAGAGTTCAACTACTTTGTATATGAGAGAGGCTTCACATTTTAAAATAAATTTGGTAGATAACAATTTTTCGATTCTTTTTAAATTTTATATAACACTTCATGATATACTTATTTGATGGCATTTTTAATGCACTTTTCTACATTCTACAGAGTTAAAATTTGGTACACAGCTTAAATTTATAGAACATTTTATTCTACAAAAATTTGGTGGATCTTTAAATATAGATCCTACATTTTTTTCGAAATGGCCTGCAAATAATCCCCGTTCACTTCTATAAATCATTGTTGCAATGTTGTTAAAAATTCTGATGTGAGCAGCACATGTTTTTCCCTACAGACTCATATTCACGTTCTCTTTATTTCTTCAATAATAATTTGAGTTTATCTGCACAAAATAACAGCCATAAGTATTTTAAATGACATTGAATTTGCACGTTAAACTTAAATTTGGTTCTCATTTGATAGCTGGACTTATTGTCAAAGGTGGCGTAGCGAAAACGCGAAAAAACTAAAATATATCAAGAACGGCTAGTCCTAGAGTAATGGGGTTAGTCTTATTCCTTTAGTTGTCAAAAATCACGTATAAAATAGGAATTTAATTGATATAATTAAGCACACGTAGTCTTTTATTTTTATATTTAACGATTTTTGCGGGCCATTTCACAAAAACAGCCCGTTCCTTTTTCCCGAATCGTACTAGAATAACCTACAAGTGATTTATATACAAAATTTTGTTGAATTTGATATATATATCACTTGTAGGTTATTAAAATATTACACACTAAATTTTGTTAAATTTGGTCCATTAGTTTTTCGCTAGAGTGGATAAAGACAATTTTTGCCGGCCATTTCGCAAAGAAGGCAGATTCTTTTATTACGAATCGTACTATAATCTAATGAACACCAGGGTTTCCCACAAAAAACTTACCTACCAAATTTTATGAAATTCTGTCCATTAGTTTTTCAGTTAGAGTGGATGCAATATCCTCACAGACACACAGAAAAACACACAGATACACCGTTACACACACAGTCGTCTTCCTGAAAATAGTTTTTTCGTGTTCTAGAAGTCCCAAAACGTGTAGTTCCTTCGAAAAATCGAGTTCCGATCTTCGTCATGATTCCAATACTTTGAATACGCACACACACACACACACACACACACATATTATCTGTGTATCTAAATTCCGTGCCTACGCAATTACAATAGTTGTGATTTTAAATGATCCCTAAACTTTTATTATTTCTTCAACGAAGCCTAATTTTAACTTATGCAGAATGCATATATCTCAAGCGATTGTAAGGTGAGTTACATAAGAATTTCTGAATTTTTTTCACACAAAATTATTTAGCTCTGGAGTCTGGAATACAAGTTATATGAATGAAATATTCATTGGTTTTGCATAGAGAATCAGATGATTTATATTGCGATAGAATTTTAAATATTTAAGTATAATAAATTACTGTAGTACTGTGATAATGTAAAAGATATCACCACTGAATGTATCACATTTTTGAGAAATTTTAAATGAAATTGCATTTCAGTTGGAAAGTGTTTCATAATCAATGCTTATGCATGATTGATCTTTCTTGTTTAATAACTAAATTTACTATTACTGAGGATTCGTAAGTATTATGTTACCCTTAATGTAACTAAATTCTAATAATATACATTTTAAATTTTCATACATCTTTAAAGGCTAGTCTGACCGGCCACATCTCTTTGATGTACAGGCTTTCGTTTGTTTAGGGGTTACTTTTTGCCTAAACACCTGAACACATATCTTTCTAAGATTCACCTGCTAGTGTGCTCTGCAAATATCAATGTTGCGACATTCTGCGTCGGAGAATGCAGGGTTTAGATACCCCGATCTTTTTTACAATGCAAACGAATATATTTTAAAATAGTATTTATTTATGGAAGGCTAGATATGGCTCTTCAAATGATGAAATGTATAAAATTATGATTGTAAAATAAAGTTAACACAGAACGGGATATTCACCATATCCTCATTCTCTTTTATTCCCATTTTCTTTGAAATCAAGAATAATAATTTTTTGGAATACATTACACATTTGTGTTATTTTTATTGTGTTATAATAGTGCTATTTCCCGAAATGTTTTGATATTTAAAAAAGTTAAGGAGTAATTTATATTAGCATGGAAGAAATGGTTCAATTTGATTTATTTTGATTTATTATACAAAATTATGCCTGCTAATTTGATACAGTTAAGTCCATTTTTATATTAGATGTATAAATAGTGTGCAAGTTTAAATAAAATCTAGTTGTTTTATTACTTTCAGCTGTATCTAATAAGCCTAATGAAAAACATAAGACCGAAAAATATTCGGTTTTATGAAATTTCTATTAGTTGTAATTTATTTTTTGTTTCATTTTATAAATACGTTTTGAAAAGTAAAATTTTGAATTTTGTGCCCGATTCGGTTCTAAATCTTTGTTTATCTTTATTTATTTTACATTCCTACTTGACATACATTTAGTTGCAATAATACTGAAATTAGAAATACTGCATTTATATTTTTCAATCGCATAAAAATTCATTCGACGCAATTAAATAATGATAAATAGATTAAATTCTAAATCATAAAAATATTTTAAAATTGTAATTTTTAAGCAATGTTTACCTTTTCAGGACTATTTTCTTCAATTGTATTATTTTTTATTCTTCTATTTAAACAGTACCTTCTATACAGTCCTTTTATTCCTGCAGATCAAATTTAATCTAATTTGCTGTATTGCACTATCGTCTGCAAAATTAAACTGGATGCTATATTTTTCACATAGGAAATTTTCGATTTTAAATGCACTTGTTTCTAAATATGAATTATTCTCGGGACATTGAAACTAATATTATCAAATGCGATAGTTCTTTGCTTTATTGTTCACATATCTACCCATTTGTTTCAATTTTATCAATTTTTTTAAAATTGCTAAAAGTTTACTTTTTTGAAATGAGAACTGTGAGAAAAATTGTATTTTACTTTTGACGGAAAATTAATTCAGATTAATACGAAAAATTGTGTAAAAATATTAATAATAATAAAACAATTACTAATCATTCGTATGACTCAAAATTATCTAATTGATATTTCAATTTAATTAAAAAATATTTTATGGAATTGAAAAAAAAAACGAATTCTCCAATTAAGAAAGTATGTTTTTGCGAAACTGAAAAGAAGAAAAAAAATCTGCAGTTAAAATTTTTTATATGCAATGTTAGATTAGCATATTTACTGTAGAAATAGTTCAACAGTTATTGGCCCACTTCTGTTTTGAAACTTTTGTAAAATTTATTTATATTGTGAGTTTAATCTACATCAAATTTGAAAATTTCGAAAAAATGGTTTGTATTTAAGATGAGTTATCATCGTAGATAACAAGCAGACCAAACTGAAGTAAGTTTACCTTAAAAATTAGAATCTTTCTCACCGTATTCTTTCGTATCAATAAAAATTCAAATATATGACATCTACAAAGTGCATAAAAAATTAGTTGCATTTTGAGGAGTCATTTTCGAATATCTATCTCCGCAATGTTTTATTTATTTATTTATTTATTTATTTTTGCCGAATATCTCGACCAATTTCAATCCAATCATTAACACCAACAGACGCCGTACAACATTTAAGTTAAACATTGTCAGAAAATTCCGTTAAAATTGGTTGGAGCAATTTTTCTTCGAAGACATTTAGCAACAAATATTTATCTTTATTACATATCCAAATATAATAAAATCTAGTTAAATTTAAGAGGAGTCATCGGCAAACAATATACACCAGTAAACCGAAGGGGTGGGGGCTACAACAGCATAGCTAAATGCTCCTTTGTTTGCTGATTACTTTTAACACTTTACAACATAGTTAAAAAGCGTTTATGACTTTGTTCATTCTGACTGTCTGTCAGTCCGTTCGCACAATAACTGTCGTACAAATAAATGACTTTATCAAAATGAAATTTTAGTGTGTTATTGAGATTTAGTGTGTTATTTAGTGTGTTACTGTGGGACATATGGGAATGTAAATGAATAATACCACCTAATTAGTTTTGGATTGAACACGGGTCGAAAAAATAAAATACATTGAACCCTATGGGATCTAATTTTTTAAACAATTTTTAAGTAAAGTTAAAATTTACAAATTGCTTCGAAAATTTTAGAAAATATTCAAATTATCTCATAAAATATATTAAAAAAATTTCAGCAAAATATATTCGGTAGTTTTTAAAATTAAAATAAAAATAATAATTACACCCATATAATAAGAAGAGATCACGTGACCCACTTCAAAATAAAATATGGCATCCATTTTTTTTCCTAGTGTCAAAATCGTGATTTTTAAAGTTCTTTTAAATTTATATTTAGTGTTGCATCCGTACTGCTTTATTTTTGTGTATTTTCTGTGCAACTATATTCTGCGCCAATGCAATTACAATACTTTTTAATTTAAATGATCATCAAACTTTGATTATTTCTACAATGAAGCCTAATTTTAATGAATGCAGAATGTAAACAAACGATTGTAAGATGAGTTGTATAAGAATTGCTGAATTTTTTCACGCAAAAATTTTTAACTCTGGAGTCTGGAATAAAAGTGTATGAATGAAATATTCACTACTTTTATATAGAAAGCCAAACGATTTATCTTTCGATGACGTCATTTGAATAAAGTTTATTTTTTTTCAATGATGCTTTAAGTTTTCAAGTAAAATAAATTATTGTAGTTCTGTGATAATTAAAAAAATAACGCCGCTGAATGTATCGCATTTTAGATGTTTAAATAAAATTGCATTTCAGTTGGAAAGTATTTCATAATCAATGCTTTCTGCATGATTGATCTTTCTTGTTCATATTTCACTTTACTTCTACAACCAACCGTTGATTTTATATTCTTTTCGAACACTCATAGTGAATCATCCAGTATATATAATAATTGTGAAATAAATTATAAATGTGCTGAATAAGAAGACATTTTGCATATAATTTATTATTTAAAAGTCAGTGACATTTTTTATAGAAAGCGCCGTTCTCAAGATATTTAATCTTTGGGTCTGAAATGGAAAATAATTCATGAAAAATTAAATTCATGATCACTATTAAGTGTGTGAATATTTTTAAGTACTTTTTACCTGTAATAAATGCACACCATTGTTAGGAGTAGTCGTCACGAATAGTTTTCAAAATATTAGAAATTTTATTTCCTCACAGGGAGCGTAACACCTTCTATAATAGAATGAATAAAGCAATGTCTGTGAAATTTGATAGTCGTGTGTTTAAAACGTAATAATTTTTTCTCTTAATAACAAGAAAGGGATTGAGATGTTAATAATAGATTAATAACAGAAAGGTAACAGATTAATAAGGGATTAATAACAGAAAGTACGACTGAATGAGATTATGTGGCTTTTCTTAAAATTCAAAACTTTTCTTTTGAAATAATACACAAAAAGGTTATGCTTTCAGTCCACATCCCAGTGTCCCGAATTTTTGGTTCACCGATGACTCTCTGGTTCTATATATTTCACGGACCTTCAAAGGCCGAATTTCTAACCCATTAAAAGTCGGTACGTCGAGGAAGGTTTCTCCACATCCCTCTGATTATAAAAGTCGATTAAGTCAGTGACATGCAGTAGCAACACAGAGGCGACAAAAGGGTTCCTTTGCTGCTAATAATAAATCAAGATTTGTCCGTGGACTTTAGACGAAAGTATCCCAAGATTGAAAGTAAAAAAAAAAATATATATATATATCCGCGAGCAAGGTGAAGTACCATGCCTTCGTGAGCTAAATGACAATTAAGAAAGAGAAACCAGCCCAGCCGGAAGACAACAGTTTTATAAAGAGAGTAAAACAGGTTCTAATGACGCAGATGAGTTTTTGCTATTATTTTTTTACCAAACTAGGTGATCCAATCATTTTTTTTTCCAGATTTCAGACAATAAAGAAGAAATAGGTGACTAAAAATTTTGAAATTTTCTGAGAAGGGAAGTGGGAAGATGTTCTAATGTGTTTCTGATGTCTCATATGATGAAGGTAGATTTTATAAATAGATTGAAAAGAAGTAGAGTAAATGTAACAAAATTTTAGAGGATACTGTTTTAAG
The DNA here is from genome assembly GCA_951213105.1 of Amaurobius ferox. Lineage (NCBI taxonomy): Eukaryota > Metazoa > Arthropoda > Arachnida > Araneae > Amaurobiidae > Amaurobius > Amaurobius ferox. The sequence continues at coordinate 167,422,119 of OX578133.1, forward strand.
GATATATAGTTTTTGTCGATTTTGTCGTTTCTACTCTTTTAATTTGTTTTTGTTTTTTTGTACAAATATATAAAAATTCATTCAAATTTTCGAAAGTGTTATGCAAAACTTCGAATTGTTAGTTAAAAGAAAACGCTTCTAGGCCATGTATTTTTAATCATACTTTGAAATAAGCGGGGTATAGTACGTATAATTGCATAAAAACACGGTTTAACAAATATTATTGCATGCAATTAATAAAACAATGCATACTATAATGATAAAACAATGTGCTAATACGTGCAATGGGCTGGTCTAGAGATAATAAAGTATTGTATTATTAAAATCCCTAGAACTTTTTGACATCGGGGTGCACCGATGAGATTAAACCTCAAAATGTGTTGTAAGTTCGTTACTTAAGTTTTGCTATCGTTGTAAGTTTGGGAAATACTGCTTTAGGAAGCAAATACAAGTTTGCATATCCACAGAAAGAGATGATGACCAAAACATCACACTTTTCCTAATTTTTATAGAAGCCAGTGTGCTATCATTGTTTTTTACCCGTCTTAACCACAGTACTCTGAATGTACACTGTCACGCCCAATACTCTAAATAAGTTTGGGAGTCATAAGCCCTTCCAGAGATCATTTGGAACCCTGATATTTGGTAAAATGGGAAACAATATATTTGTGTATACCTTCCCTCAAACTTTTTTCTATGTTACTATGTGTCTAGTTAGTGGATGCTTAATTTAAAATGTTTAAAGAAATTTTATTAAATATTTTCAAAATACACTGAAAAATTCAAAAAATTAGGTGAAACTATCCTTAAGTGCAATGTTGAAACAAAATGAAGGAGCTTAACTATGGTTGCACACTGAAGTAGGAGGAATTTACAGACTAGGCATTGATACTTAAATTAAAGGAAATTTTTGTTTTTTCCACTGACGATATTCATGGTTCAGAACTACCCTTAATCTCAAAAGATTGAACAATTAACAAGGTTCTTGGTTACCATGTTTCTAGTCAGGGGATGCTTATTTTAAAATGTTTAAAGAAATGTTATTGCATATTTACATAATAAACTAAAAAGTCCCTAAAATTAGGCGCAACTAACATTTTGTGCGATATTGAAAAAAAAAGTGACCCAAAATTTATATCTAAATTTTTAAAATTCAAATGGAGGTTGAACTGTTATTTAAAAGTGGTTCAGCTGTCAGTCAGCAATTAGTTATTTTAACTAATTTTGAACAATATTTAAATTCTCTTTGTTAACTGCTTCTGTGCTCATTGATTAACTTTGAACCAACTTTTGATCCAACTGATTAATTTTGAATCAGCTTTTAATCCAACTGATTAACTTCCAGCTTTAAGCTGAAAGTTTTAAGCTGAATTGATTAACTTTGAACCAGCTTTTATCTCCACTTATTAACTTTGAATGTTTTTTATTTCAAATTGTTATTTTAATAATGTGTACCCTTAGTACATATTATGTTTCAGAATATGAGCTATGCGTTTATGGAAATATTTTTAACATGTGTGGTAGTTAACAAGCATTTTCAAATTTGGATCCATATCAAGATACACAATACACTGATCTACACAATGCACTGATTTCAAGCGTATTCTGAACTAAAAAAACTCCATTTTCATTTCGCATACACACTGTTTAAATTTGCATTGTAATATATCATATCTTAGTAGCTGTGACCTTTCTCTATAGCTTAGGTGTGGCATGAGCCCTTTGAAGTACTAGATAATTTTTTCCAATTTATCTATGATGTGCCTGCTATTAACCTATAAACACTCCTCTGGGATTTATCTAGAAAGAAGCCTTAAGATTAATTTTTATAGGGGTCAAAAAGTTATCATATTTTATATCCATAATTTTAATAATTTTTTTTTTAAATTCTAAATGAATGTTTTTGAGAGTTTATTGCAGTGGTTTGAAGTTAAATAAGTGTTTTTATATCAGTTCTATATATAGATATCCCTGAATTTCGAATAATTCAGCAGCCATTGTTCAGTAATGCTCATGGCTACGATGGTAATTATCTATGAATGTTTAATTTAAAACAATTAAAGAAATTGCATTGTGCATTTACTGCGAAACTTCAAAATTCAAAATTATGTAGCGAGATGTTGAAATGAAGCCATATTTGATCTTGTCTTATGATATAAATCAAAATTTTGATTCAGTTGCGAAAAAAAATGGTTCAATCAGCAGATATTAGTGATTTGAGCATAATGTGAGCCATTGCTTGGTTTAATCTGTTTAGATCAACTCGTTAACTTTGAATCCTTTTTTGCTTCAAACTAAAGCATATTCATAATGTATATTCTAGTATCATATTCCAGGAAAAATAGTGATGCATTTAAGAAAAACTATAGTATGTATGGCGTAAGATAAGTCAATGTATGGTTACTTTCTTATATGGTGGAAGTGGTATAATATTCAATGTAACTGGTAGCAATAAAATAGGTTCGATTCGTAAGTTTAGTCTGATTGAGTTTAATTATCAAAAATATAAAAAAATATATAAGCAATAATATGCAAAATTAAAGGTTTCAATGTCATTGGATAATAGTGATGAAATAAATATTTTATCATTTTGATGCTTAGAAAATTTTAAGCGTTAATTATGTAAAACTGTTTGACATGTAAATTATAATAAATAAAAATAATAAAAATATTCTAAGTATAAACGTAATGAAAATTTCAAAATTTCTACACTACTTAAATACCCTGGCCGTCCAAATTGTTGCTCATGCCCTAGAACGAGTCGGACTGTCTGGGCTTTCGACACCACTTAAATACGTCCGACCTTGTAGGTGTGTATATATGAATTTCCCGGCTCTTTAAACTTTAATTCTTGTAGAAAGTAGCGGAGCGATATGTTTTAGATGAGAGGTATAGAACTTTAGATGGCCGTATAACATTCGAAAAAAAAATGTTTTGATTATTTGCAATAAACTGACCCAAATTAAAAAAATTAGATAACGCTTTGTACTGTCTGTAAACTTCTTTAATTCTTGACACAAAAAGCCGCCGTATTCTTAATCGGAAGCAAAATATATGGGACTATGGTGAATCTTTTCGAGACATCAAAAAATTAATAGAGTTTTAATTATTTACAATTAGCCATCAAGATTTCTCCAAACCTACACTATTATCGCTTTGCATTTTATTCTTTTGTTATTGTTGAGGTGCGACTTCTGATTACACACCATTTGTCCAGGATCGAAGATAAGTACCAACTGTTTTAATTATGGAACAGGCAGAAATATTTCAAAATTCAAAATTTCACAATTTTTGAATAACACGTTTGAAATTTGAAATATACCGTAGCGTATGCCATTACTCTTTATAGAATTTTGATAAAAAATAACTGATTTAGCAGTTTTTAAAAATATGTTTGTCCTATAAAAAAGAATTTACTCGAAAGAAAATTTTCTTGAATTCTTTGCACTTGCGTAAAAGATTTTGTAAAAATTTGTATGTTCGGATCATAAAAATAACTCAAGTTGAGAGTAAACAATTCATTTAATATATAAAGCTGCTGTTTGGGAGAATATAACATTTAATACTCAGAAAGCAAGCACAGGTCAATTAGATGACTACAGTTGTTTCAAGGGCGTTTAAAGTCCTCTTTCTCAGATCAAAAGAACAATGTGCGACCTTAGCAACCGCTTAGAACGAACTACTTGTAATTGTTAGTGGCTGTTAAGAGCGCATACTGTTCCTTTAACTGAGGAAGAAGACTTAAAATTCCCTTGAAACAATCGTAGTCATCTAAGTGACCTATGCCTGAAAGCTATAAAAAATTCTCTCGGGCTTAAGTCAGACTGGATGAGATTCAAATTTGATTATTTGTACCACCCTGAGAGAATTTGACCTGAATATTTCGCCTTGTGAGCCAACCTTTGGATATGCAAACCGATTATCCATCGAAGGTTTATCGAGAAAGAAAAGAACACAGTGCATGTCGATGACCGAACGATGGGTAGATAAATTAGAAATTTAAATTGGATGACTGATAAAATGGCAGAAATGCAGATTGCGAATGAACTTTATAATGCTTAATATTTTTAACTCTACAGAAGTTGATTCAACTTTATAAAACACTAGAAAATATATACAGCATCACACGGGTCTGGAATAAGAACCTGATACATGAATAATACAGATACAAATAACCCTACTCAATTCCCAAATCGCCAGTTTTGAACCAAAATCATTTCCCCTTTCGTTTCAACATATGTGCAGTTATGCGCAACAGTTTGCTACGCATGCGTACAAACATCCACTAGCAACCACTTCCCATAGCAACATCCAGCAAACAGGAGAAAGAACAATATCCAAAATTTCAATTTTTATGCTTTTGGTTGATAATTAACAGCAAATCAGAAAATAGACTAATGCAAAGAAAATGCAAAGTTTGCAAAGTTTTGTTAGAATGTCAAGCTAATGTAAAGTTTTTTTAGAATGCCAAGATATACATCCATATTTTTTCAAAACTATAGAATTGTGCTAATCTTCCTTTTACTTACGTTGCGAAATAAAAAATACAAAATGCGTATTTCAGTGTATTTAAAAAAAAATAAATATGAAAGAATTCCACGGATTCTGTTAAAAAATCGTTAGAAAGAACGTTCTCCGATCTTTCCGATCATGTCAACATGGAAACTCTCTGATAATATTTTAGATCACTAAAGAACGATTTGGGTGAAATTCGTTCAAAATCGTAATTCAATATAAAATAACTAAAAAACTAATTCGAATTGTAAAAGAAACTTGACGAAGTCTGTCGCACCGGGAGTTCATCTAACCCAGTACCGAATTTCGTGGCTGTCCGAAGATTGAATGTTCCGCTATAGACGGCACAGACGGACATACATACAGACAAGCATATTCTTATATTATGTAAGATTTAAAAAAAATTTGAAATTTAATAAAACTACTTTTTTCAAAAGAGGATGTTACATATAATTCCCCTGATTCCTGATGATGATTCTGAAACGGTCTTTTCATTATCCGACTGCACACTGTAGTATGTCCTATCTCGACTATCCTTACGACCATACTTCCCATGCAATATGGATGGTCAGCAATTTAGTGTTTACCTCAAAACTTACCAGTTTTGAGATTTCAAAGACCACATTTTCACAAAACCAAATTTTAAAATTAAATTATGTCGAATAAAGTATTTTAAGATTTAATTTGTTTTTAAAATTTTTGTAATCGTTCAAAACACCATTCATCATATTATAAGATCGATGCTCCTTAAACCTACAAACAGATGAATTCCTTGTATTTCTTGAAAGTGTATTCCAGCAATGGGAGTGCGTATTCCTGCAATGGGAGCGTATTTTGCAATAGGAGTGTATTCTGCAATGGGAGCGTATTCTACAATGGTAGCGTATCTTGCAATGGGAGCATATTCTGCAATGGGAGTGTATACCCAATCGGGAATTCTCCCTACAGGTGGGTTTTATGACTATAATTCTTGGTAGCGACTTTTTTCTAATCTTCCCTTATTTACAGTGTGACATTTAGATACTGGTTTCTAGCATCACTGGTTTCTAGCTATTTTTCACATTAACGGCCCATTACACTGTTTTGCAATTTACACCCTACTTTACGTGAAGGAATTCCAGGTTCAACAGAGTTCGAGTAACCAAGTTTTGTTCTTAAAATAATTTATACCGTATTACTTAGCTAGATTGATGTTCTTTTACCACCTACTATATTTGCCACTTACAGGGGATGAAAAAAAAATCTGATGTTAACAATACATAGCACAGGCAGTTATAGTATAAAGTTGCACAAATCCCACTCTTTTTTCTGTTTTTTTGCAAGCATTATTCGGTTGCATTGTTAAATACAGTGTTGTTAATTGTACCAACATGTATATTTAGATGGAACTTACATATTGGTTTGGTAAAATAGTAATTGCAATATTTGTGCTGCGAAGAGTAGCCAAAATTTATTTTCAGAAACAGTTTTATTTTAAATCAATTATGAATTTTCTATTAGTTCTTGAAACAATACTATATACTTTGAGAAGTCTCTAAATATGCTTTTTATAATGTCTGTTTTTATTTTAAAAACTTAAGATGAATGTTTTGACTTTATCAAATGTATTAATTTTTAGCACTGAAAGACTGCTGAAAATCTATTAAAGAGAAACTTCTATTATAACTAACCAACTTTCATATGACTTAGATAGTTGATAATTGTTACACATAAAACTCAGATACTGAAACTACCAAGAAAATCGATATCATCTACATTTCTTCATAGGGGGATTTTAGGAATCGTTGTCTCTATATACAAGCTAAAACGCTGAAAATTGGCACACAGTAGCTCAAGTACTAAAATTACTAAAAAATTAAAAAACTCCAAATTTCCTTAAAGGGGGAAATTGCAGACCCCTGAACTTATATTTTGTTAACTATTTCCTCAATTTTAAGTATTTCGCTAATTTGATCATATTTCAGCTAATTATGCTAGAGATTAGCTTTTAGTTTGAGATTGCGAGTAATTATCCAATTGAATTCAAATATCTTTAGCTTCTTTAAAATCCTGTTTTGAAATGACAATAAATAAAGCATAAGGTCTAGCCGAAGTCCATTTGCGTGAATCATGTTTCTTACGTGGATACTTCTATGTTGCCTGTTCGAAAGTGAGTTATAAGAATAGTTTGAATATACTATCCCCTATAAGAAAAAATGCAACATTGTATATAAAAATACATTATAATAATAAACTATAATAAAACTTTGTTTATTTTTGATATATTTAACTATTTGAAGTTTTTTTCAAAGCAATATTCACCCAGATTTATAGGATTTTAATTTAAAACATATTTTAATCAACAAATTTCCCCCCGGTTATGCGCTATGTCGTAATATAAAAATAATTTGCAGGTAACCATATGTTTTTAGAGCATGTGTACATATTGCATATGTCAACATTGAAGAATTTAGGACGTTTAAGATGAGATTTTGTGGTAACTGCTCGATAACCACCTTTTGGCAATATATGTAACATTATTAGAGATGTGCAAAATTTTCTATCGTTACCTAGGCAACTTTTAAAGAATTAATCTATATAATAATTATCTAACAGGTTTTTGTCTTTTTAAACACTCTAGAAGCCCACACAAAAGATTCTTTTACACAGTATCGGCCACGGGACATGACCTTAACTGAACCAATTTTCGATTAAGGCAACTATTTTCTAGGCTAAGCGCTATACAGTGTTAAACAAAATAAAATTTAAAAAGTAGTAACTTAATTATTAAAGAGTATTAAAAAGAGTAATTTAATTTTTTAAGAATATTAGTTTCCCTGCCCCCCCCCCCCTTTGACATGTTCAAATACTAGTAGATTTATAAGTAAGCAGTAACATTTCAACTTTAGATTCATGTGTTCGTTTGTCAAAAGTCTAAGATTTATAAGTAATTATTTCTAATTAACAAGAGTAAAAAACCGGTGTAATTGTTAATAAATAAATTGCTAGTATATATGCTAGTTTAGGTAAATACGGATGATGAATAACAATTTCTAACTTTATCTTATTTGTTTACTGATGCACAAGGTCTGGCTTAGCTTTGTAAAAATAGTCTTTTTCCGTATTCTCAATAGAGGCGCATTTCATTCATTGTACTTCGCCTCGTTTGTCCATTTCCTAAAAATAGGTTTCATGTTTAATTATTTCACTAAGATGCAGACGTTCATGATACACTATACCATGGTAATCCGATGAATAAAAAAAATATTTTTGAGGACCCAAACCGATTAAGTAAAGAGGTCAAATATTTGAATTAACGCACAAAGGTGCCGTATACAAGGTTCCTTGGAAAATCCTTTAGAACTCCAATAACTTCGTAAGGAAAAATTCATGAGTGTGTACGTTAGGTCTGTCTATAGTGAAGTGACCATGCCTGATCGAATGAAAGGTGAGAATGTAAAATTTAGAATAAAGTGCTATGTAACAAAGCGAGATAGACGAAAAAATCAATTATAAATTTACAAAGAATAGTCTAATTAGTAGGAATAGGAAATAAAACTTTTGCATGAGGCATTTATTTGACACAATATGGTTATTGGCGAATTGCTGTAGAATATTAAGGAATAGTAAAAGAAACAACACCTACATGTACAGGAATCTAATATACAGACTGTTCAAAATGCCCTCCGTCAGTAACAATACACATTTCAATTCCAGAAAAATTATTACAATGCACATGTAATACTTTACAAGGCACTTGACAAGGATTATTGCATTTGACAAGGATTACTGCATTTGACAAGGATTGCAGGTGTAATCGTGTTACATTCCCTGATGATACTACTTTTTGGCAGGTATATATTGAATTCCGCACATACACGTTTTGTGCGTTTCTGATGTCAATTCCACCAAATTAGACAATCCTGTATAATTTTTAAGTTATATTTTTCTTCTATCTCGTTTTAATGCCAAGTTCGTGTCCCCAAAATGCTTTAAATTTCCGCTAGGGACATGACAATCTCTTTTATTCAATCGGGAATGGTTTCTTTATATATATACTAAGATGTACACTCATGGGTCTTTTCTTATAAAATAATTGGGGGTGCTTAAGGACTTTCCTAGTAACCCTATATAATCCATTTTTCGTCACTAATAAAAAAATTAATGCATATTGGTCATTTTTGTGGGGATAAATCAATACATAGAAAATTATGTATATGCCGATTAAATACGAAAATTTTATTGATAAGATGCTTAAAAAATCAAGCTTTAAAGTTATAATACGTTTACGTAGCCCATACGTTAACCCATACTTTTTTTTAAATTCAGTATGATCCTGTGAAGTTAGTCTGACAGGTCAGAAGACTTGAGCTCGAGTCCGCAGAATTGATTTTACACACACATATACAGGGTTGATAAAATAAAACTGGCCCGAAAAAGTCTTCGAATGATCTCCTTGCTGTTTAAATTACGTTTTCACGAAATTCCGAAAAAACTTTTCTGGGCTAGTTTTATTTTATACCCTGTATTTATATATACAGGGTTGCCGGAAAAGTCTTTTCGGAATTTCGTGAAAACGTAATCTAAACAGAAAGGAGATCATTCGAAGATTTATCCGGGCCAGTTTTATTTCATCAACCCTGTGTATAATATGAGTATATAGTTATATAAGAATATAAAAAATAAATGACAGAATAGAACCAAAAATCAAAAACATTAATAATATAAATATTTGCAACCTTAAAATTATTATTATTTGTACACTATAGTACACAAATTTTAAATTTTGATGGTGATTAAGGATTTTAAAGATAATTAAAAAGATAATCATAAGAATAACTAACATGAAATAATACATGTAGAAAAGAAAAAGTGTTAATGTTAGGCAGATGAAATAGTTAATATAATTAAGACATATTAATTTAAAAAACATTATGATTTAATACGAAATATTGTAATAAGTATAGATATATTTAATAAGTGTATAAATATAATTAAATATTGCATTTCAATTCAGATCATATAAAACAATATAAATTAAATAAATTAACGAATAATAATACTCGTGTTAAATTAAGAATACAAAATTCAGATATTTTAAGATTAAAAATGTCCCATAAGTAGAAAGAATCTTTAAATTTAAGACAGATGTATTTAAACAAACAATAATAAATGAAGAGGAAGGACACCCAAATTATAAGTGAAATATATATTAAACCAAAAACATAAAACATGTGCATCTTCACAAACATATATGAACAAGATGTAATTATTAATTGAAATGAGTAATTAAAAAATATTATTTATAAAAAAATAAATTACTGAAAAATGCCAAACACAGGGAAAAAATAAATCATAGTATCATTACAAATATTGTATCTTGACGATTAATGCATATGTCTTGGTATGTACATATATTAAGAATATCGGTGTCTGAGAATATCTTAATATTTATTTTGCCTTTATTTCTAAGCCAGCTGCTCTAACAAGAATTTAGTCTACCAAAGCTTTTTAGAACTGGGTAACAAAATAAGAACGCATAAATACATCATAGAACCGGACATTCCAGTTGAATGACGTAAAAGCTAAAATTTTAAAACCAAAGCACGAGCAAAAATATGACAAGGTAAAATATAGCCAAGATCATAAGTGAAAATAGCATCTCAGACGTCTCATAATTCTTGAACAGAAATAAAATAAGAAGAAATATTCACCTACACGGGGAATAGACTATAAGCGAAAACTTCTGATCCTTGTGATAGCAATTATCAGAATTTCAGTTTATTTCGGCTTCTAATCGTGAAGGACAATGACCTGAATTACGCTCTTGAGATTGATGGACAACGGCCTTCACTTAAAGCGCCATAATAGGATACGGGTTTGAAATTAATTAGTAACTCTCTAGCAAGTTAATTAAATGATTAGAACTTTTTAATTTACTGAATTCCACAAGACTTCTTTAAGTAGCTGCATAGTATAGTGCATTCTAGCTAGAGTGGCTATTATAAACGTTTTAACCGGATATAACACTTGCTAATTCAACGGTTAACTGAGAGATGCAGCAGTTAGTGTTCACTATTTTATTGAGGTGAATTGTATTAAAATAACTAAAAACACGCAATCGCATAGACCTCTGAGTCCGTAGTTATATGCGCTATTGTCACGTAGCCTCCTAATATATCTTAAATAAGGCCTCGCAGCCCACTTTAACAACTGAAAAGCAAGTACGGACATAAGCTTAAAATAACCACAAGCTCTTATCGAATACAATAGTCTATATAGATATATGCCGAAATATGTGATAAATTAAAGAATTAAAGTAAACATAAATGCCAATCGTGATACATCGTCATGGAGCGGGACGGAGCGATCGCTTTAAGAGCTAGCTGATCGAGAAGAGGGCGCCTGTTGCTCTGAATATATTTTTGGCGTAAGAACCAAAGACAAAATATTAAGGGAAAAGGTTCCCTGAAGCTGCTTGGTGATTGAAAAGGCTGAAATTTTGCATGCTTATATTCTCAATCTCAGGATAAAACATAATTGAGCCAATTTTTATTAAGACGATTATTTTCAACGCTAAGCGCCATATATTGTAATAAGCGCCATATATTTTTAAGCGCCATATATTGTTGAACAAAATAAAAGTTGCAATGTTTTTGTTAAAGGGTTGGTTTTCCTGGCCTTGACAGGTTTAAATACTAGTGATCGGATAGTTTTCACATAAATTTGAATAAAATTTCGCAATTCGGAGCAAAAAGTAAAATTTTAATGATTTTTAAACATTAAGTACTAAAAACTAAAAGTACATTAAGTACTAAATTATTTTATATATTATAATTCATATTAAAAGACTTTTCTATATAGACTTCCTCATTTCATTGTAATTCATGGTATTCCGGACTTGCCCACCGTATTTGAAGCCCCTCTTTAGCTTATTAACCACAGAGAAGGGGAAAATATATCTATAATGTTGCATAATTTGTTTTCAACTGAGACTCTCCGTCCAGAGCTTATCTTGCATAATAAAGAAAGCTGCGTGTAGTCTGTAGCGATAAATCTAAGCGTCCCACGGCCATGAAATTTGGTACACAGGCACCTGAGGACCCGAGAAGATGCACCTCATCATCATTTTTTTTTAAATTTCAAATTCGTTTTTCAGTTATTTTATATTTTAGTATTTTCACGCAAATCGGTTCCTTAGCGACCGAAAATATTATCACATCATAGAGTTTCCTTCTTGATACCATCGAAAAGATCGAAGAAGGTATATATATATATATATATATATATATATGTATGTAATCATATTTGTAGAAATTACAATACCATGAAGGAATCACGCGATTGAGCTGAAACTTACAGCAAATGCAAATTAGTGTGTGCTATGCAAATCATTAGAATTTCAGAATTACCGCGCATACGTGGGCTGATCAGCGCACTCTGAACTGCTGTCTTAGCTGTATTATTAGAGAGCTGTAGCGGGACGTTGAAAATAGTCTGTGGTTGTCTGCTAGCGGTAAACGTTTCATGAGAAGTCACGATGCCTTCAAGACGACAGAGGGCGCCATATGAGCAAGTTACGGAGTTTGAACGGGGACAAATGATCGACCTTCGTGAAGGGCTTCTTCTTATCGTGCAATAACAGCTCGTATGGAGCGCAGTGCTACGACAGTGATGCTAGTGTAGAAGCAGTGGCTTGAAGTGAACCGGAAGAGTCGCAAATCCGGCAGTGGACGATGAAATGTAACGCCAGCATGGAATGATAGACACCTCATCCGCATGGTAGTGATGGACCGTACATCTTCATCTAGATCAGGGTTCATCAACCTTTCATTGCCTTCGGAACCTTTTTGACTCGTGGTATTTCTGAAGGAACCCTCGTAATTTGAGAGAGTATATAACTATATAACCTATATATATATATATATATAGGTTATATAGTTATATATACCTATATATATAGGGTTATATATACCTATATATAGGTTATATATGTATATAACCTACTACTAATAATAATCCTCTTGCTATTATTACTGCTCTTGCTACTACTACTGCTCCTGCTACTAATACCAGACTAGTGCGCTAGAGAAGTTTAGCGCATCTTTTTAAATGAACTAAATTAAAGAGGCGTATTTTTATAAACCTCTTGATTAAAATCCATTCCAAAAGATTCGCTAAAATTCTATTGAATTTGAAATTAAGTGATGATTGTATTAGTGTATTTTTGCATTAAATTTTGCTACAGACGGACACATGCGTGCCGCAGTGGTCTTAACGTCACTCTTGTCCTCTGCGCTGCACCACGGACATAATTTCTTAGAGATCATTTTGCAGTTCAATGGTAATTTTTCGCGGAGCCCTTCAGAAATTTTCCGCAGCCCAGGTTGAAGAATCCTGATCCAGAAAGTTGGAGCACTGCTGCAGGTGTCGAAAGCCAAGACCGTCCGGCTCATCCTAGGATATAGAGCAGCAAGGTGGGCGGCCGGACTGCTACAGGTGTGTCATTGTCTGCTCCAACTATTCGTTAGCGTCTGCTGCACCTTGAACTGCGTGCAAAAATTCCTTTATACCGGATTCCTTTGACGCAAAACCATCGACACCCGCGGTTACAATGGGCTCACCACCACTGGCGTGCCAATTCCACGACTCAGACCGTGCCCCTTGTCAGAAAGGGTTTAAAGGGTATAGTCGTACGGCCGAGAAAAGAGAGATCCCCAGCACGAGCTCGGACAACTGGCCACCCCACCGGACAGGAGATGCCGCCGACTCCACCATGCAACGAGCACGCCGCCCGGGACACCAAGGGGACAGCAGACCAACGCTCCGCCGAGCGAGGCCAACCGCCGCCAGTCCCAGAGAAGAACGCCGACGGAGACGACCGAAACCCCCCACCAGCAGACCAGGGACCCGCCTGTAAAGGGACCAACCAGGCAACACGCGCCACCGACAGAGCGGCGACGCCCACTGCCCACAGAACATTTATTAAATTTTCTATAAAAAGGAGCCCGGCCAGGCGGTTACAGTTGGCCTACAGACTATCAGCAAAATTATGCGGGAATAAAGAATAACAGTGATATTCTATCTCATAAACAAAATTATAAGACTAAAAATGTAGGCCAAATTTATGACCTTATATACCAATAAAATCCATCTGCAATAAAAACCAAAAACTTTTACTATCAAATAAACGTAATAATTTAAACAACCAAATATCTCAAAGAAAACAAATTAATATACACAACATTCCAACATTAATTCAGTACCCAAAAATCGAAGTACACCAAAACAAACAAAATTACCAAACGCCAATGGCTGAGGTTCCTAAAAAGAGCATCAAAAAGATCCCAACAATCAAATGCAACATCTATAGTCATATAACCTACGCATAAATACAAAAACCAAATTCACCAATATTGTGCTCAAATATACCCAAAATTACACATTTACAAAAATTTTGGATCTCACTAATAAAACTGAAATGAGAAAAACAACAAGAGGAAGTCAACACATATATAAATTTTTACATAAATCCAATTGATATATAAACATACCTTATAAGATCAAATTATCTAAGAATTCAAAACAAACAGTTCACAATAACAAGGATCGGACACCAACCAATCCCTGAAAGAGGATAGTGAATAGGACAACAAGCTCTTTAAATAACTTAATGAGTCCACTATCGCCAGGTGAGACAAATACATATATCTAACATAAACACTTTACAATCATAATGAACACACAAAACAAATTTTACAAACGAATCACCAAATACATAGTAAAAGCACTGCCATACAAAAGAACCCTATAAAGATAAGCCAAAACTACACAAAATCCACCCGATCCAAACGCCGACACAAAAGACCAAAGATCAAAGAACTAAAAAGATCCAACCATAAAAATTAATCCTTACCATAAAAACCCCATGTAAAACACAAGATCAAACATTACGTTCATAAAAGCCAGAATACAGAAACTAAAATCAGCTCAAAAATCCTAAACAGAATAATTTCCCAACCAACAAGACAAAACTACTTGCCATAGTCTATGAAGTTCCTAGAAATCTCCCAAGTTTCGTAAATACCTCGGGCAATTCCGTGACCGACACGAATGTAGCACATCTAAAGCCAGTCCAAATTTCGCGTTTGCTTCTACACAGTTAATGTATTTTTCCACACCAGTGCACTCTCTTTCAACATGTATTTCACTACACTTCATACAATTATGTGTAGCCTCACACCTAGAGTTGGTATGTCCTAACTTTCCACATTTTGTGCATAAAAGTACATTCGAGAATTCCCTCACAGGAAAGCTGCCCATCCTGCAGTTCAAGCGGCCCGAATCCAGAATACTATCCAAGAGCTTAGGCGCAACCTCCACCACCCTGTGTCTGCCTCGCTTAGCACCAACACTAAAGCACACATTAATATCCGATTTCTCGCCTATTATATCATTATACCCCAAACTCGCTCATGACGCTCGTCCCGTAGCTAATACAGTTTAGCTTTGGGTTCAGATAAAAACAATCTGGAATGCTCTTCCTCAGGTACAAATTCAAAATCTATTTGATTCAATGCCATGTCGTATAGAAGCACTTATTGCAGCGCGTGGTGGCTTCACCAAATACTAATTTTCGACATGTAATATTGATTTTTGCTTTGTAAATGTAACCGTTTATTTGTATAAATACAGGTCGTTTGTGGAATAAATTTTAATCAATTCTGATGATTCCTTCATGGTGTTGCAATTTTTGCGAATAGGAGTATATATATATACTATTATATATATATATACTATATATATATATGTGTGTGTGTATATATTATATATATATATATATATATATATATATATATATATATAAATTTCGATTTCTTAAGGGATTTTAAGTTTTGTAATTTTATAAGCGATCTCATTCAGTCATCGCATTGGACCGTCTCTCACCTTCATTTACATTTCGGAGCCTACATTCTTCTCATACTCTGGATCCGATCCATTTTAAAGAGGGGTGCGCAGGATATTAATTTTGAATTTGAAGTGATGAATAAGAGCATATATACACATATTTAGATTCTATAAATAACGTCATGCGTTTCAAGAGTATTATAATTTTTAATGGATGAATGTATAATTCAAATTCTAATTTCCACTTAAGCCAAAAAAATAAATGAAAAAAAATGCGAGTTCTCTATTAAACATAAAACAAATTTAATTTTAAGCTGATGTTCTAGATTATCGTATAATGTCATCGATTTGCCTCCTCAAATGGGACGGTAAGTATATAAAAGAGGGAGCTTACTCGAAATTTTCTGCAAAAAGACATAAAGTAGAAAAATAACGATTCATTTATCAATAAATTTATTCGACGACGATTTTTTTTTTAATTTTTTGCGATGTTTAGGGAGGAGGCTGTTTCACAGAATTTTCAGAATTTTAAAATAAGACAAAAAGAGAGTGTGGTGGTGGTGGTGGGGGAGGGTGAACTCATTCCCAAGGAGGGCCTATCGACGAATTCTACCTTATGTCGTTTTGAAATAAAAGCCCATCGGCCTTAATTAGGCCAGAATCATGACATAAATGTACTTCCGTAAGATTAGCGCTATCACTGCCCTCTATTTTTAGAATATGTCTTTCAAAAATCCTAACATCAGCTTTCTTCTATCTTTAAAATCAAATCGTAAGAGGTCTCATGATACTATCTGTGTAGCCCATGAAGTAACAGGGAAGAGTAAAAATTATGATCAAACAAGAAACACAACAGGCACAAAATTGTCATTTCCCTCTTTCAAATTTCTTTGCAACTCTAGTCAAATTTATTTGCAACTCTAGATTGTAACTAGAGTTGTTTTGTATGTATAAAATGACCTTATTAGCTCATTTTATACATGTAACGTTCCTAGGAAAGTCCTTAAGTATCTCCAATAACTTTTATAGGATAGGTTCATGCGTGTATGCACGTTAGGGTATGCACGTGTGCACGTAGGGTATGCGTGTATGCACGTGCGTGTATGCACGTTCATGCGTGTATGCACTACAGTGAAGTGACTATGTCCGATCAAATAAACCCTAGCAGATACTTTTGAAGGTTGCAGAGTCCACTTCGACGATAAGAGATTGCAAATTCGTCCCAGTAGCTCAACGGTAGAGCGTCGGCTGGCCAGTTCGGAGATTCAGGGTTCGATTTCCGGTTGGGAAATATAGGTTCTTTACAATGACGCTCGAACAAATCAACCCTGTATGGTAGAGCAAAGATGTCGGAGGCCTGAAAGTCACCCTAATATGACTAGTACGGATTCAGTGGACTCTGGAAGATGGAGCGCCGATTTCAAATTGAGAGGATAACGACCACACAGGAAACTAACCTGGGAAAAATTGTAGTAACAGGAGGCTAACCTGAGATAAAAATAGCAGGAGGTGGTCAGTTAGATTGTCAGTTGCCCGCCAATCTGACATTAGAGGGGGGAGAATGCAAAGTCCACTTCGGTGATAAGAGCTTGCAATTTCGCCCCAGTAGCTCAAGAGTAGAGCGTCGGCTGGCTAGTATCCAGGGTTCGATTACCGGTTGGGATAGCAAAGTTTTTTACAAGGTTAGGATACCAAATGAGGATAGACAAAAAGAGTCATATACAAAGTTATAGTCAGATTACTAGGAATCTACAATAAAACTGATAATACGATTATAGCCGAATTTCTGTCACGTTCAGGAACAATACCCGTTCATGCACAAGAATCTAGTGCAGAATCTTCTCAAAATACCACCCGTCACCAATAATACATATTTGAATTAACGCGTACTTTCAGAAGCAGAGCAGGTGTCACCTTCTTTTAAAATCTAGCAAACAATCAAGTATGGCGGCTATTTATTGACTTCCATGATGTCGATTCCTAGTAATTAGATAATGGTCTACATTTTTGTAATTGGCGTTTTTCGTTTATCTCGGTTTGTTGCCGAGTTCATGGTCTCAATTTTTTTAATTCTCCGCAAGCGACGCACTGCAATCCCGTTTATTCAATCGAGCTTAGTCACTTTATTATAGATAAATTCAACGTGCACACTCTTGCTCCCAAAGTTGCTTACAAAGTTATCTGGGTGCTTAATGACTTTATTAGGAACTCCTTCCTTTGCACATAATATTTGGGAAAATTGGGTTAAAAGGCAAAATACTTTCCTTGACAGGATAAGTGAAAAAGTTTGAAACCGGTAGATACCTTTAGTATTTTGTTATAAGCTGTGAAACAAAGATTTTATCTTTCAGCCATTAAAACGTTTGCAAATATGAAATGTCGGATTTTCCTGAAAAAAGGAGAGATATAACAAAATAAATTTTTCAACAGGAAAAGGTATGATTACCAATCTATTTCGTAGTTTCTTTCCAATATGAATATCTATAGGGTATGAGGTTATTTAGCTCCAGGAAGACGTTTTTTTTATTCAAACATCTAAACTAGTAAATTGACAAGGGAACAAACAATGGTTGATTCGTATAGATAATATTCAGCCATCATGTATATACCTATTATACAGGCTTTTATATCTATTATACATGCAACAATTATACAGGGTTCCTAGGAAAGTTCTTAGTCACATGAATAACTTTGTAAGGAAAGCTCCATGAGTGTACACGTTATGCCTGTCTACAGTAATGTGACCATGTCCTATCGAATAAAGGCGATTACAGCGCTCCAAGCGGAGAATTTAAAAAGTTTTGATAACGAAAAAAAAATCAATTACAGAGTTGTAAAGCTGTGTCTAGTGAGTGGAATTGAGACCAGGAATGAACGAAACGCGTATATGGAAGGCAATAAATACCTGTTAAAAGTTGTATTATAAAAGTCTCTAACACGGTAACACCTACAATTCTCGTTAAATTACGCGGTAATATTCTTTCTGGAATTCAAATGAGCGTTGCCTTTGCCGGAGGGCATTTTTAAACAGGCTTTACATTAGATTTCTGTTCATGTAAGTGTTTATTGCATCACTCTTGAATATGGCAGCATTTGACCAATAACCCTATTGTGTCAAATAAGTGCCGTGTGTAACAGTTTTATTGTCGATTCATATTCATTGGGTAATGCCCTACAACTTTGTAATTGTCGATTTTCGTTTATCTCGCCTTCTTGCCAAGTTCATGATTTAACTTTTTAAATTGTTTAATAGAAGCGCTGCACTCACTTTTATTCGATAGTTAACGGCCATTTTACTATAGATAGACCTAACACGTACACTCATGCCAAAAGTTAAGCATAATTCGTAAAATGCGAAACATTCGGAGTTAATATGGATACAATGGTTCACAATCAGTTGTGGAGAATCGTGGGACGAAGGTAAATCATTGTGCATATGCAAAACAGTTCAGTCGACGTCGATATGCGCAAAGCACCGGCGTACGTCGGAACGAGTATGAAACGGCCTCGAGCGGCATGGTTAGTTGAGGCAGAATTTCGCAATTGCTGAGGTACGGAGCGTTGTTAACAATAAAAAAGGACAAATGATGTTACAAAGATGCCAACTGGACATGTTTTTGAAGGGACGAATTATTGGAATGCTGGAATCTGGTCGATCCCAAACCGAAGAGTCTCGAATTCTGAATGTGCCTCAGTGTGTGATCTCCAGACTGTGGCAGAGGTTCCAAACCACTGGAGATGTTACCCGACGACTAGTACCAGGTCGGCAAAGGGTAACAACCGCTCGATATGACCGATATTTGGTGATAACAGAGTGACGTCAGAGGAACCGTTCTGCCAGATGGGTTCAGCCCTGACAGCCGCCACAGGAGTCACTGTTTCGAGACAAACTGTTTCCAGGAGCCTCAGACACGTTGGTCTTCATGCCAGACGACCAGTAGTTTGCACCCCCCTGACGTCTGCACAGAAACGCATGCGTTTATAGTGGAGTTTGGAACATCGGCAATAGAGTGGACAGCAGTGGGGCAATATCATGTTCAGCGACGAGTCCAGGTTTAGCCTGTAAACTGTATTCTCATCGTACCACGATCTGCAGAGAACGCGGAACGCGTTTTCACCCGGGAAACATCACGGAAAGACATCGTTTTCCATTTGGGAGAGTCATAGTCTAGACAGGCATCATGATGGACTGCCGCACAGAGCTCCACATCTTTGACACGGGGTCAGTTATCGGTCAGAGATACAGCTACGAAGTCCTTGAGCCTACTGTTCGATTGTTACGAGGTGCTGTTGGTCCTGATTTCATATTCATGGATGATAACGCGCCTCCTGACCATGCGGCCTTGGTCGACGACTACCTTCAAACTGAAGTTATCCAGCACATGCAGTGGCCAGCCAACTCGCCTGAGCTGAATCCAATAGAACATGTGTGGGATATGCTCAGGACAGGAGACATCTTGCAACACTCCGCTACTCACCAAGCTCCGTTCTGGGATTGAAAACGGCTCTCCGTGAGGCTTGGAACTCTTTGAGCACACAACTCATCCAAACCCTCATCGAAAGTATGGGGAATTGTTGTGCAGCATGCGCGGCTACCCGAGGTTCCCACATACCGTATTAAACTGCACCATCACATTGTTTTAATCATTCTGTTTCACTGAGGTTGACACTCGTATTGTGACCCATTTTCCTTCAACCCTTTTCTTTGGATAATAAAAGTCGTTATTATCCTTGTTTTGCATTGTTTTCTTCTTCTGTAACCCTATTACACCCGCTTACCGCGTTTCCTTCCATTCCGATGTCGATTTCCTGAAATTTTCACATAAACGGCAACTATGCTTAACTTTTGGACATGAGTGTACACTCATGGTCATGGACTTTTCCTTACAAAGTCATTGCTTAAGGACATTCCTGGGAACCTTGTATAGCTGCTTTAATTATTCACAACTGTAAAACAACATTTAAGCAATTTCATGTCTGAATGTTGTGATATTCTAGTATTAATTTTACCCCTTCCTTTTTTGATATAAATAAAAGCTTTCCTTTTTGCAGTTAACTACGATTCTGTGGTGATGAGTAGCAAAACGGAATGATTGATCTTGGTTGCTCGATTAGAAGCATGTTTCTACACTAATTTAATATGACGAAATGCTAGAATGTTGAATTAAAATGCTTGAATATTCATTGGTTTTAAAGTTTTAATACTTGTGATATGTTACTAGTACAATCAAATGTGTTACAAATAAGAAAACTTTCTATGAAAATAAAGAATTTATAAATCATAATTTAAATTTATTACGAATGTATACATTTTAAGGATTAGGCGTTTTTAGGCCAATATAAAATTTATCTTGCTTGTTGATTTTTTTTCTTTGCTATTATTGACGCTACTTTGCGATCTAACTTCTTGCACCTACCTTGGCATATCACTCCAAACCCTCTTAATTACGAAATCTAGGCAATTCATTACTGTTAACAACTGGCAATAGCAGTTTGTATCTCCTAATATTAATTTTCTGGTAAAGACTTTCAGCAATGTTTTATTTTTAACTTTACCTCAAATATCTACCTTTACTTTTTACCATTTAAAAGCACTCGCATACTAAAAAGTCTTTTTTTTTTCATATAGGAATTAGAAAGAAAATTCTATAACTAAGCGAGCTACATGATCACTTCTGTGCTCACAAGTAATAGCTTGTGAATGTTTGCTTTATTACTAGTTGAAATCGCTTTTGCATTAAATGTGTTGTTTGATGCTTTAAAATAAATGCTGTTATAATAATTTTATTTTATTTGGTTTTAATTAGGTTTTAATTTGGCAATGTTTTAAAAATTAAAAACAAATGGGAGTTGTAAAAAAATAATGACTTGTACCGCAAAAATTGTTTTTACAGAAAATTCTAATCTACATACTTTTAAATCTAAAATTTCGTTAAATTTGGTTAATAGGTTTTGAATGTGCAAAATTTTTTTAAATTCAGTCAAATATCTTTTTAAAGAAAGATTTGTAGTGACAGATGACAGTTACAGTGGACACAAAACGCGTTGCCTGTAAGGTAAAATCCCCACACTAAGCAATTAGACAAAATATATCTTCTTTAGATCTGTTTATTCTCGGGTTTATAACCTATCGGCAGAGGGTTCTATCACCACTGCATGCCGACAGCAAACCGCTACAGTTTTACTTTCATTTGCGGGTAGGCCCTTGCATCGGGTCGGGTACCAGCGGGTTACCTTCGGTTCGGGTCAGGATTCCTTTATTTTTCAAGTTGCGGGTCGGGTTGCGGGTCTACCAGCAAAAGTTATTTTTAAGGGTTATACAATGCTACATATTTTGTGAGAATAACTGGATAAATGCGTGAACGGAAATTACAAATTGTAAACAGCAGAAAATTATCGATATGCATCAGAGCTTTAAAAATTACTGAATAGAATGTTGCCATACAATTCTATTGCGGGTCACGGGCCGTGTATTCGGGTTACACACTGCGGAGTTCGAGTCGGTTGTGGGCCGGGTTGTTGGGTGGGGTCAAACTACTTGCGCAGGACTCTTTTAGTGGGCACTAAAAGTCGTGTAAAATATTAAATACATTACGTTATTTGAAAATAATCTTTATTTGCTTTTCATTACCACGTATAATTACTTTAACCATCAAGTAAGTAATGTGAACCTTATTAGAGAAATACATGCTTACTCTATCTAACATAGAGGTTGAATTAAAAACGTGTTTATTCCAATTTATTCAACATTAATTCAACTTGAGGTTCAAACCTTGACCTTCAAGGATTAAAATAATTGCAGTCCTCAATCACCGAGACAGCGAGACATTAAAAATAATTTTAGAAGAGCCACATTATGCGCTGTGGAAGTAAATAAAGTTTTTTACTTGACGCAATCGACTAGAGTTGTGTCCGACTCCATTATTTCATGGTCGTCCTATAGACACCTAAACGGTCCTTTTAATGCTAGTCTTCACGTTCCCGACTGTTATTATCAGTTGGCACGTGCTGTGAAAACGAAAGAAACTGAATCTTTCAACATAATTCAGAGAGGTCCGCCTCAAAAGCAATAATTCATATTTTATCTCACTAATCGATAACAGCCAGTCAGTAATTAAGCTTTTTGTTGATATTTTTCAGTTTGTTTATACTTATTTTCTTGTGGCAATCCTTGAGTTTGCCGGCGCCATGGATATCGGTATTAGCTAAAAGCGGTCTTAAATCGATTCACATCAGTTGAAATCAATAGCATGACAGTTGCTATAAAATGTTTCAAAACCGTTTTGTCAAATACTCATTGGGTTTGTCACATTGCATTAATATTTAATTGTGCGTGGTATGATGGATTGAGAATATAAAAGCATTTTACGAGAAATTCAAATTTTCAGATTTCGAACTTATTATATACTAACATTTAAGTCTATTGAAGACAGAAAAATTAACACTCTTACAAAATTAAGATGTATCTTTTTTTTAATACGTTTTATTTTGCTTAACAATATGTAGTGCTTAGCTTCAAAAATAGTTGTGTCAATTGAAAATCGGACCTGTTAGATTCTGTCCGGTGGTTGAGTTTCAGCCTTTCATGTCAAAGGTCTGAGGAGGGTTCTGAGAGACCTTCGCCCCCTCATTTTGTCCACTCCGAAAGAAATATCGAAAATTCGGTTTTCTAGGTTCGGGTCAGTGGTCGATGTTATAAATGTGCAAAGATTCAGCTTTTTATGCCACTGTAAGGCTGTTTGAGGGTCTGAAAAGACATTAAAGGAAAAACAAATAAACAACAAAAATAACATAATCTCCGTAAGTGCGGGGTTGAAAATCTAACTACGTTATGTTCTGTTCGATGGTCGAAACTGCTAAGATTCAGCTTTCTAGGTCACTAAGGGGCACCTGGAGTGTTTAAAAAGAAATTTTGAAACTACCCTACATCTCCGCCTGTGTGTGTGTGTGTGTGTGGGGGGGGATAAGTCGAAAATTCGGTCCCGTTAGGTTCTGAACAATAGTCGAGATTAAAAGTGTGCAAAGATTCAGCCTTTTAGGGCACCTGGGGCTTCTGGAGGGTTTGGAAAGACAAAAACACGTTAAACACGTTTGATAATTATATATAGTGATGAGTGTATTGGAAATAATTTATATTATTATTTTATCTTTCGGACTTAATATACGTGATTGAAAATATTACATTTACGTCAATGTTTCAATTTGGGAAATATTAATATTGGGAAATTCTTAGACTCTATTTTTTATGATTAGTAAATATATTTAAAATTTCATCATTGTTGAGCATAAAGTGAAATTTGTTCGTTGTTGGGTATAATAAGGCGCGAAACATACAATTTTCCCAGATTTTAAACTCATTACACATGAGTGTTTTTACATGAATCGAACTTACATCATTTTTCCTTATTCGTTACACTACGTATTAATTTCACATTAACTTACTTCGGCCCTTTGTTTAACATCTTTGACGGGCTTGTTCTCAGCTCTCAGATCACGTAGAGAACTGACATTTGGAACGCTGTTTTATCTCGCGAAGCATTTCCATGTATAAAATTTTTACGTCATTACGTTAATTCGTTACGTCATTTACGTACATTATGACTATATTTTTATCCATATCATGCATTTTCTTCACGAATTACTGTTCAGTGTCTTTAGATGAAATGTTCTCTTGGCTCTAAGGCGTCGATTGAACGTTTACTACATAGGTTTGAACGTAAATTATCTCAAAACATGAAAATTGAGAACTAAAAAATAAATTCCGAGAAAAAACAAGTTTTCCAACATCTTCACCGAAAGTAGAAGATAAATTTTAATCACACATGAAATTGAACCACATTGGGGCTGTAGGCAGAATCAATTCAGAACAATACTATATAAACCCTATCATTATCTAAAATTGATATTATACAAAATTGTCGACACAATTTCACTACACTCTCATTTAACTTTTGACAATCTTGTATAATATCAAATTTGGATAAAGAAAAGATTTATACGGTATTATTTTGAATTGTATATGCCTACACTCTCAATTTGGTTCAATTTCGTGTGTGATTGAAATGTATCTTCTACTTTTTGTGTGTCACTATTTTATAGGGGAAGAAATTGAAAACTTGTTTTTTCTCATAATTTATTGTCCGTTTTGAGCTCATAATTAATGACTCTATAATAGAGTATGCATTTACATAATTATTTACAATTCGATATAGCGTTTTGGAAAATTCTAGTGCTTATGATTAGATTATATATCAACATCTCTTTGTTGAACATAAACAGCTAGAAATTTATTTTTCCAGATTTGGAATTCATTATAATTATAAATATATAAGCATGCCATTTTTAAAGACTTTGATTGAATTAAATTGAATTTTGGATTTTTTTTTTGTAGTTCCATGTAGAACTAAAGAAAATGTTTTGTTTACCAGTATTTTTCAAATTCGGGTTTTTCATGTAAATACTTGTTTTATGCACAAAAATAGTTTTGGTACCTTTCTGA
This sequence comes from Amaurobius ferox, assembly GCA_951213105.1. Classification (NCBI taxonomy): domain Eukaryota; kingdom Metazoa; phylum Arthropoda; class Arachnida; order Araneae; family Amaurobiidae; genus Amaurobius; species Amaurobius ferox. Next base: position 167,447,020 of record OX578133.1, read on the forward strand.
GTGATAACCGTCTTTGTAATATACGTATGTATGTCTTGATCTCTATGGAAAAACAAAAGTTTATAAGCGTAAATGCTGGTTTGATGTATGCCAGCATGCATTAACAGTAAATTGGAGCTGGCAATCTGATTTAATGCATTTGAGCTTATCGACCTAACTGAGCCATTTTAAAAGTCTCCGAAATCTATGAAAATTAATTACTTTTAGATGAAAACTGATATGCAGTTGAAATGTTCACTATTTTGAATCTTAAGGCATTAAAATGTAATTGTAGTGTCGTCAGTTATGCAAGACTTATTTATATTTAAAAGTAATAAATTATGATAAAAAAAAAATCCGTATGGACAGCAAAAAGTCATTTTAACAAAATTCTGTACACATTTAGCAATTGTGGGTATTTCTATTAAGTATAAAGTAGCTCTTTTGATGGGAGTGGACTTGAACATTGAGAAATATTAATGTGCGAGAAAAGCAAGCGGAGTTTTCCCTTCAGAAACTTTAATTTTAAATGTACTTCGCTCGGTTCATTTCACTTCTTGATCAACATGTGTTTGCCTAAGTTCTTATCGAAGCCTTATCCATGAATTTTTAAATTAAATTTTGTTAGTATTCATCACTTCAAGAGCTTGATTTATCTAATTTTTGAGTGTTTTAATTTTTCTTTCAGTCTTAGAACTAAGTTCATGTTTAATAATATGTTCTTACATAATTCTTTGTGAAAATGATAAGAATTTTCTGGTGATAAGGGCGATCAAGACTTTTCACTCTATGCAAAATTCATTTCAATCTTTTTCAGAGATCATGAACTCCTGCTAGAGTTTAAAGGTCACCGCAGCTGAGTTTGAAGTCCTTTTGTTGATAACAAAAGTATATCGGGACCCCGCTTTCTAGTTCAGATATATTTATTTGTAAACAAAAGAATTTCCTTGTCCGGGTATGGATTTTTGGAGATTTGTGTCAAGATTAAGGAAAAATTGCTTGTTAGGATGCAGGTCATATTACAAAAAATGAAGAAAATAACAGTTATTTTCATTTGGAGGGGGATCTGATTACATATTATGAGTTTATCGACCTAACTAGGGCATTTTAAAAGTCTCAAATACTTTGAAAATTAATAACTTGCAAATGAAAGCTGATATGAAGATAACATGTTCACCATTTTGAATGCCAAAACGGACTGGTCATTGCATTTTACCACGGTAAATAGTAAAATTTTATGGACTAGTCTATTGGCTCAAAAATAAAAGTAATTAAATTTTGCAGTCAAATATTGTGTGCTTGCTTATATTTTACTAATGAATTCTAAAATTAAAACTACATTAGATTATGCAATTATCTGTATAATAGCCACCGTTTAAAAGAATCACGTTTATTCCTGTCTATTTTGATTTTTTTTACTAGCTCCAGCCATATTATTATGACCAGCTATACCTAGTATTCAGAATATGCACCAGTATGCACCAGTATGCACCGCAGACAACCTCTGTGAAAGGATTCGGTAATTTGGAAGGTTGCTATTGGTATCTGTAACCATGCATATACCAGTAGCAACATTGCTATAACTGTAGTGCACATTAAGTTCCTGTAGGTTTCTTGGTGGAAAATCCATTCGACTGATGTATCGATTGAGGTAACATACACCGCAATCGACATGTGTCAATTGAGGTTCCATAGCTTTTCAATTGGGTTAAAAACCAGAAAAATTAGCTAGTCAAAGGAGCAATCTGAAGTTTCCTGTAGTGCTCCTCAAATCACTCACGGGTTATTTTGACGACATGGCACAGTGCATTGTCTTATTGATAGAGGCCACCCTAAGTTCATTAATAGACGCCGCCTAAAGCTATCCCCTTGTCTATGCGGAGTATGGGCACGATAAATCTGTAGGTCCGAAAGTCCTTCCGAGAGGTGATGGGTCAAAGGAAAGTGGCTGCAGTACCTGTACCTCCACTTGGTTACGGCCTGAATTGTATAGCTTTCCCGGCTGTACAAATAGTTACCTTGCACTTTCGGGTAGGACGGATGGTCTGGGTCGAAAGAAAGAAATATAGATACCTCCTTCCCCCAGAAGTCACGGTCAATATGTATGAGTGCATGTGATCGGAGACGATCAACAGGTAAACACCTGTCTTCAGGGTGCCCTCCAGAGTTATTAACGGACACAAGTCATGTTATAAAAATATTTCCCAGGACATACGCCTCCACCGCCAGCCTGTCTTCTGCCATCCAGTGTGTCCAAGTGTCTCTTCTAGGAAATTTCATGCCTAATACGCTAATGTTTTCCACTCTGTTTTGCAGAAATTGTGACTCATTGGAGAAGGTCACCGCTGCTATTCGGTCAGGGTCTATTTTCAGTAGACGGTATTACTTTGCAAACTAGCGGCGCTCTTTGCGATGAACGACCGTCAGTATAAGTGCTGTCGCCATTCTCTGATCCGCAGTCTAATTCGAAACAATTTTCACCGCATTGTTGTGTTAGAAACCCTTCTGGTGGCCGCAAGGTTTATTTACATGGCCAGTTGTTCAACAGTAGTCGGTCCTGACCAACCGTGTTTGAGCTGATGTTCACCTCTGAGATCAATGGCGCATGGGGCTCTACATTTGACACGATGACTCGTCAACCGTCCCATTCGTCCAGTCTTGATACACTTTCACCGCTTTAGCATGTGAGCATTTCACAAAGTTTGCTGTTTTGAAATGCTGGTGCTCCTGGCCCGATAACCTGTGATCTTTTTTTAAGTCTGATAGGTCGCGTGCTTTGCCCATGATAGGTATTATACTCACTTAAGCCGAACATTAAGACATATGTTTATGGTGTGCAACTTTGACACGTACGCAGTATGATTCGCTGGAGTATATGACGTCTGAATTGGGGAGGTCATAATATTGTCGTCATTAAGTCTTAGGTTTCAGGGTGATCTTAAAATTTATAACAGATGAGGGTGATTCTTTAAAGCTGAAATTTTAACAAATGAAAGTTGAATTTGTGCATGTTTTTAAAAATTTTGATTTTTATAAACGGCTGATTCTTAAAATCAGTGCTTATGCACTATAAGCAACGGTCAAAGCCTGATTGAGACCTTATATCAATTTGAACGTGATTGAGATCTTGGAGCAACATAGGTCTGATTGAGACCTTGCATCCACATAGACCTGATTAAGAGCTTGCAACAACATAGACCTGATTAAGACCTTGCAACAACATAGGTTTTATTACGACCTTGGTCATAAGCCTTACCATATTTAGCACCATAAGCCTTATTGAGATTTTGGAGCAACATGGCCCTGAAGCTAATTAGGGGTCTTCTGCGTCAATTACATGATAATATTTTTTATAAGGTCAATAATTTAAAGAATGATTAAAAATTAGTTTATATATATACCATATTTATTCATATATCGCTTTTATTTAATTTATAACGTATGTGCGCGATATACATATACATATATACAGTATTTCCCATGTTTTCAACCCTGGCCATGGTTTATTTATGGGTTGAAGCGTGGCCAAAGTTGAAAACAGTTGCCGATTGACTGATACGCTGTCTAAGTGGGTGCATAGGGTTTCAGCCACTGAAAGGTTATTAATCAATAAAAATGTTTTCTAAAAATATGTTCAAAATTATTTTCATTTTATCGTATAGGCATATTTGTAAGGGATTTAAGTATAATGACAAATACAGCATGGGAACTTTTTCAGATAAGCAAAAGAGTTCAAGGAAGCATCATTGATTCTTAATTCTGCGAATTGGAGGTACTTGTAAGCATTTAAAATTTTTCTTATGTAAAACTGCTTGTATATGGAAATATTTCTCTTCAAGTATTCCTTTTAGACTTGAATAAATGCAGATCCGTTGGGATTGCTTGGCCAAGGAGGCCGGAATTCCGCTGGTACTCTTTTTCCGATCGTTCATTCTTTTACTCTAAACTTTCGGTTGAGTCAAGCCGTCTATGTTTCTCATAATCCTGAATTTGTACAGTGACAAATATTACATGAATGTTTCATGTTCACACGAATGTTCAGAAAAGTTAGTGTGTAAGTACTGGAGGTACTAGACAGTGCTGCCGTAATTGTCATACACACAAATAAATGTCAGAGGTTTCTATATCTGTGTTAGAAACAGAGGAAATTTTCTAAAATGGATGGACGATAATTTTTTAAATGTAAAATGGGGGTTTCCCCTTTTGAATATCATATGTTAACCCTACATCACTTAACGTCGACTCGGCACTTTTACAGGTACTAAAAGATAAATTCTATAGCAGTATTAATAGCCTATGCTGTGCTGAGTGCAGAACTGCGTCTTACACACAGTATTATAAAAAGTAATAGTGTATAATTATACTTCTGTGCAAATATCGTTGACAGATGACATAGTTGTATCGTATGGTTGTCACAAAACATCTATTGTTTACATTATTACACATTATTTGTGAACATCTATAGGAACCAACAAATTCAGTTTTAGCATGTGGAAGTTGACAACTTTTTGATAGAGGTTCGCAAAATCGTGACAGATATAAGTTTTCTTGCTGCGAGTGCAAATTTCAGCTATATCCAACGTATAAAATCAAAACTAATCCATGGATGTTGTTATCTTCAATGAGAGCTTCATCTTAATTTTGGAAACGCTCCTACTGCTTGTTTCTGAGACTATATGCTTTTTATTTGTTAATTACGCATGATTTTAAAAATTGTATAAAAATCAAGTATTTACCATGTATAAGACTAAGAGTCAACCTAGATTTTTATTGTATTTAAAAGAAGCGTTTAGTTGATTGTTTGTGCTATCTGATTTGATTTATGTACATTCTATCTCATGTTCCTGCTGAAATTCTACTATTTCATTTGCATATGAAAAATGAAATTCTGCATACTTTTCTTGTTAGTCTAATAACACTGTAAAAGCGTTAGATCTATATACAGGATGTCCAAGAAACATTGATCTCGGCTTTTATTTCTTAAATGTTGATATTAGACATATATAATAAATTACAAAGTTGGGTAAAAACAGGTACAGAATTTTATGAAATCGATAAAAATTTTCAGGGGATTAAATTTGAAGAAATACAAAATTTAAATTTTTATACGGCCCCCGTACAAAAACATTTCCAATGAGTAAAATGTGCCCCATACACTAATAAGGTGATGTATAAATTTTCAGCATTTTATCATAAAAAGTCCCAGAGATATGTTTAAACAAAGTTGGTGAGGGATTAATCACAAATTAAAATGCAAATATTCACAGCAAGAGTGCAAATGACGCCATGCAAAAATGCATAGGCAAATAATATTTGCCTCTTATCTTTAATGGATCTTTGGCATGGATGGAAAACATTTTGAACAAGCTTTGTAATCTTTGTGTAAAGTTATTATTTCTACACAGTATAGATACTTTTGTACCAATAAATAGCAAAATTATTATTTATTTATGTAATCATTGTTTTCTTTCTTAATTTGTGTATGACCCCTCAAACGCGATCTGACGATATGATTTTTTCCCTCTGAGAACCCATATCGATGCATTGAAAAGTGGTTTAAGTCAGCATTTTTGTCTTTTCATATCTCTGGGACTTTTTCGATCAAATGATGAAATTTTGTACATCACCTTATTAGTGTATGGGGCACATTTTACTCATTAGAAATGTCTTTGTACGGAGGCCGTATAAAAAAATTTAAATTTTGTATTTCTTCAAATTTAATACCCTGAAAATTTTTATCGATTTCATAAAATTCTGTACCTTTTTTGCGCAACTTTGTAATTTATTATATATGTCTAAGATCAATATTTAAGGAATAAAAGCCGAGGTCAATGTGTTTGGGGCACCCTGTATAATATATCCCCATAGTCGCAAATAACAATTTCTCTCCTTTGGGGCTAGCAATGTTACGCAATTTACTGGCCTATTTGAGAATATTAAATGCAACTTACTAGAGTGATCTATTTCTAAATTTACTCCAAAATGTATGGTGGATGCTCTTTTGAGAAATATTGTATGCAAAATTTCAGAAATTTATAGCTTAAACTGCACAAAAACTGTATGTGATGAGCTAAAATTGTTGCCATTTTTTAATACAATGCATAACATTACAGATGAATTAACTGTTTTTTTTGCCACAAAATCATGGCAGTGTAATCTATAACTTAAAATATATTTATTTAGAATCAGATGGCATTGCCATATAAGGGATTTATTTTTAGAACTAAATTATCTTTAAAACTAAACGATCTCTATTAGTGAGAACTAGGTTTTACTCATCAAATGATTTCCACAGTCTTGGTATTCCCCAAATACACAATCAGGTCAGAAAATGAAACCTAACAGGAAAGGACATTTGTCGTCAGTTTTTAACCCGGATCTGCCAAACCTAGGGGAAAGAATGAATCTTTCATATTTCGAGATTTCCAGCACGGCTGGCCTGAAAAATCCATGTGCAATGTCTCCGGAAGGACTTACATTATTTCTTCTAAATAATTTGCGTATGTTTTAGCATGATCCTTTACGATTATTTATTGGTCTTGGTACGAATGCATTAAAACTACAATATTTCAAACTTTGAGATGTAGACTCTAACAGATTGTATTTGTATTTCTTCGCAGTTTAGTCTTATAAACAGATATTATAAGTGATATAAATATTTCAACCTGTCAAAGACAAGAAAACAAACACTCTTAAATTAAATTACAAATTATTTTTGGTTAAGTTTTATATTATTTAGCAATGTATGGCGCTTAGCGTTGAAAATAATCGTCCTAATAGAAAATTAACTAATTTAGGTTCTGTTCTGTAGTTGATACTATAAATATGCAAAGTTATCATACATTCTAAGTCACCGATGGATTTCTGCAAGGTCTAGAAATATTTTTTCACAACTCCGATTATGTCCGCACTTGGGAAGGGGGGGGGGGGAGGAAATCAAAAATCTTGATTATGTCCGCCTCCCTGGGAATAAAAAATCTGGCTTCATTAGTTTCTGTTCATGGTCGATATTATAAGTATGCCAAGATTCAGCTTTTTGAATCAGCGGGGGGCTTCTGGTGGGTCTGGAAGGACTTTTCAACGCCCACAATTATGTCAGATGGCGAATCAAAAATAAGGTTTCATTACATTTTGTCTGTGGTCGATATTATAAGCATGCTGAGATTCAGCATTCTGAGTCAGCGTGGTGAGTGGTGGCTTTCAAAGGACCTGGAAATCCTTTTCGATGCCCACGATTATGTCCGTCCAAGGAGAATAAAAAATCTGGCTTCATTAGATTCTGTCTGTAGTCGATACTATAGTGTGCTAAGATTTAGCTTTCTGGGTCTGGTGGGGGAGGGGACGAAAATTCAGGTCTGTTAGGCCTGTTCCATGATCGGTGCTATAAGTGTGCTAAGATTTAGCTTTCTGGGTCTGGTGGGGGAGGGGACGAAAATTCGGGTCCGTTAGGCCTGTTCCATGATCGATGCTATAAGTGTGCTAAGATTTAGCTTTCTGGGTCTGGTGGGGGAGGGGACGAAAATTCGAGTCCGTTAGGCCTGTTCCATGATTGATGCTATAAGTGTGCTAAGATTTAGCTTTCTGGGTCTGGTGGGGGAGGGGACGAAAATTCGGGTCCGTTAGGCCTGTTCCATTATCGATGCTATAAATTGGTCAAAGATTCAGTCACCAGATTACTGAGGAGCTTTTGGAGGGTTTGTAAAGACAGAAAGAAATTCGCTAGATAATTATTATATAGATTTTTCAATACACTTAAGTATTTTTGGTAAAACTTTGCCTGTTGAATTGTGTGTATAATCAAATGCAGAATAGAATATTACAGCACAAAAAACATCACACATATAGAAATCGCCTTTTTTTTCTATAAAATAAAATTATGAGAAAATAAAATAATCTATTTCTCTGTATAGATAGCATACTTTCCGCATTAAATCAAGTTTTTTTTAGTGCACGCTATGGAAGATACGCATGCTTCATAAAATAAGATAAATAATAGATTTTGAATTGCACCATGAAGATGTAGTTCTCAACAACTTGATTTTTAACTCAGCGTTTATAAAACTTCGGTGTTTATAAAAAAAATCGTATAAAATTAAACAATAAAGATCAATCATGCTTAAAGCATTGATTATGAAACACTTTCCAACTTCAATGCAATTTTATTTAAAAAAGTCTAAAAGGCAATACATTTCTCGGTAATATTTTAAAACTTATCACAATATTACATTAATTTATTATATTTGAAAACTTAAACTTTCATTGAAAAAAATGAACTTCATTGAAATGACGACATTGAAATATAAATTGCCTGGTTTAAATATCTCTAAAATGCGATACATTCCACGGTAATATTTTTAAAACTATCATAATAAAACGATAATTCATTATATTTGAAAACTTCATCGAAAACAACTGAAATTAATTCAAATGACGTCATAGAAAAAATAACACGCCTGGATCTCTCTATAAAAACAGCATTTCATTCATAACTTTTTCCCATTCATTTCATTCATCACAATACTATAATAATTTATTTTATTTAAAAATTAAGACCATGGAGCTACAAGTAATTAAACTCTATGCTTAAAACTTCATCGAAAAAAATCGTCCATCTCTTTATAAAATCAACTAATATTTCATTCATATCAGCCATGCAGACTCCATGGGCTAAATTATTTTGTGTTACAGAAATACAGCAATTCTAATACAACTCAATCTACATATTTTGCTGTTTACATTTTACATAATTTTACATTTTACATAATTTTGAAAAATAGGCTTCGTTGTAGAAATAATCAAATTTGGATAATCATTTAAACTCAAATATATTGTATTTGCGTTGTTTCAGTATGTAGATGCACAGAATATAGCAAAAATAAAGTAGTTTTAGGACGGATACAACACTCAATATGAATTAAAAAGAACTTAAAAAATCACGATTTTGAAACAAGATGGATGCCATATATCATTTTGAAGTGGGTCATGTGATTTTTTCATTTCATGGTCACGTGATTGTTTCATATAAGATGTGCAATTATCATTTTAATTTTTATTTAAAAAACTACTGAATATATTTCGCTGAATTTTTTTTTATATATTTTATGGAACAATTTGAATATTACCTAAAAATTTCGAAGCAATTTGTGAATTTTAAATCCGCTTAAAAAATGTTTGAAAAATTAGGTCCCATAGGGCTCAATGTATTTCATTGTTTCTACCCGGGTTCAATCCAAAACTAATTTGGTGATATTATTCATTGATATTCACATAGGTCCTACAGACCGTCTGAACAACATACTAAAATTTCATTTTGATTAAGTCATTTTTACAGCAGTTATCGTGCTAATGGACAGACAGACAGACAGGCAGACAGACAGATAGACAGACAGAATGAACAAACTCATAAACACTTTTCAACTTTGTTGTAAAGTGTTAAAAACGTATTAACTATTGTAAAATATGTTCACTTTTCATATGTAATATTTTTCGTTAATCATTCTCGTGGATTCAGCTAGTTCCATCCTCGAGAGAAGATAGTACTTTGGATAATAGTTTTGCACTTTGACGCATATATAGAAAAGTCTCTTCTATCCATGTGTATGTAACACTTGGCAATAAATTTGGCGAATTTGGCGACATATTTAGCGAAATATAGCCAACTTAGTGATATTTTGTCCCAGACTGATGAAAATATCGTCAAAATTAAAAGATGAAGCTAAATTGAGTGAAATAAAGTGAAATTGATGAATTAATTATTAAAGTATTTTAATATATGGATTATATTGCTTATTGCGGTTACTATCAATATTGATAATTGTCGATTTAGAGTTGTGCGAAATATAAGTTAATTGGGTACTTCGAAATAGTTTTATATGTTGTCATTCGGAAAAGTGCCAACCTTGAAAATGTTGTACTGTTGATCTTATACATATTTTTTTTATTGTGAAAGAAGTAAATCTATTACATTATGTAGCAAAAGTCACTTGCTACTCACATTAGATTTTTTTATTAATTCGAAAGCTTGGCATTATAAAACATTCTTTCTTGGTTTCAAAACATTTCATGATAAATTTCAGAGAATTATCAAATATGCTGATATATTTTTTCTTCTGAGGTACATAAAAAATACAGTAAATTAATTGGAAATATATTGTTTGATAATGATGAGTTTAGAGCTTTCTAATGAATATGGTCCGGGTAAATTGCACCATTTGTAGGTAGACCATGATTTCTAGAAACATTTTATTGCAAAATGTATTCAATTTTGTGCTATATGATTTACAGTATTTTTATCATTTCTAAAGAAAACGTGTAGATAAAATCATCAAAAATTCATTTACCTTCAAATTGACAAATGAGAATTTTATTAACCAGTATTTAATCCTGTCAAAAACATCCTATTGAAAACGGATGTGCATCTTGCAGAGACGTGAAGCACATAGAAACACACACTAATATTTTATTTTATTATGTAAGATTACCAGCTACTTGCACAATTTTTTCGTAATAAGGGGATTCGGTTATACAAATATAGATATTTATATAGAAAAAACAAATGTTATTCCAACTTTCAAAGGTAATTTATAATATATATACATAATTTTCTTGTTGCAGCAAAAAATGTATACTACTAAAGATCTGAATTTTATATGTCAACATTGTGTAACATTGCACATATGTGTAACATTGCACAATTTTCATAACTCAGATGTAAGAATTTACTATCATTTTATCAAATGTATTGTCCCCAAATTTATAATATTTCATTTTAAAGATCTACTTTCTATGCGTGACTGACGGTATTTTATTATATGCAGTAAAATGTGTCTATTTGTTGGGAATAAACCTAAGGGTATAAACATTAGTGTGATTTATGTAGGGAAAATTCTCAGTGAAGTTGTAGTCTCGTTTCTTTCGAAAAGTAATTAACAGAATGAAAACGTGTTTGCCTTCATTAGAATTCACCAGGGTAGATAGATAATCACTGAAAGCGGCAATTAAAGTTTATGAATATGTACTGAAGTGCAGTAATAGGTAACGAGGGTACAGTGGCAGTATGTTTAGTGTCTCTTTATTTGTGTCATGTTGCATGTTTGATCTTAATACGAAACTTAGAGTTAGGAATCTGAAATTTTTTCCATTGGTGTTTTTTCGCTCACATGCATAATTCAAAATGCACAACTTCATAAATGGCTTTTCAATTTTAGAATGTTTGATAAAATCTCTCAGATGTGATTGAAGTAAAATGTTAAATGAATCTAAATCTGTATAATATGCTCTGAACTGACTGACTGAGTGTGTGAAAGGGATATCTATCGACATTATCGAGCGCTTCCATTATAGCTAGAATCTTTGTTTTGGTGTCATTCGATTCGACTAAGCCTCGAGACTAAGGACAAAACTTAAAATTAAAAAAAAAATCGAATTAGTGGTGACGGTGCAAATGAATAATAAAAAAAACTCAAAACCACTTTGTTTAATTATCAAGCACTTCCACTCTAGCTAGCATCTTGGTTTTGGTCTCATTTAATCCGTCTCAGCATCAAGGTCAACGAAAATATTTAGTATTTTGAAATTCAAATTAGGGTTGATGATGCAAAGGAATAATTGAAAAATCAAAACCACTTTTTAAAATGATTGATCACTTCACTTGAGCCAGAATCTAGGTTTGAGTTTCAGTTGATCCATCTCAGCTTCCAGATCAACGGTAAAATCGAAAATTTTGAATATTCAAATTAGTCGTGATGATGCAAAAGGATTAAAAAACTTAAATCAATTTGCCTCTCAAAAATTTGCCCCTTTCCATTTTCATACTGGAATTTGAAAGTACTTTTAATAGTTAGAACTTTTAAGTGTATGTGTGTCAATATTTCTCTTTCAAAATCACTCTTTCAATTATTTTAAATAAAATCTGAAATACCATTGGTAATGAGGGCTGCAACTATAGAAAAATACTTTCTTTAATAATTGTCGAACAATAATACTGGTCTTCATTGACTATTTCACATTCTTCTAAATTTAGTAGATATCTAATTGGTTTAAACCATAGAGAAATGATGTTTTCTATTCAGCATTTTTGCATCTTATAAATAATATTAAAAGAGTAGATTTTGAATCTTGTACTCGAGACCACGTGCTCACTTTAATCTACAAGAATGTGGTTATTTGCGAAATAGATAGTGTTATTTTAGGAATATTTAGGAATTGGAATATTTAAGGAAAATATGATGTTCCTCTTGTCATCATCCGAAAATGGTGAGGTGTTATCAAAACAGTGTTTATTCTCTGCTGTTTACGCTCCATTTCAACAGTTCACTTTTCAATCTATCACAAGCAACTTAAGATCCAGATAGTGCCGCCTGGCATCAATGTCTGGCCACGATATCGTTTTTTTTAAGAAGCTCATTTCGATAAACACACAAAATATGCATGCAGACATTATTCAGAATTATTGGTAATTGGTAATTAAACGTCTCTTACGCAAATATGGCGGCGAGATAAAATGGCAGCGCTGTCACGATTTCCGATTACTCACTTTGCACGGTATATTTTGTTAGATGACATTTGTTTGTAGTATCTAGAATCTTTGTGTTCAATAAACTTCAATTTTTGGAATTAGAGCTTTGATAACTGAGATTGGGAAAGTAGGAATTGGAATACTCAATCGATTTTGATTGCAACGAACCTGGATTGGTTAAAACACAAAGAAAATTTTCGCAAAAAAGCAAGAACATGAAATGTATGAAGGAATTTTCATATGGTGGCAAATGATGCGTAGGCTTCATTTCCCCCGGAATTATTACGACTTTGTATTCTCTTTTGCACACTTATTTCGTAAAGTCTTAAATTTTTGAAAAACCGGAAGTGACAACTCCAGAACTTGAAATCGGAAACTATTGAACCCCTTACCCCTTATGAATTTTTATCCTGAATGCCATAGAAGTGAAACCACTGTTTAAGTACTTAAATATTTAAAGTTTTGGTAATATCTTTTATTTATATATAGTACTTTGTATTGTTCATATTAGATTCCTCTGTAATATGTATATTTTATTCTTCTTTACTTAGTATGAATTTCTTTATGTCGATCGGCTGTTTGTAATATGCAAATTTAAGTTGTGGGTTGACAGAATATCAAAGTACCAGTGTACTCGTGTCTTGTCATATGTCTCTGACGCAGAGCTTTTTACGCTCGAAAGTGATTTGGCTAATATAAAGTATTGTACGTCCTGTGCGCTGAAATAAAATATTCATCAATTTTAAAGGTTTGTTTATATTGTAAATTCGGTCGTGTCACCATTTTTGTTATTCCAATGAATTATTTCACATTTATCCACTGAACTTATTTTTTCAAAGGAGTATAAAATTTGGATTTTTAAAGTATATGTAACAATTTTACTTCATCTCGCGTTAGAAAAAATTTGATAAACGTACAGCAGTATATTGTATTGAACATATTGTTACGAATATCTAAAATACTAGTTTCCCGCCATATTACTCTCCCCGAGGAAAAATGACATGTACATGCAATCATTGTTATTATTTTAAGTTCCGAATCGCTTGAACTTGATGACAAATTTATTTTTCGAAGGAATATAAAATTTGGCTTTTAGTATATGTAACAATTTTACTTTGTCTCGCGTGCGAAAAATATTGCTGCACGCGCAAAAGCATATTGAATCAAACATATTGTTACGAATATCTAAAATATTATTTTCACGGCATATTACTTGAGCCCGAGGAAAAACGACATGTACAGGCAACAATTATTATTTTAAGTTCTGAATCGCTTGAACTTGGTGATAAATTTATTTTTTGAAGGAGTATAAAATTTGGCTTTTATACACTATGTAGCAATTTTACTTCACCTTGCGTGCGAAAGATATTGCTGCACGTGCAAAAACATATTGAATCAAACATATTGTTACGAACATCTAAAATATTATTTTCACGGCATATTACTTGAGCCCGAGGAAAAACGACATGTACAGGCAACAATTATTATTTTAAGTTCTGGATCGCTTGAACTTGGTGATAAATTTATTTTTTGAAGGAGTATAAAATTTGGCTTTTATACACTATGTAGCAATTTTACTTCACCTTGCGTGCGAAAGATATTGCTGCACGTGCAAAAACATATTGAATCAAACATATTGTTACGAATATCTAAAATATTATTTTCACGGCATATTACTTGAGCCCGAGGAAAAACGACATGTACAGGCAACAATTATTATTTTAAGTTCTGGATCGCTTGAACTTGGTGATAAATTTATTTTTTGAAGGAGTATAAAATTTGGCTTTTATACACTATGTAGCAATTTTACTTCACCTTGCGTGCGAAAGATATTGCTGCACGTGCAAAAACATATTGAATCAAACATATTGTTACGAATATCTAAAATATTATTTTCACGGTATATTACTTGAGCCCGAGGAAAAACGACATGTACAGGCAACAATTATTATTTTAAGTTCTGGATCGCTTGAACTTGGTGATAAATTTATTTTTTGAAGGAGTATAAAATTTGGCTTTTATACACTATGTAGCAATTTTACTTCACCTTGCGTGCGAAAGATATTGCTGCACGTGCAAAAACATATTGAATCAAACATATTGTTACGAATATCTAAAATATTATTTTCACGGCATATTACTTGAGCCCGAGGAAAAACGACATGTACAGGCAACCATTGTTATTATTGTATGTTCCGGGTAGCTTGAACTTGGTGACAAATTTATTTTTAAAAGGAGTATAAAATTTGACTTTTATACAGTATCTGTAACAATTTTACTTCATCTCACGTGTGACTTTTTATAACTATAAGACATTTGACAATTTTCTCTTGTTCCCTGCCAGAATAATGAACATCGTATTGCAATTTCTCATTGTTTTTAAGCAATAAATATTAATTTTGTATTTTTTGTAGTTGATGTTGAACTTAATGCAAGTAACAACGCCTAACAATGTAAGCAACAACCTTAATCATGTAAGCAACAACGCCTAATCATGTAAGCAACAGCGTTTAATCATGTAAGCAACAACACCGTGCGATGGATGAATCTCTTTCTAGCTACTGGAAACGAAGATCTCATAGTCAGATCAGACACCACAGGCTAGTTTAACGTTAAAAAAATTCTTGGAAGGTGCAAATGATATGAAAATAAATGAAAATCAGAATGTTATTGAAGTGATTTTTTTAATTATTTAATATAATTTTATTTCTGTTTTTACTGTAATTACTACTTATGCGTTTATAAATTGCTTTACATTGGCATAGTTGGAGAACATTTTCAAGATGTAAGAGAGGATGCTTTTGTGGATTTTCCGAGTGATTTTCATGTTCCCCCCTGTTATTCCTTTAATTCCCAGGATCTGTCCCGAAGCCGCGTGACCAGCAAACATAAGATCCTCTACAACAGTTAAAAGTGTTCAAGGTTCAAAAACAGATGCTGACCTTCAGACTCTTTGACGCTGCGATAACAACTCTCTCTACCCCTCCGAGCCCCCGACATTCATAATAAGCATAAATTTAAGTTTTACGAAGTTACAAATTGATTCAAACTGCGCTATTTGAATAAAATAATTTTTAAACGGTATTATCTTAATTAGTGACATGTATCATTTTAAATACAATGCTTTTATTTCTAAGAAACTCTTTTAAGATGTAAAAATATCGTACATACGTTAATGATTTTGAGATAAACTAAATATTCTAGGTTATCTTGTATATTTAATTGTAGTTCAATAAGGCAAGTAAATCTAAGAAATACGCTTGCACATACACACATCGCTAGAATGATGTAGTGGCTAGCATACTTGCGTGCAATTTAGAAGACCCAGGTTCGAATCCACGTTTCGCTCGAATGATTTCTCATTTTTTAAACAAGACAAATATTTGACACTAGAATAGCAGAAAGTCTCCTTATGTATAAACAATTTGATCTAAATTATTTATAAATTATAATATATTTATTGCTTTATAGGCAAATGGCACATCTCAGGGAGGAAAATGAAGTAATTTTGATACAAAATGTAATATTTTGTATAAGTCAAATATAAAGATATAAGTTAAAAGTTTTTCTTTTAAAATGCATTTATATAAGTTAATATATAAAATAAAAAATGAGGATTATATGTATAATTTAATTAACTAGAGCAGGTTCGTTGTCACTTACTGTTGTTCAGTTATTTTGATAGTATGCCAGTTTGGTACACTTTTCTAAATAAATATTGAACATAACTTTTTCAAATTCGTTGTGGTGGATAAAAATATAATATTTAATAATAAAAAGTATTTTATATTTTGAACCAAAGAAATGAATTTTGAATTTGTCTAGTGAAATAATTAAAAAATCTTCGAAGTTTCAAGATCACATTTTTTGCTATTTTCAATTTTTTTAAACTTATATCTATAATTTTAGGTATTTTTAATTAAAAGAAGCTTATTACAAAAATGTGGAAAATTTTAACTTTATACTTTTAACACTTTCTATAAAAAGAGTACCTAAACATAGAAGAAACGCAATTTGAGAAAAATGAAAATGACTATATGTACCACATACAATTACTCTTTATAAACTGTACAACGCAATATTTTGGATGTTTATATATTTTAAATCTATATAAATTATTTATTTTCGGATTTATAGCGTTTTGATTTTATCCAAAATTGAATAATCTGAAATTTGAATCATTTTATGTACTATCTGCCGTTAAACAACTTAATTATCTATGATGATATATCTTGAAAATAAAATAAATTTAAAATCTATATATATAAATGGAAAGTTTGTCTGTTCCTTATACAAAGCCACAGTTTTTGACGTTTTTTTTTCCTAATTTGGTATGGCTATTCTCTATTTAACTGCAGGTAACCCCATCCATGCTTCGAGTTTCCAGGACCAAAGGCTGTTGAGATATTAAAACAATCAAAATTAAATCTTCCATTGAAATAGCATTATTCAGATGATTATTTTCCGAAAATTTATTTGTCGAAAATTATATCATGTTGCTTAGCAACGGAATTAAATCAAATATGTTTATTTGGCAGACGATTTCCATTTTATTTATATGATGTAAATAGTAAAAAAATGAATATGAAAAGAAGTTTTATAAATGAAGGGCGTTATATTTTTGATTGGAGAGGGAGGGGGGGGGGGAGATTCTATTTCAATCAGTTACGACCTTAAAATATAAGATTACGGAAATGTATGATATTCACAATTGATGCTTCTAGTCATCTGTTTTACTTTTTTCTTTTTTGCAAATATTTTTTAACCTTATTATTTCTATTGTGTTTCATTGATTGTTCGAACAGGATAAAAATAGTGCCTGTGGAGATAATATTGTAAAGTGAGAACAGAGATTCTTATGCTTCTTTTTAGAGGAATTAAATTTAATAAACAAACAGTGCTATAACAATATAAAAGTGTACTTTTTATATTGTTAAAGCAGTTGCGGCCATAGAATATAAGATTAAGGCAATATTTTGGAAAAAAAATATATTTCAAATTCATATATTTCCGAGTGTTTTTAAATCATTGTGGCAACTGGGTAAAAATTGTTCAGGAATAACTTTTGCTACCAGTTTAGAGACTTCATTCTGTCGGATATTTATCAAACTTGATATTTTTGTACATGGGTTTTAGAAACGGGATCTGAATATTGTATTCTTCAGATTTGTCTCCGTTTATACCTTTTTAACAGGGGAATTAAATTTAATGTTTTAATAGAATTTTTTTAAAAAGCAATACGAACGCGTTTAGAATTTTAACATATTTTAAATTAGGAGCAACGTCGAGTATATCTGCTAGTGATAAGAATATCAGTAAGTTTTGTTCTATGGCTAAACGGGAAGCAGCTAAGCGATGAGGCGAAAAGTTTCATAAGACTAAAGTCAAAATAATTACGCAATTTTAATTAAGAGAGATAACTTAGTCAATTGTTATTGATCTTGAAACAGCTTACATTTATTTAAAACTGGGAAATGTACTCGCCGTTACTAGGGATTCTGATTAAAATTACACCGGAACATACAGCGAATTCTCTAACACCCAACAATGCTTTTACGATACTTCTGCTTACAACAAAAATAAATAATTTGCTGTGCGGGCTTAATGTGGCCAAGTAACCGTGCGGGGCGTATGTAATTCTAGTACACTGTCTTCGTTTTCGAATTATCAGTAAACTTAAATGTATTTACATTATTATCAGTACAATTAATTCCGAAATTATCAGTAAACTTAAGAACATTCACATAAAATGTTAACATTTATTTATCAGATGACGTTACTAATACAACACTTGAAAATGGTTCGAATCGAAATTTAATTCAAAACCGTGTTCGAAAAATGTCATAAACTCATTACCCACTTGATAAATACGTCACTGCTTCCCAAAGAAACGGATACAGGTTATGACGTCATTTTTCCCATGGTGTGAATATGAAAACTGCAATAATATTTTCGAACGCCAAGGAACCAATTTGTGTAAAAATTGCTCAAAAACGTGATTCAACATAAAATAATTAAAAAATTAATTTGAATTAAGAAAAAGGAACAGCATGGTACGTTTGGTTCTGATTCCGCTGACAGTTTGGAGCGTAGTACAGCGATTTGCAAATTGGAAATTAGTTAGTCGAGTTTGGTTTTAAAGCATTTATTTAATATGTTATAGCCAACATAGCGAAATGCGCTTTATATTTTTGAATAGATCTTGTCGTGAGCTTTAAAACGATACCTCACAAGTCGTTTTAAACTTACGGTTGTCCAGATAAACCGCGATATTGTCAAAAGTGTTCACCGGTTCACAAGCAAACAATTTAAAATTTTCCAGTTCAAGCCATTGCGAAATGCGTTACACATATTTGAATAGATCTCATAGAGAGCTTTAAAAAGATACCACGGACAGTCGTGTTGCTCTCACGGTTGCCGAGATAGAGTCAAACACAGAGGCACACCCAAAGTTCTTTAATATAAGGCTGGTCATTCAGCCCGGCAACGAATCAAAAAGTTCTTAGATTGACGTCATGAGGATTAGATTTCGTCATTTATGGTGTCACGGTCTAGAATAAACCTTGAGAGAAGTTGCCAAAACATAAAATATTTCGCACTACAGTTAAAAATTGTTTGTTAATTTTGAAGTGGCAATATCCAGGCGTAAAGAACTTGCTCAGAGATTTTAAATTGTGCTGTGCACATAGGACCCAGTGACATCCAAGGAATATTTAGTGACGTCAGTGAGGTAAGATGGTAGCAGTCGCAGTTAACAAGTTCAGACCCTCTTGAGAGCCCGAGAACAAAATGCGAGCGTTCTTAATCCCCATGACATCATATGCCCAAAGCCAGGTAAAAATAATTAAGACAGTCATACCATAACCGGGACGCGAATCCCCTAGCCACACCCAGATATATACATAGTAGCATCATCTTCCCTTCGCACAGGAAGTGAGGAGACCATCACGCGCACGATGTATTGCGCAGTATGCGAATTGGACTCCATGCTGTTTAATAATATGTTAACACGATTACTGTTCAGCACGTATATTTAGCGATAAAACGATTTCAATTGGACCTATTTTTGCCACAAGCAGTCGGTCGTAAGTCGCCAGTCCTACGTCAAAACTCAATGAGGGCTGTCGTATCCGGAGTTCAGCTAACTCAGTACCGTATTTCATGGCTATCCGAAACTTTTTTTTTTCCGCTACAGAAAACACACACAGACGGACAGACAGCCATCTTCTTTTATTATGTAAGATAACGTAATTGAACATTTTAGCGGAACAATGATACCAGCTGGAGAGTATTCGATTGCACAGATGGGCATACACACATAATACATCTTACTGAAATGTTCGATTTGGTTCATAAATCTTCTAGGTAAATTCTCTGAAAATGATAAATTGAAAGTATAATCTGCGTGCATTTTCGTTAAACTTTCAATTTTTATTTATTCATTGCACATGTAATCCGAAGCTCAAAATTATGAAAAACAGTTTTGTATTTTAAACTCTTCACAACTGTTTTCTTCTTATCCTCAATTATTGTAGGAAAAGCAAAATAAAATGCATTTCTCTGAGAGTACAGTTGATGTGATTATAATTTTTATAGCGAAAAATATATTGGAAGGGATGTAATTTCTCTCATTTAGTGATCGCTTTCCGTATTTATGTTTTTATCAAGATTTTACTTCAAATATACTTTAAAAACGCGTTTTATATTTAAAAAGAAATAATAATAAGACGAGTTAATAATAATAAGGCGAGAATAATGACTATATTAATTGAAAATTGAAATAAAATACTTCCAATTTTGAGTTAAGATATTATTAATGTAGCTAATTGCTGCATTTTGGAGATATTCAAGTATATATTTTACAGTAATTTTTTAAAGCTCGTCGGCTGTTATCGTTTCAGTCATTTGATAAAAACATTTTTGGTGCTTTTGAAACCTCAGATACCAAGTTAATTAAAAGGAAATGGGCGTTGTCTAATTAAGTGGGATTAATCTGAAAGACTGAAAAAACCTTGAGCATATAAATCATTAAACAGAAATGTATTTTATATATTTATATTTTAACCGAAGATAACGTTTCCAGTTTACATTTCAAATTTTCAGTTTTGTAATAAATTGGTATTAATATAATTTATGACTCTCTTGTGAAATCTTCTGTAATGCAATAAAAATATCTAAAAGAATACAGTGAAAAATCGTTTTATGCACCGCTTAATGATTTTCCAATTCAAAGTATTTTGAAGATTCTAAATCCTGTATTTTTGTCATTTTAAAGGACTTATTCTATTAAGAGCTTTGAACTTCAAATTTTAATTATAATTAAAGGACATGTTTCAAAGATATATATGCTTTATTTTTACATATATTCTCGAAGACTCAATATTTTCTTTTTTTTTCTCTGGAAAATAACATATGAAAATGCTATAATATTGCTATTTGTTTAATACGTTTAGTCTTTCTAAACCATCCAAATGCCTATATACTATTACATATAATATGCTATTCAATATATATTATGTTAGGGAAAGTAGTTTTTAATTTTCTTTAGGTGGGCTGGATTTAACCCTTAAATCTCATCCTGCCTAAATGATTTGTTTGAAATGATCTAATAATGCATTTCAACTACTTGCTCAAAACGTTGTGTTAGTGAAAGTAGCTTTTAACGTTCTTTTTAGGTCAGTCGGTATTTAATTTCTGACACTCTGAATATGATCCTGACTAAATGATATGTTTCATAAAAATACAAAAAATAGATTAGGTTTAGTAGATATATACAGTGCATAGAACATGCACAGACTCATACATATATAATTATTTTGTCACCCCTTCCCCTTTCAAAAATATTTCAATACTTCTTTACATACTTATAGTATCGCGAGGGATATATACGAGGGAAGGGAACTTAATGGAGGTAGATTTTCAATTTCCTCTTGTGGCCAGAAAAAATGGGAATTTTTTGAAAAGGTATTTTCAGACCCTTGAGCAGTTAACTTAGAACTTAGTACTTTGAAAACTAAATCTTTGCACACAAGCGATATCGACCACGGGACAGGTCGTAATGGAGACGAATATTCAATTTTTCTCACGGAAGTGGACAAAATGGTGAGTTGAAAGTGTTCCCTCTCGAAACCTTCCGATGACTCAGAAGGCTAAAACATTACACGCGTAAAGTTGGAAACATGGGATAGAAACTAACTGGCGCTATTTTGGATTTAGACGCTAAGAGCCATACAGTGTCAAACATAATAAAACGTCACAGTAACTGAAACTGCAGTCTAGGTAGGAAAATTATATGTTATGTTAGCAGAAATAGCTTTTAACTTTTTTTAGGTCGTCGGTTTAACGTCCGAAACCAAATAAAGGACAAATGAAAATCAAACTCCAGCACTCCAACTCTAACGTACTCAACAATAAAACCCCAGAGAAGCGCAACTGAAACCCGACGCCAAAAAGAAAACAACAAATGAAAAACCTAAGAAAGAAATTAAAAACCACGGCTTATAGTCGAATTTTTTTTTATAAATCTCAACTTGCTTTTAAAACATCTTACAAGTCCTACAAGAGTGGTTATCAAAATATCAAAAATATCTGTCATTAAAATAAAAAAAAATAATAATATAAAGAAAAATTAATTTTTCAATAAAATATTTACAGTTAATACATTTCACCCTTTTAGGGGAACTCCTGAGTAATTCAGAAAATGCTTATTCTGTACAAAATTTTGTCGTGTTTCCCAACCTTCAAACAATGAATCACACTCTAAAACTCTCAACAGAAAAGCTTTTCCCACAGATAATACAGCCCTTATCCCTTAACCTTTCTGAAGACAGCAGGCTCGATCTTCATGACAGTGTCAACCACTCTTGGCTTGAATGCTGAATTTCGCCTTAAAATTTTCTGTGTTCAATCCCAAAATAGAATTTTGTGAGACCTTCATTATTCTGCCTTCATCAGCACCAGCTACGGACTCTGGACATTATAAATAATAATTTTTATCCACCTATTATTCACTGAGCGATAAATTTTATATTTATTACAAGTCAAAGGATCAGAAATCAAGATTTTTTCTAGTGCAGTTGCTGCATAGTGACCAGCTAACTCAATGGCAAGACCTCCTCTAGAAACGTTTGCAATCCTATTTATTCCATTATCAAAATCATAGGTGTAAATATCCACCCCTATAAAAATCACTTCTAGTTACCTTATTTGAGCGTGGAGTAATGGGCTTGAGTAGGATAATTTGAGCATTTTCAACCAATAGGTGGGTAGTACCAACCAATAGGTGGGTAGTACCAACCAATAGGTGGGTATACCAAGTAGGACCAATTTGTGGTATTTTCGTGAGAACCGCCTATGGAGTAAAATCATCAAAGAAGCTTTTATTAGCTTGCGAGAAGTCATTTGGTGCAGAATTTACATTCGGAAACAAGCCAGCAGAGGGCGCATTAGAAAGTAAATTAGGAAAAAGTAAAGACATACCAGCATCCAGTTTTGGGCCTGAAAGGCCAGCCACAAAGGCATCTAAATTT
Organism: Amaurobius ferox; assembly: GCA_951213105.1. Lineage (NCBI taxonomy): Eukaryota > Metazoa > Arthropoda > Arachnida > Araneae > Amaurobiidae > Amaurobius > Amaurobius ferox. Next base: position 167,470,045 of record OX578133.1, read on the forward strand.
TAAGAAAATTTATCCAGAAACTTGTTTTTCTCTTTTTTATCCCTAGTTTATTCAGGGCTTCATTGGATTCACTAATCTTAGTCTCTAGCTGAGCTAATCTGGAAGGGCTCTTGGCGTTTGCAGCTCTATATACCAAGGTCTTCGATTATTTTAATATAAAAAATAATAATATTTTTACCAAGTCAGATTGTAAAGGCTTAGTTTAGTGTCATTTTTTGTGTGGAAGAAGGCATCAAGTTTTCGCCTTGGCATCATACTCTTTAGAGTCAAGTCCTCTTTCGTAAACCTGTCATCAAAGTATCCAAGTCTGAAGTGTAGACCATCATCAGGCAATTAAAAAACACTAAACACGATGCACAATATTCAAAATTACAAGGAGATAGAAAGATTTTTGGCCCATAATTTTTGGTCCACGCAGATTAAAATAAAGTTTAAAGATATTTCTAAAAAGGTCACGTGTACCTGAATTAATCAATGAATGTAAGAAATGCAGCATCCTAACAGTTAGTGTGCGGTAAAACATTTTTTAGTATTTTTAAGCAATTTTTATTATTTCTTACAGCAGATTTTTTTTTAGGACACAATAAACGCAGATCGTTCCCGCACCGATATTCTCGAATCATTCCTTAACCACCTAACTCAGCTTGAAATAGACGAAACCTGCTTCCAGTAGGATGGTGCAACTGCGCACGCAGTGAACGCATTCTTGAAATTTTTGGAGGACATCTTTACGAATTGAATAATTTCGGGTGGAATCTGTCCTGCTGGTTCACCAGATCTGATTCCTCCAGACTATTTTCTCCGGGGCGAATTCAAAGGAAAGGTCTACGGAAGCAATCTGCATATAATTGATGAATTAAAGGCAGCAATCACCGCCTACATTCAACAGATCTCACCGAATACCCGACAAAAAGTCTTCGACAATATGAAGAAGTATGTTCGGACATCTCTTGATGCACGCGGGAGACACTTTCAACATGTGAGAAAATAAAAATTGTTTAAAAATAATAAAAAATGTTTTACTGCATAGTAAATTTTGGGACACATATCCAAATCATAAATTCAAAATCACAAATTAGGATCAGTAATCCAATGAACGAAGCATAAATGACTTCTTCTTGGGATTCGCATTTCACAATTATCTTATCTCATACACTTAGATCATTTAACAAATGATAAACACACAGAACACTTCCGGAAAGTAACCATGGATTATAATGACTGACTGATGAAGCAATATGATGATATAAATTGGTATCACTTTTAAAAACCAAATAATGGCGGGCTTGAGAAATCAGGCAAGAGAGCTGCTCACATCACCAAACTATACGACTTATGGCATATCGGTATACGAATATTCAACTGGCGAAAAATAATACCAAGAGACTTTTACAACTAATAATAACTCATAGAACACCCTAAACATATTAAACCTTAATTATCGAGAACTTTTAGAAATCACATCATACTAATTATTCTTTAAAAAGTTGTTTAAAAATGCGTTGCTAAGAAACACGTCCAGCATGATCTAGCTCGAGTTGAAGAGCGGTATAAAATTCCTGCAGACGGGTATACTTTATATTAAATAATATTTTGACTGATTAATTGATAAGATATTTTCCCAAAGGTTTCATGGTTTATCTTACCTCCCTCATATTTTATTTTCTCTCTTTGTAAATCTTTCATGTCTTCCTCTCCCTAAAACAAATCTGGGTACAAGCCCATCTTCCTACTTAAGTAGTGTCCCTTCTCTCTGGACGGCAATGATTATCTCCCTTTCAAACATTTAATAATAAAGAAACTGCCGACGTAGTGGTCGAGTGGTCAAGGCGAGCGTTTCCACAACAATCGCTCGACCGCCGCGTTGTGGGTTTGAGTCCCATGTAAGGCATGGATGTTTGTGTTGTGGGCGCAGTGTGTTCCCCCCCCCCCTCTGGTGCGCCTGGGGCAACGTCCTTGGACGGCTAAATAAATGGTTCACGTTCTGGCCGCTGACAAAGGCGAATGATGATGAGTCAAGTGCCTAGCCATTTGAGGGGGGGGGAGGAAATAATAATAATGAAGAAACTCAGCTTATATGAAACTAGCGGGAAATACTCGGCGTTTCACTGAATAATACTGAAATAATATTAACGCGGCATAAAAACTGATACATATTGTATGCATAAGCATGTCCCAATTTAGCTTAGCAGTCCATTGCAGAAATGTAAATGCGGCACCCTTGAAGTATAAATATTGGAAAACTGAAAACTGTGCAATTTCTTCTTTTCGAACTATTACTTTTCGAACTCACACCAAATTAAAAGTCTCTATCTCATCGCGAAGTATATTTTTCTATCAATTCACCTTTCGAATCTTTTGGTTGGGATCACCCCCTTTAATGGACATTTTTGAAAAATTCGAACTTTCCTGGGGTTTTTACCGAAAGATTGACCCGTGTACCAAATCGAAATTCTCTATCTATTTGGGAAGTGCATGAAAGGGGCGTGACAAACAAACGAATCTACGGACTGACACTTAGGAATTGATATATACCAACCGAATACCCATTGAAAATAAACGATGTCACAATAAACATATTCCGAACAGTAATATATAAATATATATACACAGTTATAAAACTGTGAGAATTTAAATCTTTCTTATTTTGCTGTTAAATGAATAGAATTATGGAATATCTCGTTAGCTGTTTCAAATTATCTTATACTAAATTTCAAGTTCACTTAAAAGGAAAAGTTTTTCATTTATACGTCACATTGAATATTTTAGTGTACATCATCCCTAAAGTTGTAAATTATGGAAAACTGAAATTTTACACTTTCTTCTTTTCGAACTATCATTTCACCTTTCGAACGTTTTGGTGGAGCATCTCTTCTAATGAGCATTTTGGGAAAAAATAGTCAATTTTCTTGGGTATTTTATCGAGCGATTGACCCGTGTACCAAATTGCAATTTGCTATCTATTCGGAAAGTGCCTAAAAAAAGCGTGACAGATAGACGGACAGACTGACATTTAAGAATTAGTATATACTAGTTCTGAAGTGCGCGTTGAAAATACACACTGTCACAATAAATATATCCCAAACAGTTATATACACTATATCAGTGTTCTTCAACCTTTGTCATGCCGCAGAACCCTTTTTTGAGATATTTTTTTCATGGAACCCTTCGTTCAGTAGCACACCCAGATTTGATTTTAGGTGGGATGTGTCATATTACGTATTACATGTTATGAACAAAGTGCGTCCCTGCCTTTGTTATAAAAACAAATTTATATCTTATATAAATTTGCATTAATTCAAACAAGAAGATAAGTATTCCATATAAAGTATTTGTATTATAAATACATATGTCATATGAAATTGAAAACAAAGAAAAACAAAACAAAAATTTAAAAAATATTTTAAGAAAATTAATGACTTTGTTGTGCTTGTTTATTACTGCACAATTTATCAATATCCGGATAGATCAGTGATAATTGGAGACGCATATCGTTTTCGGCATTAAGTCGATTTCTATACTTGGTTTTTGTAGCGACGTATGTGGAAAAGGATGTCTCACAGAGGTAAGTTGTTACGAAAGGCATCAATTCTTTTACTGCGCGTTTGGAAATTTCTGGAATTCTTACATTAATTTTATCCAAAATGGGCCAGTGCCATCCTGTCCAAATGTAGATTAAAACGCGGAACCCCTAAAGCGTTTAAGTGGAACCCTAGGGTTCCGCGAAACACAGGTTGAAGAACACTGCACTATATAATTGCAAGAGCTTAAATGTTTTTTTATTTTGTTATTAAATGATTAGAATTGTGGAATGTCTCGTCAGCTTTAACAGACTATCTCACTTATACTAAATCTCAAGGTTCTATCTTAATTACTTTCTTAATTATTGACCAGTGTACCTAATTCCATATTTATTCGACAAAGTAAATATTTTTAGTGTGCGGCACCCATAAAGTACCTAATATTAGAAAACCGAAACTGTGCATTTTTCTTCCTTTTGAATCATCTACTCTACTATTAAATGTAAGGTCTCTATCACATCGGGAAATATGTTTTTCTATAATTTCAGTTTTCAACCGTTGTGGCATTAGACATCACCATCCTCCCACCCTTGAACACTTTTTAAAAAGTGGATTTTTTTGGAAATTATATCAATATTTAAAAATGGATTACCGGGGTTTTATTGAACGATGGACCCGTTTATCAAATTGCAAATCTCTGGCTCACTTTAAAGAAAGCATTTCCCATCCATTCGGCAAATCGAACATTTTAGTGTGCAGCATCCTGAAAGTAATAAATATTGGAAAACGGAAATGGTTTATTTTCTTCTTTTTAAACTATCTACCCTTTCACTAAATTTAAAGTCTGTATCTTATCGCGAAGTATGTTCTTCTATCATTTCGCGTTTTGAATATTTTGTGTGACCCCCCCTCCTCCCCCCACACACACTCTGATGAAAATTTTGGAAAATTTAGATATTTTCCGGGGTTTTTATTAAACATTTGGCCCAAGCACGAAATATAGTTTCTATCTTACTTAAAAGAAGACGTTTCCTAATTATTCAGCAGTTCGAATGTTTAAGTGTGCGGCACCATTAAAATAGCAAAATATGGAAAACTGAAATCGTACACCTTTTTTACCTTTTCGAACAATCTACACTTTCATCAAATTTAAAGTCACTATCTCATCGCGAAGTGTGTTTCTCTATCATTTCATCTTTCGCACACTGTGGTGCTAAGCCCCCCTCTCCCCCCCCCCCCAATGAACAATTTTTAAAAACTTGGATTATTCCTAGGAGGGGGGGGGGGCAGTTATCGAACCATTGACCTGTTTACCCAAATTGCAACTCTTTATCTCATTTAAAAGAAGACGTTTCTCATTTATTCGGCGAATCGAATATTGTGGAGTGGGGCACCCCTAAGATAGCAACTATTGGAAACTAAAATTGTACATGTTTTTCCTTTTGAAATATCAACCCTTACGCCAAATGTAATGTCTCTTTCTCATCTCAAAGTATGTTTTTCTATTATTTTGCATTTTGAACGTTTTGGTGTAGAGCACCCTTTCTAATGAATAATTTGGAAAAATTAGATATTTCCCGGGATTTTTATCGAACAATTCATCCGTACACTAAATATCAAGTCCTTGCTATACCTTAAAGAAAGCGTTTCTCATTTTTTCGGCGAATTGAACATTTTAATATGCGGCACCCCTAAAGTAGCAAATATTGGAAAACTGAAAATGTATACTTTTTTCTTTTAAATTACCTACTCTTTTACCAAATTTAAAGTATCTATAACATTGTGAAATATGTTTTTCCCAGGACTTTTATCGAACGATTGACCCGTGTACCAAATTTCAAATCTTTATTTATTCTTGAAGTGCCTGTAAAACGTGTGATAGATAGACAGAAAGACAGACGAACGGATACTTAGAATTTACTATATATTGATTACAAAAAAAATTATAAACGGTTTTCGAGAAATTTGACATTTTGCTCGAAAGAAGTCGTATAAAAAGTTAAATTTCTTAATATTATGTAAATCTTTCCCTTCCTATTTTACACAAAATTTTCTGACGGTTTATAACAATTTTCCAATTGGAAGTATGTGTCTAGCGTTAATTGTTTAAAATGTATTAGTCTGATCGGTCATTTTGAAACATCTTGCAAATTAGACTAGAAGAATTGCAAAAAGTTAGTGAGTGGAGATTGTTCAAACTTTTCTTTTGTTATAATAATAATTTATAACATTTTTATAAAATTAAAGAAAGGGTGCATTTACACCCTTTATACTTCCTCTAGATACGCTGTTATTAAGGTACTCAAAACGGAAAGACCGTACGCAAATCGATTTTTGATATTTGATCCCAGAGGCATACTTTCCCTCTTAAGTAAAAACAAAGAAGAAAACCGAAGCTCTAAACTTTTTGCGTGACTTACAGTCTTTCAGCTCTTGTGCAAGGCCACTTTTGCAAGCATTTTGCGACTGTTATGTCACTTGATTTATTTAGCACATATTTTCCCGGGTATTCTCCGATATAGACACAATTCTCAGCCAATAAACGAGTCGTCCCAGCAGTGGAGACACTAAAAAGAACAATTGTTTGTGTTATTAGCCGAAGGGCAAGCTGATAAACGACAGGTTATTTCGGGAATGTGCGGAAGATAACTGGGCCCGGAACGCGCAGAGATGTCACATATCACACAGCGAACCTAGCATCGCATGCAAGATTGCGCAAGATTGTCCATTAAGACCACTATACCTGCGTAGTCTTTAGGTCAAGAGTGTGATTTATGACCAACCGATCATTACATTATGGAGCAATTGAGAGATGTTGTCACGGATTCATAATCGATTTCGTTTGCTTTTAATATTGCGCAAAATTAATACAGGGGAGAGTAAATTACATAAACTAGCCACACTGAGTAAGAAATTATAGAATTTTATTTAGTAATTTATCATTAATATTTAAATCAAACCTTTTCTTGATGTTATAAAGACGAATTATCAAAGTTGCCATTTCCAAGATAATTTTTTACATGTTTTAAGATTTTTAGATTTTACTGTACATTTTTAACGGAAAGCTAGAAATTTACTATGAGGGGAGGATGTTGATATTTGAAGTTCAGCAACAGGAATTTTAAATTTGTATGAAATGATAATTTCGAGTTATACTATTATTATAATATTATAATGATAGTATATTTTCCTTTCAACTTATTAAATTATATTAAATTATTAAATTATATGATATTAATTAAATTATATGAAACTAGAACGGGATTTGAGCCTTAATTGAGTGCTCTGTTATCTTAAAAATGTCAAATGTTGTGTCCAAGAAGATGATTGTTAGCTATATGAAATTCGTATTCTTTCAAGAGCTTTTCTTAGTAGAAACTTTGAACTTATTTTATTATTCCCATAGCATGCAAGAAATTAATTTTTATCCCATCCTTTCCAAGTTTGAACATCTTAAAAATAAGTGTACATTTAATCAAGAATTAAGAAAATACTAGCCCCCGCAGCTAGCGGTTGTCAAATATAACAACAAATTAGTATAGCAATCAATCTTTTAATACAGTGCCTAGGAATCGCTTCTAGACACTATACTTTTAAGAAAAAAAAAAGCCCCATGATAGCTAGTCGGTTTTACAAACAGAGGAATAATACCCTTGCTCCAAGAAATAGAATCCTCTCACGCTAAATAGCTATCTCCCAAGAATGAAAAACAACAATAACGAAAATGAGACAATGCCATTTCGTTGTGGGTGAAGGTCAGTCAACACGTTCCTGGATTGTTAGATACATTAAATAAAAGAAACCCCCTGAAGTCCTAGACCAAGTAGGGAGCTACGGGAAACAGGTGCTTAAAAAAGCAGTGGTTGTGAAAAACATTTCGCTAGTTGCAGTGGTTCATGATGTTCAATATTTTGTGAAAATATTTAAAAATATATTGAATTTTTCGAAATCTCGAATATTTTAAATACCTTTATAGATCGAAAGTTACATTATAATAAAGAAATATCCCTAGGTTTTAGACCAAGTAACAGACACTGGTTTTAAGGTTTCTTAAAAATATCTGAACATCTGTTAAATTTATTTTTAGAAATCTCGATTATTTCGAATGGGTTCTTGGATCGAAAGCTACATTTAAAATAATACCGCGAGGTGCTAATTCCACTTATTGATTTTGCAATTTAAAGTGACACGCATGTCGGCTAGTTGCAGGACGCAGCTATTTTATCAGCTTTTAATAGTATAGATAATTTCAACCTAATATTCAAAACGTAAAACACAAAAGAAGAAAGAATAAGATACTACGAAGCGAAAGACAGATGAATGAAAAAAATACTTTGATATCAGGATTTTTTTTTAAATATTATTTTTAAAAAAATTTGAATTTTTTAATCGTTCCGCCAGTTTTAAGTGACAGAACGCTGTATCAAGGAAACTGAAAAGAATTTTTCTCGAAATTTTTGGTGAAAGACAATTGTTAGGAATTATAATGGATTAATTAAAATTAAATTGTGGATGACTTAATTCATTCTAAAATAATGAGCAAAGATCAGCAATGAATCTTATTATAGTTCCTTCCAATATATGGTAGTTATTTTGATCGTATTAAAAAATTTCATACGCCAGTCCACATATCAAACTTTTATTACACGTTACTTCAAAAACAGGGACACTTTTAATATCTCAAAATCTAATCATGGATCTTCTTCATGTTACTTCATGCTTCGTCTTAAAAAAATGGTCTTTATGTGAAGGAATACTTACTACATGGCTAGCTGATGAGCATTTTTATAAAAATTTCTTTTGCTATTTTGCAAACTTCTTTTATGAAATGACATTTTTTTTTCATTCGTATAACTCGATGCCACGCCTCAAAATACGCCTAAATTTGTAAACATAGTTCAAATCTATAAAATATTTTTTCCTTTAAAAATACTATAAATATTGGTGACAAATATTGGTAGGAAAGTCATTAAGCATTCAAATAACTTCATAATAAAAGGTCCCCAGTATACGTAAGGTTTATCTATAGTAAAGCGACTGTGTCCCATCGAATAAAAGCGATTGAAGCGTGAATTTTGACACATGCAGTGCTTCTCAAAGTACGCGATAATATTTTTTCTAATGTGTATTGACGCTGACGGAAGTCATTTTAAACAAGTTCATAGTAAAAAAAATTTACATTGAGTATGGAAGATGGGTCCCAGGCATTTTTTACTTTACCTTTATGATCAGAAGCGGCCATGTGTTTATGGTATCATTTCTGAATAGGGCAGTAAATTTCCTATAAATATATTGTTTTAAATAAATGCCTTCTGTAACCGATTTAGCATCTATTCATACTAATGAAATAATGCTCTGCAACTTTGTAAATGAGCCGACTCGGTAGTTGAGAGGTATAAGGCAAGAGTTTCCTCGTGCTCTCTCTGATGCCGGTTTGTGGATTCTAATCCTACCTGTGGGCATGATTGTCGTGGTGTCCTTTAAGGGCGTAGTGTGTTCCGCCCTTTCTGGTTCGTCGCGGCAACATCTGGTGCCGGTAAAATATTTCACGATCCCGCCGTTAAAAATAGGTGACTATTGGGCAGAGCGGGACAGCCCAGTGGTTATAGCACGGGCATTGCACTCCGAGGATCCAAGCTCTACCCAAACTGTCCCCGTGTTCACGCGGAGTACGGGCACGCTGAATATGGGGGTTTGAAAGTCCTTTCGAGTGGTTGGTGTAGAAGAAGGCCGGCAAAGACCTGTGGATGTCATACCCACTGGGTTCTGATCTAAATTCGGTGGCACTGTCCCGGCCGTCCAAAGAGTTACCTTACACCTTCAGGTAGCCGGCCGACCAAATAGCTACTCATGTCCTTGTTGACGAGTCGGTCGGTCTGGGTCTTCAACACCTTCAGGTAGGTCGGATGATCTGGGTTGAAAGAAAGAAAGAATTATTGGACAATCTAGTGACTGGCCATTAAAAATTTTGTAAATGGCATTTTCCTTCTACCTTGCCTTATTCCCGAGTTCTTGTTCCTAATTTCTTCAATTATCCTTCTAGGTGAAATACAATCACTTTTATTCGATGGGGCATAGTCACTTTACTATAGACAGACCTAATTCACACACTATATTATTCTTATTTAAAACTAGCAGCATACCCGTTCTTCGTACAGAGTATATAATATAAAGGAACTTAAAATTCACAATTATGTGCAAATTCCCATTGTATACTAAATGACATTTTTAATCAAAATATTCTGTTAAAATATTTAATTTAATGCTCCCAAAAAGAAGTTTAAGACTCACTTTCTCGTTATACAAAAGGCAGCTTCATGGGCAGATATGAAGAATAAAACATCCTAGCCCCATTTGTAAGAAAATTTACAAAAACTATGGAATTGAATCCATATATGTAAAATAAAAACGTTAAAATTCCTGTTCTACTTGTATAGGCGAATATTAGAAGATATAACCTATATTAGTAGATACACGTATAAATGGAAAATATCAATAAACCCGTAATCTTTAAACCTGAAGGCAGTAATTGATTCCAATATATGCCAAAATGAAAGTGCTAAAATTATATGGGAAGATATATACCCGTACTACTTATAATGTCGTAGATTAGAAGATATGTCCGAGTGTTAGTAGAAAATTACCACTATTACAATATGAGTCTCAATCTTTGCCAAAATAAAACAGATGGCGTAATAAATTGAAAATATCAATAATCCCTGTAATTTTCATACCAGAAGGCCCTACTTGATTCCAATATATGCCAATATATGTCAAAATATATGCCAATATACCTGCACTACTTATATTCTCGTAGATTAGAAGATATACCCGTGCATTTGTAGAAGATTACTCTTACAACGTACAATATATGAGTTTCAACAATTTTTCCCGCAATAAAACAATGACATAATAACTTGAAAATATCGATAATCTCTGAATCAATAATCTCCGAAAATGTCAATAACAATAATGTTTAAACCCGAAGACCGTAATTGATATTAGCCAGACAGAAATGCGATGGCAATGAAATTTATTTTATATACATATCTTCATTATTCAAATCGGAAAAGATTTAATAAAAATCGTCTGCCGCATAAAAAGATTGGATATTCATCCATTACTAAGCGACATGATATTATTTCCTTCAAATAAATTGGTAGAAAAAATATCGTCTAAATAATGCTATCTCTATGAAAGGTGTGGCGACATTTTCGTCAATTTAGCGACATTTAAAAAAAAAAGTTAAATTTATCGCCAAGTGGGACTGTAGAACTGATAATCCTACTTGGCGAGAAATTGACGAAACATCATCACAATACTATCCCCTAACAAAACATAATTAAAAAATTTCTCTAAATGTGTTACTAAGTAGGACGGTTGGACTGACAGACAAACGCTAAAGAAACATCATTTCAGTAATCTCGTCTAACAGAACAGAATAAATTTCATTGATTTGAGTCGTTTTTAACAATTTGGTGACATTTCCTTCAATTTGGCAAAAAAGAAAAGTTGCCAAGTTAGCGATATCCCGCCAAATTCGTAGCTCTGAATTTGCAGATCTGAATAAAACATCCAGATCCCCTTTGTATATAATAAATGAAAACACTACAATTGTATTAGAAGATATATATATACCCGTTCTACTCTTTTTTCTGTTTCAACAATCAATCGGCTAAATGAATTTATTTGCTAAACACAATATATGAGTTTAGTAGCTAAACACAATATATAAACTTGAAAACTCTTTGCCAAAATAAATGATAGTAATGTACGCAGTCCGCAATTAATATAATTAAAATAAAAATCAAACCATTCATTTATAAAATATATTTTTATATCCATTTATTTAATATTCAAATCCAAAAAATAATACTAAACATTAACAAACACATTTAATTTAATTGCGTTGCCGAGCAACATGATATATCGACATAAAATGTTAAAATTAATTAACCATTTTGATTTCTTAATACTTTTTAACACTTTACAACATAGTTGAAAAGTGTTTATGACTTCGTTCATTCTGTCTGTCTGTCTGTCTGTCCGTTAGCACAATAACTGCCATAAAAATGACTTTATCAAAATGAAATTTTAGCATGTTGTTCAGACGGTCTGTGGGACCTATGGGAATATAAGTGAATAATATCACCCAATTTTGTTTTGAATTGAACCCGGGTTGAAAAAATGAAATACATTGAACCCTATGGGACCTAATTTTTCAAACATTTTTAAGTGGATTTAAAATTCACAAATTACTTCGAAAGTTTTAGGAAATATTAAAATTATCCCATAAAATATATAAAAAAAAATTCAGCAAAATATATTCAGTAGTTCTTTAAATAAAAATAAAAATAATAATTACACCTTTTATATGAAGAGATCACTTGACCATTATACGAAGAGACCCACTTCAAAATAAAATATGGCATCCATCTTGTGTCAAAATCGTGATTTTTTAAAGTTTTTTTTAATTCATATTTAGTATTGTATCCATCCTAAAACCGCTTTATTTTTGCTTAAATTCTGTGCATCTATATACTGAAACAACGCAATTACAATATATTTGAGTTTAAACGATCATCCAACTTTGATTATTTCTATAACGTAGTCTAATTTTCACTTATGGATAATGTAAATACCAAAAGATGTAGGATGAGTTGTATAAGAATTGCTGCATTTCTTTAACGCAAAATTATTTAGCTCATGGAATCTGCAATATAGCTGATATGAATGAAATATTCATTGATTTTACACGACGATTTTTTCGATGAAGTTTTAAGCATAGAGTTTATTTACTTCTACCTCCATGGTCTTAAGTTTTTAAATAAAGTAAATTATTAGAGTATTGTGATGAATGAAATGAATGGTAAAATGTTTATGAATGAAATGCTGCTTTTATAGAGAGAGCTAGGCATATTATATTTCGATGACGCCATTCGAATAAATTTCATTTGTTTTCGATGAAATTTTCAAATATAATAAATTATTGTAGTATTATGATAATTCTAAAACTATTACCGAGGAATGTATAACATTTTAGAGATGTTTAAACCAGGCAATTTATATTTCAATGCCGTCATTTGAATGAAGTTCATTTTTTTCGATGAAGGTTTAAGTTTTCAAATATAATAAATAATGCAGTATTGTGATAAGTTTCAAAATATTACCGAGGAATGTATTTCATTTTAGACTTGTTTAAATAAAATTGCATTGAAGTTGGAAAGTGTTTCATAATCAGTGCTTTATGCATGATTGATCTTTCTTGTTTTTCATCTTTGAGTAAAAGCTAGTGCAAAATGAACCATGGTGATAGATTCTCCAATTGAATTCCTGTTTTCAACAATTCATAATTTCATAAAGTGACTATTTAGTGCAGAAATCTGCCACTAAACTCAGATATAAAATTTTAATTCACTTTCACGCTTCAAACAAACGATTTTTAACCTTTTGGTTTGGATAAACCAAGGAATTAGAGAGTAGAACTCCTAGGGAAAAAGTTTCGTTTTTCATTAATATCTCGACAACCCCTGGTCTTAGAAACTCGAAATTTGGACTAAATATATGGGGTAATATTTCAAGGCTATGCACAAAATTTCATTAAATTCGGTTTAGCCGTTCTTCCGTGATGATGATACAAACGAAAGTTTTGTTTTATACTAATATCTCAAGAACCACTGGTCGTAGAAACTCAAAACATGGACTAAATTTAAGTGGGGCAATTTCCAAGCTACCCACAAAATTTCATCAAATTCGGTTCAGCCGTTCTTCCGTGATGATGGGACAAACAAACAGACATACAGACAGATTTTCAATATTATTTATATAGATAAAACAGTTACTTGATTATGATAAATATACTAGCATAAATATATTACCGATAGTTACGGTAGGTGTATGCTAAACAGAAAACACGGATGATATAAATAAAAAATAAACGATTCAACTGCACCGCCATTCCAGTAGTAAAGAAAATGCATTTCCTTTGTTTGCTACCCTCTGTTGAACAAAACGTACAAGCAGTTTAAAAATCTGGAAATTTATAATCCATTTATCTTTATGCGATAGTGGATTGCATTGATAGTCATGAATCCAGTACATGTAATACCGTAAAAACAGCTATCAACACTTAGCACAGGCAACAAAGGAACTAAGCGCGCTGGGACGTAAAATGGCGGCGGACAAAAACATTTCTGATTTTTAACACTTTACAACAAAGTTGAAAAGTGTTTATGACTCTGTTCATTCTGTCTGTCTGTCTGTCCGTTAGCACGATAACTGCCGTAAAAATGACTTAATTAAAATGAAATTTTAGTATGTTGTTCAGACGGTCTATAGGACCTATGGGAATATAAATGAATAATATCACTCAATTAGTTTTGGATTGAACCCGGGTTGAAAAAATGAAATACATTGAGCCCTATGGGACCTAATTTTTCAAACATTTTTTAAGCGGATTTAAAATTCACAAATTGCTTCGAAATTTTTATGTAATACTCAAATTGTTCCATAAAATATATAAAAAAAAATTCAGCGAAATATATTCAGTAGTTTTTTGAATAAAAATTTAAATAATAATAACACCTCTTATATGAAACAATCACGTGGCTATGATATGAAAGTATCACGTGATCCACTTCAAAATGATATATGGCATCCATCTTGTCTCAAAATCGTGATTTTTAAAGTTCTTTTTATTTCATATTGAGTGTTGTATCCGTCCTAAAACCACTTTATTTTGATTTAAATTCTGTGCATCTACATACTAAAACAACGCAATTACAATATATTTGAGTTTAAATGCTCATCCAAATTTGATTATTTCTACAACGAAGTTTATTTTTCACTTATGTAAAATGTAAACAGCAAAATATGTAGGATGAGTTGTATAGGAATTGCTGTATGTTTTTAACGCAAAAGAATTTAGCTCATGGAGTCTGCATAGCTGGTATGAAAGAAATATTCATTGACTTTACAGAGAGAAGGACGATGTTTTGCGATGAAGTTTTAAGCATAGAGTTAAATTACTTGTAGCTCCATGGTCTTAATTTTTAAATAAAATAAATTATTGTAGTATTGTGATGAATGACATGAATGGGAAATTATTTATGAATGAAATGCTGCTTTTTTAGAGAGAGCCAGGCGTGTTATTTTTTCTATGACGTCATTTGAATGAATTTCAGTTGTTTTCGATGAAGTTTTCAAATATAATAAATTATCGTGGTATTATGATAATTCTAAAATTATTACCGAGTAATATATCACATTTTAGAGATGTTTAAACCAGGCAATTTATATTTCAATGCCGTCATTTGAATGAAGTTCATTTTTTTTCGATGAAGGTTTGTTTAAGTTTTCAAATATAATAAATCAATGTAGTATTTTGAGAAGTTTTAAAATATTACCGAGGAATGTATTGCATTTTAGACATGTTTAAATACAATTGCATTGAAGTTGGACAGTGTTTCATAATCAATGCTTTAAGCATGATTGATCTTTCTTGTTTCTTTTTAAAGCACTTGCTTACATATTTAACGAACTTTAAATCAGAGTATGGGTATCATAGTGTACGCATAAAAATGAAAAAAAAATAATACGGTATTTAATATTTTTGTTAGAAATCTCATTGTTATCTATTTACGTTTAGTATATATCTGATAAATCACAGGTATCACCTCTTTGTCAGGTCTGTAATTCTATAATGTCAATTTTAGTCAGTTGGCCACAGATAGGAACCAATCAGATACGAACCTGATGTGATATGAACCAGAAGAGGATGTCTGTGAACAACACACATAATTGAATTTATTTATTTTTTGTTAAAAAGGTTTCATTTCGTATTCTGAAAAGAGAGCGTGCTCGTCGCTACCCGTCTGCGAAAGATTGTCTTGACTGAGTCAGCTGTCTTGACTGAGACAGTTTCGATAAAAAACAAAGCAAAAAAATTTCAATTTTTATACTTTATTGAAATGAACACATTAAAATAGTTAAAACCTTTGTCACATGCAGTAAGGGACTATATTTTATGTAATAAATTATAAATAAGCTATTATGCATATAAGAGCTTCTTTTTCTTCGACCCAGACCGTCCGACCTACCAGACAGGTATAAGGTATGTGTTTGGACGGCCGGGAAGTGTCACCCAATTTAGACCGGAACCCAGTGGAGGAGGCAGCCACAGGGACCGTACCCTCTTTCACCTACCACCAATCTTTCGGAAGGACTTTCAAACCCCCATATTCAACGTGCTCGTACTCCGCGTGAACACGGGGACAGTTTGGGTAGAACTCGGATCCTCGGAGTGCAATGCCCGTGCTATAACCACAGGACTGTTCCGCTCTGCCCAGTATTCACCTATTTTTAACGCAGTATCGTGAAATATTTTACCGGCACCAGATGCTGCCGCGACGCAACAGAAGGGTCGGAACACACCCTTAAAAGACACCACAACATACATGCCCTTCCCTAGGAATCCTGTATATATATTGCTTTATGCCAAATTTAAAATTCTAATTTGTTTCTTTTGATACTTCGGCGTTTTTAAGTTTTCGAAAGCTATTACAATGAAAAAAGATGCAGTACTAAATATGTGAAATGTACTTATCTGCGATATGTTGCTACCCACTACTCTACGGAACCCTGTGTGCGCCCCATTCGTATCGACTGCCAAGCCGATCTTATTGAGGCGGATGGAGCGATTTCCTTTTGACCTCGTAGAGCGGACAGGCTGCTTTATGGCTTCAAAGCTTTAGTTATCAGTTCACTGTCGTCTATATATTCTTATAAAAAGTAACAGTAAGATAAATATCTAATGGGGTTTTTTGTTTACATTTTGAAAATTAGCGCGAGGGGTTTTCTTACAAGGGATCGATTTTACATGTCTGTCAGACACACACACGAAAAGAGAGGTCTGGTGTATTCAGTATTTAGATTCGTAATACTTAGGTTGATATAAGTTTTCAGAATATAATGCACAAAATATTTTTGTATGGAAATAAATCCTTTTATTGCTTTTCAAAATATTTGCCTTTAGCATCAATACATTTTCCCCTTCAAATAAGCCCATTTTCAAATACAAACCAATGCGTTAACCTTCTTCTTCGACCCAGACCGTCCGACCTAACCGAAGGTGTAAGGTATCTGTTTGGACGATCTGGACAGTGCCGCCCAATTTAGACTGTAACCCAGTGGGGAAGCATCCACAGAGACTGTACCCTCCTTCCCTTACCACCAACCTCTCTGAAGTGCTGTCAACCCTTCTTCTTATCTTCTTCGAATCAGACCGTCCGACGTACCAGAGAGGTATAAGGTATCTGTTTGGACGGCCGGGAAGTGCCACCCAATTTAGACCGGAACCCAGTGGGGGAGGCATTCACAGGCACCGTACCCTACTTCCCCTACCTCCAACCTCTCGGAAGGACTTACGGATTCACATGTTTAACGTGATCGTACTCCGTGTGAACACGGTAGCAGTTTTGGCAGTGGCAGGACTAGAACTCCCCAGCTTACCGAGTGCAATTCCCGGCGCTAACCACTGGGCTGTCGCCCCCCTCCCCACTGTCAACCCTTGTTGAAAGTCATAATAAATCATAGCTCGAAAATCCCATCAACTAAAATCTGTGTTTTGTCACTACCTTATAAATTTCAAAACGACGCCGTAAAAAGTATTTTATAGCATTTCTCGTTCTTCAACAGCCAATGCTCACGTGAAAGTTCAAATTCTAAAAAATTGTCTTCTTTTCAAGCTGTTATTTTTGGTATTGCTACATTCTAAAAACTTAAGTACTGGCTCTCGTAGTACTTTGCAATAAAGTAAGGGAATATTTATTTGGGTGATATGGCCACGTTACCAAAGAAGGGAAGTCTCTCATGAAAGACTTTTTGCAGGTCCGTAGTTAAGCAGAAGCCAGAGAGGTATACTCAACCCCTCCTGATGAAGATATTATATTTTTTATAGTGATATAAATGTTAATTTAACAAGCCATCTAAATTTCGCATAAAAAGTTGGTTTTTGAATTATTTTTTTATGAATAATTCGTTTTGTATAGTATAGAAATAAGATTTTTCAGTTTGGCTGAATTTGTGGCTGTATTGATGATCATCAGTTTGTTTACATCTTAAATTTAAAAGTTTTAAAAAATAAACTGAACAACGTATTTATGGAACTTTTGTATTATCGCTAAGTTCACGGTTATATATTATAGAGATAAAATAAACTGATGAGCACTTTTAGAGTTAATATTATGCGCTAACTTGTTTTTATTTCTAGAAATTTTTTTCGATTAATTTGCAGCTTCACCACTAGTTATTGGTCGGAGTACGATCACGTTAAACATGTGGGTCCGTAAGTCCTTCCGAGAGGTTGGTGGTAGGGGAAGGAGGGTACGGTCCCTGTGGATGCCTCCCCCACTGGGTTCCGGTCTAAATTGGGTGGCACTTCCCGGCCGTCCAAACAGTTACCTTACACCTTTCTGGTAGGTCGGACGGTCTGGGTCTCAACAACAACAACTACTAGTTATTGGTTATATTAAAATCAATTGTTACTATATATATATACAGGGTGTCCCAGAAACATTGACCTCGGCTTTTATTCCTTAAATATTGATGTTAGACATATATAATAAATTCCAAAGTTGCGTAAAAAAAGATACAGAAATTTATGAAATCGATAAAAATTTTGAGGGGATTAAATTTGAAGAAATACAAAATTTAAATTTTTATAAGGCCCCCGTACAAAAACATTTCCAATGAGTAAAATGTGTCCCATACACTAATAAGGTGATGTACAAAATTTCAGCATTTTATCATAAAAAGTCCCAGAGATATGTTTAAACAAAATTGGTGAGGGATTAATCACAAATTAAAATGTAAATTTTTACAGAAAGAGTGCACATGACGCAACGCAGAAATGCATCATAGGCAAATAATATCGGCCTCTTATCTTTAATGGATCTTTGCCATGGATGGAAAACATTTTGAACAAGCTTTGTACTCTTTGTATAAAGTTATTATTTCTACACAGTCTAGATACTTTTGTACCAATAAATAGCAAAATTATTATTTATTTATGTAATCACTGTTTTCTTTCGAAATTTGTGTATGTCCCCTGAAACGCGATCTGCCGACATGATTTTTCCCCTCTGAGAACCCATGTCGATGCATCGAAAAGTGGTTTAAGTCAGCATTTTTGTCTTTTCATATCTCTGGGACTTTTTATGATAAAATACTGAAATTTTGTGCATCACCTTATTAGTGTATGGGTCACATTTTACTCATTGAAACGGTTTTTGTACGGGGGCCGTATAAAACTGTAAATTTTGTATTTCTTAGAATTTAATTCCCTTGAAAATTTTTATCGATTTCATAAAATTCTGTACCTTTCTTTACGCAACTTTGTAATTTATGTATATCTAAGATCAATATTTAAGGAATAAAAGCCGAGGTCAATGTGTTTGGGACACCCTGTATATATATATATATATATATATATATATATATATATATATATATATATATATATATATATATATATATATAATATTAAAATTATAAATCCAATAGTAGAATGGAAGTAATAACTCAAAATACACTATCTTAATATTTGCCTACAAAATATAATGAAATAAAATGAAATGCAACCATAATGAGGAAATTATAATAGTTTAAGGACATTATAATAGTTATAATTGGAAATTATAATAGTTAGCTTAAGAATAGTTCATTTCGAAAAGAATTATTTTTCAAGTTCTAATATTTAATCGAAATGAACACAAAAATGCTTGTTTCTGAAACACAAGATAGATTTTATCTATAAACGTGTGTTATTAGGACGACAAGCATAAAGATTGAATAAATAGAAAGGAAACATAAATACCTTGAAATACACCTCAAATGTACAACCATGGCGAGCAAAAAGTGATTAGACCAATGTTGCCATTCGCTAAAGAGTAAAGAAATGAACCATTGTTGCCAAAGTGAGTAATAAAAACCTCACGGCGTAATGGCAGTAAAATGTGATATTCTACAGTAAAAGCTGTAAAATAAATAGTTGAAAATATATTGTAATTTAAAAACAAGAGAATGTAGAAGTATGGCTAAAATATATATATATATATATATATATATATATATATATATATATATATATATATATATATATATATATATATTATATATATATATATATATATATATATATATATATATCAGATCATTTCAGTTGCTCAGAAGATAAGACGTCACCTAGTTTTCAATTTTTAGACACAAAAATGCTTGTTAATTTAACTGTTAAATGAACATTTCCAAATGAGAGTTTTTTAAATTCAGCGCAAACCCTTTTTATAAATCGTATAACTTCTAAATAAATGTTT
Source organism: Amaurobius ferox (assembly GCA_951213105.1). Taxonomy (NCBI): domain Eukaryota; kingdom Metazoa; phylum Arthropoda; class Arachnida; order Araneae; family Amaurobiidae; genus Amaurobius; species Amaurobius ferox. The sequence goes on from OX578133.1 coordinate 167,489,936, forward strand.
ATTCAACAGAAAAAAGTAAGTTCTGGAGACATCGTGCCGGCGCAATGAAAATTACCGCTTTGAATTACAGATGGAAATTGCAGAATGAAATTATACGTTTGACTCAGACGAGCCAAGCATGTATTTGCTTTTCACCCTGTGTCAGAAACTGCTAGCATAAAACTTCAATACTACTTAAAATAATGGCCTTGAGAAATAATATGTTGTCTCAAGAAATTAACTTAATGCTTTTGCCTAGAATCTTAAGTATATACACTGCTCACAACTGAAATCGCAACACCATGAAGAAAGTAATGTATCCTTATGAAATTTACAGAATATAATTGTAACATGGAGATGTGCAAATGATAAAAAAATCACACCTGGAAAATGAAATCATGAAACTTTATTGACATTAGATCAATATGGAACAGACCCACCGCGGGCGGCTATGCAGGATTGAATACGACGAGGCATCCCGTCAATGAGATGGTCAATTATGTGCTGAGGGATGGCATACCGCACAGCATTTAATTGGGCTTGTAACTAAACATGGTTTGCTGGAATTGGGAGTTCTCTAAATCGGCGGCCCATGATGTCCCAGATATGCTCAATTGGCGACAAATCCGGAGAATATGATGGCCAAGACAGGATATTAAAACCTTGTAGACTATTCATAGTTACCCGTACAGTATGTGGCCTGGCATTATCGTGCTGAAATGGCAGTCCAGGCCTGGTTGACAGATATGACTGTACCACAGGTCTCACAATGTCAGAGACGTATCGTTGTGCAGAGATACTGCCAGAAACGTAGACCAAAGGTGTTCGTCCACCAAATGTTATACCACCACAAACCATGGTACTACTTAGGGGGGGGAGCTGTGTGGCGACTGGTAGAAAAAGCTTCCTGGTGGCGTTGTTGAAAGCGCCGCCATACACGAGTACTGCCATCTGGCATGGCAAAACATAATCGCGATTCATCTGTAAGAGAATCTTTCACCATTCTGTCGACAAATTGCGTCTCATTTGACACCACTGGAAGCGACGTAACCGGTGAAGACGTTGAAACGGTAGGTGTTGAAAAGGTCGTCTACCTCGGAGTCCTGCGTCATGCAAATGGTTTCGAATTGTTTGCTTCGAAACCACGTTGCCTGTAGTGTGGGATAAATGTCGTTGTAACACGGTTGCTGTGGTAAACGGTTCCCGCGCAACGCTTCTCAGAAGCATACGATCTTCACGTGGTGTGGTACACCTGGAAGCTCCACTACCTGATTTTCGTGTCGTTTCGTTGCCTCTCATGAACTGTAACACACACCGTTGAACTGTGCTCCCATCACGACCCAATATTTCAGCAATCTTTCGAAAGCTCATTCCACCCTCAAGTAAAACAATGATTTTTTGCCGTTCCATTGACGACAATTGAACGTATACGGCACGTCGACGTACTTACTCTTGCCATACTGCGATGATTTTTACAACCTAAAACCAATGACGCTAAAATTTGGCTGTGATATCGCTCCTCCTTGACATGGCGCTTTTATGCTGCTCGGCAAGGTGTTACGTCAAAATGCGTAACGAAACTGTGATTATTTGCATATCTCGCTTTGCTGTTTACATTGCCTGATTTATATAAAGCTACACGTACAACTTTATGGTGGTACGATTTCAGTTGTAAGCAGTGTACATTCGCTCAAATATTTACGACAAAATCAATGGATGTATTTAAACTTCAAGTTCAATTCCAATTTATTTTTAAGCATAATACGTTTATATAGCATATAATAAAGAAGATATGTGTGTGTGTGTGCGCAGTCTGTAGTGGGAAATCTAAGATTTGTACGACCATGAAATTTGGTACGAAGGACTTCAGGACTCGGATAGGTGCACCTTGGCGTTATTTTTTTAAATTTCTAATTAGTATTTTAGTTATTTTATGGTTTATTCCGATATAACAACGTTTTAGGGCGATATTCACACAAATCTAGTTCTTAACGACCAAAAATATTATCACTGAGTTTCCATCTTGTCACCATTGGAAATATTGAACAATTATTTTTCGAACAAACTGTGAATGGAATTCATACGATTAATAGACGAATTTTCGTGAATTTAATATATATATATATATATATATATATAAAATTGTAAATCCAAAGGTAAAATGTAAGTAGTAACTCATAATACACTATCTTAAAATTTGCCTACAAAATACAATGAAATAAAGGAAATTCAACCATAAAGAGGAAATTCTAAAACGTAATGCAGGTCATAAAGACAAAGACAATCAACAAATTTCAAAGGTGAGGAATGACAATAGGAAAACAAAAAATCAAGCAAAAAAGCTTGCACGTGGAAGAGCACTAGGCTTAAGAATTGTTCATTTCGAAAAAAATTATTTTCCAAGTCCATATATCCCTTCGAAATGAACACAAAAATGCTTGTTTCTGAAACACAAGATAGATTTTATCTATAAACTTGTGTTATATGGACGACTTTTGTTTTTAAATCTTCAGCATTCTAACAAAAAAATTATTTTCAATTACATAAGTAATTTTCATTTCTGTAATTTTTTAGGCGATCTCATTCAGTCATCGCAATGGACAGTTTCGCACTTCAACGGAGATTCCGTTTTCCCGCTCGCTGGAGGTGAGTGTGTTGCGCACAATGGAAGTGTCCTTGGCATATCGAAAAAAAAGATTTTTTTCTGTTTTGTGAGAGCTTTTTTTTTTTTTTTTTTTTTTTTTTTTTTTTGCGGATAGCGTGCTTGGTGAATTGAGTAGTAATGGGCGTTTATTTCAGATCCGGGTAACGCCAGGTAATTCGTTCTTATAATCTATATAAATAAAATTGAAAATCTGTCTGTCTGTCTGTCTGTCCCATCATCGTTTGTCCCATCATCACGGGAAAACGGCTGAACCGAATTTAATGAAATTTTGTGGATAGCCTTGAAATAGCACCCCATAAATTTAGTCCAAGTTTCGAGTTTCTAAGACCAGGGGTTGTCGAGATATTAATGAAAAATGGAACTTTTCCCTAAGAGATACTCTCCAACTCCGTGGTTTATCCAAACGGAAAGGATGAAAATCGTTTGTTTAAAACGTCAAAATGAAATAAAACTTTATTTCCGAGTTTGGTGCAGGATTTTTGCATTAATTAGTCACTATCGGAAAACATGAATTGTTTAAAACATGAATTTATATTTTAAAATATACCTCCATGGGTTGTCTTTTAGCTTTTACTCAACGATGAAAAGTATTAAGAAATCAAAATGGCTATTTAATTTCGCATTTTATGAGGAAGATTCTATCTTATATCATGTTGCTCGGCAACGGAATGAAATTAAATGTGTTGTTAATATTTATTATTATTTTTTCTATTTGAATAATAAATAAATGGATGTAAAAATATATTTTATAAATGAACGGTTTGATTGTTCTTTTAATTATATAAATTGCTGACTGCGTATACACCACTTTCATTTATTTTAGCAAAGAGGTTTCAAGCTCATATATTGTGTTTAGCTAATAAACTCATATATTGTGTTTACCCAATAAATTCATTTAGCCGATTGTTGAAACAGAAAAAGAGTAGAAGGGGTTTATCTTATACAATTTCAGTGTTTTCGTTTAGTATATACAAACGGGATCAGGATATTTTATTCCTCAGATCTGCAAATTCAGAGCTACGAATTTGGCGGAATATCGTTAACTTGGTAACTTTTCTTAAACTTTACCAAATTAGCGGAAATGTCTCCAAATTGATAAAAATGACGCAAATTAATGAAATTAAATTTGTTTTTTTAGAATAGAGTACTGAAATGATGTTTCCGTAGCATTTGTCGGTCAGTCCATCCATCGTACTTAGTAACACATTTAACGAATTTTTTTAATATCACCAAATTGATAAAAATATTTGTAAATCCGTAAAAATATCATGAAATTGATAAAATTGCGCTTAATAAATGAAATTAATTGTGTTTTGTTAAGGGATAGTATTGTGATGATGTTTCGTCAATTTGTCGCAAAATGGGACTATCAGTTCTATAGTCCCACTTGCCGATAAATTTGGCGATTTTTTAAGTTATCGCTAAATTGACGAAAATGTCGCCAAACCTTCCATGGAGATAGCATTATTCAGACGATATGATTTCAATCAATTTATTTGAAGCAAATGATATCATGTCGCTTAGTAACGGATCCAATGTGTTATGTGCCATATGATTTTTATTAAATCTTTTCCGATTTAAATAATAAAGATATGTATATAAAATAAATTTCATTGACATTGCATTTTTGACTGGATAATATCAATTACGGTCTTCAGATTTAAACATTATTATCATTGATATTTTCGGGTACTGTTGATTTAGGGATTATTGATATTTTCAAGTTATTATGCCATTGTTTATTTATGACGAAAATTGTTGTAACTCATATATAGTACGTTGTACGAGTAATCTTCTGCAAATGCACGGATATATCTTCTAATCTACGAGAATATAAGTAGTACAGGTATATTGGCATATATTTTGATATATATTGGCATATATTGGAATCAATTACGACCTTCTGGTATAAAGATTACGGGGATTATTGATTTTTGCAATTTATTACGTCATCTCTTTTATTTTGGCAAATACCTTTGAGACTCATATTGTAATACGGGTAATCTTCTACTAACACACTGGCATATTTTCTAATCTGCGACAATATAAGTAGTACGGGGTTGTATATATTGATTCAATTCCTTTTTTTTTTGTAAATTTGCTTACAAAAGGGACCAGGATGTTTTATTCTTCAGATCTGGCCGTGAAGATAATTTTGCATAGTGAGAACAGATATTCTTAAACTTCTCTTTAGGAACAATAAATTTAATATTTTAACAGAATTTGCACATGATTGCGAATTATAAGTTTCTTTATATTATATATTCCGTACGAAGAACGGGTATGCTGCTAGTATTATATAAGAAAATCTTTTCTCTCCATTTGTTCGTATGCTCCACTTAGTGACAAATTCGGCAACTTTAGTTGAAAGTTTGTCACAATATTGCCAACTTGGAGACTTTTGAAAAATGTCGACAAAATGACGACAGTTCAATATCTCGAAAAATTAATTTTCTTTGATAATTCATGTGGATTTGTGGGAATTATTAATTGAAATTCTCTGTTAAAACATAGTGAGTTTCATGGTGACTGGAATAAGTGCGTTTTGTTAGGGGGACTGTATTATTAGTAGCCACTAATAATACAGTCCCCCTAACAAAATTTTATTTGGGGAAATTTTCCTGTATTATAAGGAGTGGTAGATGATACACGAGTTAATAATATTATTGACTAATTTCGGAGGATACAGAAGGTCGTTCGCACTTTATGGAAACGATTTTATATTTATGTTTCTCGTTAGCATTTTGAAATAAAGATTTGGCATTTTCAATATAATCGTCTGCTACTGTTTTGTTTTGATTGGAATGTAGAATAAAAGATTTATTTTGAAAATGGCTCCCGAAATTAATAGATGGCTCGAAGGTTGCGCTTTTCGAGGAAAAATATTCATATCAACAAATTGTAAAGCGGTGTAAAAATCGAGGTTATTGCATTTCAAAGAAAGGTATTTTTAATATATTAAATTTGAAAGAGAAAAAGCGTCAAGTTGAAAGTAAAAATAAAACAATGGCCGCAAAACCGCATCCTAAGACTGTTCGAATGCGGGTAAATATCAAGAAAGTGAAGTCGCTGATCCTAAACGAAAATCCACCGACTCAAATATACGTTGCATCGAAACTGGGAATGTCTTCTGGCCCTGTAAGTAAAATCATTCATGAAGATTTGAAGTTATAAAAGATGTTTACATCTAAAGTTCGTCTGCTTTTACCAAAGCATATTACGGAAAGAAAAACAAATTGTAGAAAATTATATGAAAAACACTTAGCTGCTGATAAATGGAAATTTGTGGTAACACTCGATGAGGCATGGGTGTATTTAAGTGACTGTAATAAAAAAGAGCAATATTCTATTGCCCAGCTGGCAAAAATGACCGTACGAAATGACTTCGTCAATGTACAGAAAAGTTTCCAAAGGGATTCATGATAGTTGCAGGATTTTGTTACAACGGTAAATTAAAACTCAAAAAAGTCTCAAGTAAAGCTAAAATTAATTCACTCTACTATCAGCAGAATATTTTAGAACCAACTTTTGAAGAAGAAATTCCAGCCTTATATGGAAAGGACATCAATAAAGTTGAACTTCATATGGACAAAGCCTCTAATCACACGTCTAAATCAACTGCCGCATATTTAGCAAAGAAAGAATCAGAAACAGGAATAAAATGTATCCCATGTAATGAAATACCTGTAAAATCACCTGACGCTTTTCCTATGGACTTTTGCTCTTTCGGTTTGTTAAAATGAGCCTTAGGAAAACGGCAACCAAAAACACTGAGCGGATTTTGGAAAACGACCCAAGAGGAGTGGATTAATATTGACATGACGGTGCTAAGAAAATGTGAATGGAAAATTCGAGCTAGAGCTATAGTCAAGAATTAAGGCTATCAGATAGAAGCCAATTGCCGCAAGAAATACGCCCTTTATGCATAAAAATTAATTATCAAAATCTTTTCCATAAAGTGCAAACGGCCTTCTGCATTTGTTTGGTATATCTTGAACAATTGTACAAGATATAACCAAGCACACAAGAAGTTCTGTTTAGCGCGCCAATTTTTCGAATTAATTTTTCTCCAGAGATTTAACATTATTTGACATTTGACGTAAGATATTTCAGTATAAGGATCGAAATTGATAAAGCAACACATTATATTTAAATTTGGTATTTCATTAAAATTATGTTCCAATATTTATTCATTTTAAAGTAATCGCCAAATTAAACCTTCAATTAGATATTTCATTATAAATATATTCCACTATATTAATTATCAAAATCGTTTCCATAAAGTGCAAATGACCTTCTATATGCATTATGCATTATAAGTTGCAGTATTTAATAATTCTATAAAATGTATGAATTTGTAGTTATCATCGAAAATTTTATTTATTTTAAGAGACTAGTTTAATATAATGATTCTAAATACAGATAAATGCAGATAACGCAGATAAATGCAAACAAATGCAAACAAGATTTTAAATGCCAAATTTTAGAAGTATTAAAATTAAAATTTATAACCAGTTTATTATTTTGTATAATTAAATTTAAATTAAAAAATTTGGCAACATTAAAATCATCATCCCTTATTACTACCCCTTATTTCCCTAGCCTCGAAGTTGAGATCGACGGATCGAATGAGACACCAAAACCATGATTCTAGCTATAGTGGAAGGCCTCAATAATTTTGATACATCCCCCCTCCCACACACACACACACTTTCTTACTCACTTTATCAGTCAGTTCAGTGCATATTATATAGATGCTTGAAATCTTTATGAAAATAATTTATTATTTACATGGATGGTACAAAGTTTATTCGGCTTTATTGACCGGAAAATGCAGCTCGTAGTGATTTGCTGTAAACTATCCCAGACATTTCTTGTTCTTCATCCCACGACTCGCTGCCACGTTTATGTCCCAATGGGTTCTGTGTCCGCCTACGTAAAAGCAATTTCTTTTAAGCTGCAAGTGCAAATGTTGTTATTAACATTAACTAATAAAGCTACTGTTAGCACTGGCTAAGGAGATAATTATTAGCTAAACTACTTGACTCCTTTGTGCTTTTCATCATCCCTTTGTCTAAAGAGATTTTAACCAAATAGTAGCTATCCATAAGGAGAATAAGTTCACAGATATGAAGGGAAACATAATTTTGCTTTCAATAATGTTATATATTTTCAAATTAAATGGAAGATCAGCAATATAATTTACGACACATTTACTCTGTTGATTTGTTTTAATCTGTTTTCAGACATTTCTATCATCAAGCCCGAAATCAGGTAATTGAAAAATAAATATCAGATAAATAAATTTTGTTTCTTACAGAGAGAACTTCTTTGGGAAGCTACAGAAGGTACCTCTAGGAGAGCTACACAGGAAACGTCTCTAGAGGAGCTACAGAATGAACGTCTCTAATGAGCTAAACACAGGGAACGAAGCTTTAGTTCTTTTAACATGATATCGTTCTTTATAGGGCACTTATTATTATGCCAGTAACTTACGCAGATGTTTTTACAGCATAGATGACTAGATATCTATTTTGTTTAAATATCGATTATCTGCTTAATAAGTTGCAAAATAAGAAATAGTGGAAAAAATATGACAGGAAAAGATATACACGTGCAGTTTAGCCTTCTGGTCGGCCTAAAGAATCTAAGCTTGAAAGGCTTAACTGATGTGTGTGGGGCGGCTTACCGAAAAATCGTTTGGACTGTTGGGTTATGAAAATTTTCGCAGTTCTGCAGTACCAGGACTGCGGTCGAACTGGCATGTATGGCGTGACCTTCCGATCGAGTCTTCAGTCCACAGGTTTGCAAACGTTGCTCAACATCGTCTTTCTACTCACAACAAGATTAAACAGCAGACTGAAGATGGTAAATCAACAGTCTGATCTGTGTGTATGGCGAGGAGATAAACAGACATGACTGTCACAGTTTGGCCTGTCAGTTCTAACTGAGAACCAAACTGTGATAGGTATGTCTGTTTGTCTCGAGTTTCATGCACGCATAGTTCGGACTGTTGATTCATCATCTTAAGTTTGCCTTGGAATATTTTTTGAACAAAAATAATACAAGCACAGACGATGTTAAGCAATGCATGTGGACTGAAGACTCGGCAGGAAGACCACGCCATACATGTAAGTTCGACTAAGGTCCGCCGGCAGATATTGCTTGAATTCTAACAGTCCAACACTCTAAACGATTTGCCGTTTACACATCAGTTTGACCTTTTAAACTTGAACTGTTCAGTTCGAGCGGAAGGCCAAATTGCACTTGTATGGCTTGTCTAAGAAATCGCTTGGAAGAAAGTTGGAACAAATGGGATTTTCAACATGGCAAACAGTGAAATAAGGCTTAAATTTTAACTGGAGGAAACAATGTGAATGAATATATCCCATTCCATTAAATATTCTCAGTTTCCTTAACGGCGCTTTCTTAACTTAAATATTTTCTTGTGTTTAAAATCATTATAAGCACTTTTTGTCTGCAATTCTGAAAACCTTTGAAATCAAATACAGAATCTGTACTATCGTAAAATTTTGAGATCAGATAAAATGTTATTTCGCAAACGAAAACAGCAACAATCTACGCAGTTAGAATGTCTCAGAAGGTTTTCAAGGACATATAAGAATACATGTTTATAATACTTGAATAGGTTTGCTATTTCCATCTTGTTACATATTTTATATCTGAAACAATCCTTTCATTACAATTAAAATATTAGTTTATGTATATTACTTTCTATACCATACATGATAACGTATAGGAAAAATATTGGAATAGCACAGAAAATTAAAATTCAAGTTTTCGATAGTTTTATATGTTCTGAGTAATCTAAAACATGAATTGACGATTTTTAGAAGGACGTCTGTATGTGAGTGTCTGTGCAATGTGTATATCTCCTCTAGCTCAAGAACTTTCTGGTGTAATTTCATGAAATCTGGCAATTAAGTAACTTATAGTGCTGATTAGATTTTGGTACGATTTGAAAAATAGAATTGGCCTTTTTTTGTAATGGCCAACAAAATTCGACAACATTCTAAATATATATATATATATATAATAAAAGACAATACTCGATCATTGTCTGAGTGTGTAGCCATAACATGATAGAATCGAATGGTCATGAGATTTTAGCGCCGGAAAAACTGTATTCAGCTTTAACTGAATAGGAAAGTTAATATTGAGAGGTCACCCCGATTTAAAAATTCAGAATATCAATATTTGAACCATGGAGTTAAAGGGACTTGCTTCCTTTATCTTCAACTTCATGTTTTAAACAGTGTAATTAATGCAAACTTCGTTTATAGATAGATTAGTTGGAGCTGAATTGTATGATTCATGGAGTTAGAGACAGTTAGTCCATTTACTAAATCTATGGCACAATGTTTTTAAAGTTAAATTATACATTTGACGCTTTTTCGGATGATACCATGTAAAACTATGTTGAAGTACCCAATTAATTTATATTTTACGAAACTCTAAATTGACAATTATCAATATTGATAGCATAGACAATAAAGTTCATATATATTTTAATAATTATTTCATCAATTTGGCATCATTTCCGCTAACTTAGCGTCATTTTGCAATTTCAACGATATTTTCGTGAATCTGGGACAAAATCAGTGGGCTTCAATAGGCTTGACGAATCAGCTCGTATATATAGGAGCCTTAGTCAATAGTAAAGTTCCTAAATATACAGGTTAACGTAACCGCTAATTTTACTCCAACTGATCCATTCGCCGTCTGCCTTTGTTATTTCAATGGTGCCCGCATGTTCCATAGCTGATATTTGATGCGCAATTTAGCTGTAAAATGGGTGCTTTTGCTTTCAAGAAAGAAGTGTAGAATGTTTAGATTTTCTTGAGATCTCAAATAAGTAACCCTGTTATTTTGCCAGGTACTTCGATTGAGTAAAGATGGCCAATGTTGCGCCAGCCTGTATATTTAAGAGCCTTAGTCAATAGCTTTAGCGAAATACGTCGATTAGTTTTGTAATTTTCTAGCCATTCTGTATAATATGCAATGCTTATTACGCTGAAAATTATGATGTCCGCTGGTATTTCAAAAGGTTTAATAACCTCTATAATATAATCAATTAATTTGATATAGAGGCGAAATTATTACGCTTTTACGAGGAACAGAAGAAAAGGACCACCTGCTAACTTCTTACTAGTTTATTACCCTTGTGAGTACCCCCAATTTTGCTTCTAGAAAATAGGCCCCCTGCTGTTTTACTATTGCAAAAATTGCTGAGAAACTAATACATCGAAGAAGCCCCCAACAAAGTGGTTTTCAAAGTACGAGGTTTTCGCAAGTTTCCCAGTGTGTGGGCAGAATATTTTAAGGCAGAAGCTTCCTGAAAACGTTCAGATTTCAACAGTAGGCTTATATGAAGCAATAAAGAGTATTTTATGTATTACCTTTAAGTGATTCAGGCTTCACAAAATTCGGTTTGATAATTTTTTGAAATGTGATTTTAAAATTAGCACGTATTCATTAAAGAGGTTCCAAAATATGTAAGAAACAAGCTTATTCATCTTTTATTAGAGTGTAATTCCGTCCTGCATAGTGATTAGGTTCCCACGTTAGGCAACATTTCTTTGCAATAGTGCAATAGTTACGGAGAGTTACTTCGAATGGAATGCTGCCCTGTATAGAAAAACAGATGAAAGTTGAAAGTTGTATAGATCTAAAGCTGCACTTCAATTTGTAATCTGAAGCGGAAGAATGTAGATTCCACTTCAAATATTGAAGAGAAAGTAATCGTTTTAAGTAGCTGATTGAATGGAACGTCATTTAAGTACTAAAAGATTGGTGTATAACTTTTTAATTATTCCTCGGAGAAAGCAGACATGAGAAAATTTGGTGACTAGAATTATTTTGAGGGCGCTATGAGCCCTATTCCTCAGGTTAAGGACAGTATGCTCTTAACAAACGCTAGTTTAAGTTGAATAAGATATTATCCTGTATAAAAAAACAGAGGAATAAGGAAGTTGTACAGGCAGTTGTATCTTAACGTTTGTTAAGTGCACACTGATTTTACCTGAGAAGGAGGGCTCATAATGCAATAGTAAATAATTGTAGTCCCCTTATGACTGCTTTTTAAAGAATTGTTAGAAAGTTATAATCTCAGAAGCAGCAGTTTTATTTATTGTGAGGAAATTCGTGGCTAGATTCTTCGCTGAGATAAGAGTACCTTACAATATTTGTATCTTTAGTAAATTATATAATATAGTTTTTCTTAATTATTTATTTTCCAAATTTAACTACATTGGAAAATGAGTTTACGTAGGTTTTTTTAAAAGGATATTTAATTTAATTTAATTTAATTTATTCAATTTACGTGGCAACTACAGATAAAATCCAGTTACAGTAGACACTCAAATATACAAAGAACAGAACATAAAATACAAGAATACTAGGTAGTATACATGTCAAGCACATTCAAACAGGCAGGAGTCAAATTAAATATATCAATATCTGTACAATATGTATTATATAGATAAATAAATTTATAGATAGAATAGCATTTAATGTAATTGTGTTTAACAGTAGTATTATGAAACAACGTTTTTTCCCTAGTATTATTAACAAGTACATGAAATTCCAGGCAAGAAAGTAAAGTGGGGCAATCAATAGTATTATTTAAAACTTTATAATAAAACAAGAGACAGGACCATTTTCTTCTTTTTTTAAGAGACATTCAATTATATTTTTGTCTGAGTTCACTCGTATGCATATCATAAGGATAATAGCCAGTCAATCTGTAATCAATAGTACGTAAAAGTTTATTTTGCACGACTTCTATTCGTTGAGAATGCATATTGTAAACAGGGTCCCAGATCACTGCACAATATTCCAAAATTGGTTTAACAAGGGTATTATAAATACAAAAAATAGTATCAGACCTGGTAAAAACACGAGATCGTCTTAAGGTGAAACCAAGTCTTTGGTAGGTTCTTTTAATAGTATTATCGATATGTCTCTGTGAAAGTTAAAAGTATCATCGAAAGTGACACCCAAATCCATAATATGAGTACATCCAGATAGAGGTAAATTATTTAAAATGTAATTGTAATTGTGAGTATTACGGATTCTAGCCATGCTCATAACATAGCATTTAGAAACATTTAAGTGGAGTTTATTTAAACAGACCAGTTATACAGTTCATCTAGATCTCTCTGCATCAGTTCATAATCAGTTAATGAGTTGATTTTCATATAAAGTTTCAAATCGTCTGCAAACATAAAAACTATGTTGAAAGAGGTAGACAGAAAACGAATCCACTAAATAAATGGATAAAAGTTGATTGCAAATTTGATTGACATATAATAATTTCCCATCCATCAAATCGCAAAACATAAATAGACAATCCACATTATTGTAAATTTATTTAGCGTCTTATTTATTTAAATAGTTCAAGGATAAGGTTGTTTCAAGAACATGTCACAGTGATTGGCGATTCGAATCTGTTCAATTTTGAAATGTTTTATACGTATTTTTCATGCTAATCTAGTCTTTAATAATAATGATTTATTTAGTACGTAAAAAAGAAGCTTTTTAATTTTTGGTTAGAAAGAAAAGGGAAAAGAGGAAAAAAACCTTTTTATTAGATGCAAAATAATTATTTGTGAAGCTTCATTTAAATATTTAATTAATTAAAAATCCTTTGTTTTAAAATGGGTATTTTATGTAGAGTTAGAGGTTTCATGAGTTTGAGCACTTTAAGCACGTACTACATTTACTCCCCCCCCCCCCCAAAAAAAAAAATAAAAATAAAACGTTTTATCAGCTGTCAAGTACTTATTTGGAAAGTTTCATTTAAAATATTTAATTAAAAAACTTCTTTGTTTTGAAATTGGTATTTATTACAGGGTTAGAGGTTTATTGAGTTATTTAAATGAAACATTTATTTTTTACATATCTTGATAAAAAGCGATCGATTTTAATTTTGGAAAGAATGCTTAATGCACACACTATTTTTTCCAAAAGAGAAAAAGAAAACATTTTATGAGTTGAAAAATACTTATTTGGGAAGTTTCAGTTAAAATATTTGATTAGGCGAGAACTTCGTTGTTTTGAAATGGGTATTTTATGCAGAGTTAAAGGCTTATTGAGTTATTTAAATGAAATATTTAATTTTCAAATATCTTGATAAAATAACGTTAAACTTTAATTTTGGAATGAATACTTTATGCACGCACTATATTTCTCAAAAAGGAGAAAGGAAAACGTTTTATCAGCTGAAAAAACATATTTGGAAAGTTTTAGGTAAAATATTTAATTAGATGAAAATTTCTTTGTTTTGAAATGGGTATTTTATGCAAAGTTAGAAGTTTATTGAGTTAGTATTAATATGAAATATTTAATTTTCATATATCTTGATAAGAAAGCGATAAACTTTAATTTTGAAGTGAACACTTTATTCACCCGCTACTTTTTCCAAAAAGAGAAAGAGAAAACGTTTTATTAGCTAAAAAATATTTATTTGGAAAGTTTCATTTGAAATATTTAATTAAATAAAAACTTCTTTGTTTCGAAATGGATATTTTATGTAAAGTTAGATCTAAATGAATATTTTTTATATATATCTTGATAAAAAAGCGATCAACTATAATTTTCGAATGAACACTTTATGCACACATTACTTCATCTATTTAACTTATTAGTTTGTGTTAGTTATATTGATAAATATAAGTGATAATGGAGAAATTTTGCGATAAGTGCGAAACTAGGGCGATTCTGTAATAGGCTAAATAATGTTGACTCACATTGTCAATTAATAAAATAAAATCTATTATATACGTACAATACGTATTCTAGTATTCCTATTATACAAATATATGTAAGTATAAAATAGATTTCATGCTTATAATTATCTACGTGGATTAACTATTAATCTATGATTGAATTAAGCCCTGACAATATTATCATTCTATATTCTTCGAATGCAAGCAGAGAAAAATGCCTTCTTAGAAGATTGATCAAGCATTGAATTCTTGAAATTTTAGTTGCCGTATTATCGCTCTTTCTAAAATTCTGATTAGATAGATTGAAAGTGATCGGAAAAAATAAATTTTTTTAAGAATTTTAATGTAAAGAACCAAAATCAGTACTAAATCACTTAACTGCTTATGTGAACGTATTTTACGCGTATATTACGCTTTCCTCTTTAAATGCATAGTAATTGTAATTTAGAATGTTATTGAAGAGGATTATAACATTCTGTTGGCTCCTCAATTTGTGATTTTTTTAGAACAATTATAAGTGATGATTTTGTTACAATGATCGACAAAATCATTATAACAAAATCGTCGATTTTTTTCTAAAAACTGTTTTAGAATTTCTGTGAATACAAGTTATTAATATCATGCAATATTGTACAATTTATAGATTATTTTAGATCGTTGGGGATTTTGTTATTTAGATCATGCCCCGTTACGTTTGATCAAGATAAACTGTATTCTACATATTCATTCATTAATCTAATTATACTTTAATCATTACGATTTTGAATTTTCTATAATTACCTTTTAAATTAAATGTATGTATAATACATTTAATTTTCCTATAGTTTGTCAACATAAAAGTTATATTCGTGTAATTTTGAGTTATACAGGGTGCCCGGTAAAGTTGTAAATAGGCCAAATAAGTTTTAAACTATGGTAGATAGAATTAAGAAAGTGATTTATCGGCATATTAAAGTGACTATGCGGTACCACATGAAACTAACGGCAGCTCCCCTAGCGGCAAAATTTAGAAGTTAGCACTACTGGCTCGGAAACTATGAGAGATACAAAAATGTCAATCAGAAAGTTGTAGATCATCATTGAATTGGTAAGAAATGATATTTTGCAAAAACAAATGCCGCAAATAAAATTTTCTAAGGATTACTACGAGTATCGTATGCAAATGATGGCTGTGATGCGCAAAACCGCTCCCGCAGGTAAAATATGTGAGAAAATTTACAAATGATTGGCTATCATCAGATGTGCGTACTTTGATGAGCATCGCGGCAAAAGATCATGACATGCTGTTCAAATGACGTTTATTGAGAGATGGTGCTGCTTTAAGTCGGATTTAGACAGAACATTGTGGAAGCTGCACGGCAGTATGTCTTAGGATTTCGTACTGCTATACGTTCACCTGCAATGCTGGCGAACATGAAACACGAAGTCCTTTCCTGTATGCAAACACATATGGTGGGCATATTGATCATACTTTACGTTAAATTGTACGTTATGTAAATAGCACTTTCATAATAAATGAAATAACTTTTCCTAATGATGATACTCTACAGCTTTCTAATTGAATTTTTCAGTATCTCTTATAGTTTCCAAGATAGAAGTGCTAACTTCCAAATTTTGCAAACAGAGGTGGGTCACTGTCCTTAATCTCATCCAGTAGAGCATGGCCACTTTACTATACTGATACTTCACTTCCAAAACTCTAACTACCATCGTTCTAAACTTATTTGGTCTACTTATAACTTGTCCGGATACTGTGTATATGATAGTTTGTTATATTAGTATAATTTAAAGTCATATTTGTCAAAAATGTGTTTCTAATTTGATCTTTGTAGTTCCGACCTTTAAAACTGTAAAACGCAAAATTCAGAAAATGTTAGGTTAAAATATAGACGAATTCAATACGATACAGCATTGATACAATGAGGACTATACGGATAAAGTATCGATACATCAATAAACGATATGTATCAATAAGCCATACCTATACATATACACCACATACGCTTTCTCATCACTAGTATGGACTGACGATTAGTATATCCATTGTTTGAATTACGGTTGGGACATATCTTTACGCATTTGCTGCTAAATTAACGACAAACGGGAAGTATGTTCTAAACAGTAAGGTTATAAGAAGAAAGAATCTAATGTGAGCAGCAGATGACTTTCCCTACAAATTCCAATTCATTTTATTATTTTTTATTTCATGATGCATTAAACTGAGTTTAGTTGCAGAAAATAACATAGATACTTCTCTGATATTATATTCAATTTGCAGATTTAAAGCATGTTCATTTAATTTGGAAACTTTTAAAGTCTTCAGCTCTTCAAAATTAAAAAAAAAAAAAAAAACTAACATATCTCGATAACGGTTTATCCTAGTTCCACGGGGATTCGCTGTGTTGTCAAAAATTACATGAAGAACAAATACTTAATGAATATATTTCAGCAATTTTAGTCATTTATTTTACATTTTTACGATCTTTGCGGGCCATTTCGCAAGAAAAGGTCGGTTATATTTTTCCGAATCATATCAAAATCAAATGAGTATCAGAGTAACCCTCAAGAGACGTAACAACTAAATTTTAAGAAATTTCATTAAATAGTTTTTTCACTACAGTGAAAACGTCTTAAGTTCCCCGATTTAAAAAAAACCCTTTAATATCTCGGGAATGGTCTATCTTAGAGTAATGGGGTTGGTCTTATTCTTTCTGTCGTAAAAAATTACGTATAAAGCATGTATTTAATTGATACATTTATAGTATTTTTTATTTAGATCTTGAAGATTTCTTTAGACCATTTAGCAAAAAAGGCAGGTTCTTTTATTCCGAATAATACCAAAATCTAACCAGCACCAAGGTAACCCAAAAGCAACTCATCTACCAAATTTTGTTAAATTTTGTTTATTAGTTTCTCAGATAGAGTGGATAATACACAAAAACATTTTGTGGGCCATTTCGCAAGGGAAAAAAAGGGGGCAAGTTATTTTACTCCGAATGGTACCAAAATCTACTCAGCACCAGCGTAACTCACAAGTGACTTATCTGCAAATTTTGTGAAATTTGGCCAATTAAATTTTTAGCTAGGGTGGATACATACGATTTTTGCGGGCCATTTAGCAAAAAAAGGCAGGCTTTTTTATCCCAGGGTCACCCATAAGCCACTTACCTATCAAATTCTATGAAATTCGGTCAATTAATTTTTCAGTTAAAGTGGATATTACATTACACAGAATGGCACACAGACAGACAGATAGACACACAGACGCGCAGAAACACAGATACAAACACAGACGTCATGCTAAAATGGGTTTTTCGTGTTCTAGAGGTCCCAAAACGTGTAGATCTTTGAAAACCCGAGTTGCGATTTTCGCCATGATTCCATTACTTCCCCTATACATTACCATGTATTGTAGGGAAAGTAGTAATATAAAACCCCATTTCTTAAACATAAAACCGCTTTAAATAGAAACTCCTTCAGCAGAATAAAAGAATCCCATTATAATCTAATGCACATATATGAAACGAAACTTTAAAAAATAAATATGAAATTTCTTATACGGAAACTTTTTTAATAAGGTCATACCGTGTGTTATTTTCATTATCCAAATGTTACTAGATTCTATAAAACTTTAGCCAATTTCATACTTTCTAAATAAGTTGTAATTAAATTCAAGGATTGACAGATCACATGAAATCGGTCTAGATTTTTATTTAGCTTCATTAAGGAAGGATATTATGTATCGCGTTGAAGACTTTTTTGTACACATCTTATTCGTGTTTCACTAAGTATAACGAATGGAGTTGTGTTAGAACCTTGTTCTCTTTTTACAGATCAGAGGTTATTTTTAACTAGTCTCGCGTTTCAAAGTGCTAAAAGTCAAAAACACAGAGATCAATTTTATTCTTCGTTAAAATGGATACGTAGATAATATACGCATGTCTTTTTGAGTCTAATAATATTTTGCGTTGTTATTTTAACTGAAATTTGATGTTTTCTCGTATTAGATTACTAAAGTTGACTTAATATTTGGATAAATAATATTTGAATTCTAATTTAAGCACTAGATTTAGGCTTTAATTTGGCGGAATTAAGGAAAATAATGTTTCGAGAAGAAGATACAATTTCGAACTATATAAGTTATATAAAGATTCTGATTTAATCAAATACATTAAAATTAACAAAGTGAAATGGGCAGGACATTTGCTAAGAATGGATAACAACAGAACTACAAAGAAAATATTTATGTGCACAGCAATCAAGAAAATACTTAGAGGAAGAATTATTTTGAGATGGATCGATTGTGTGGACAAGGACTGTTGTTAAATATGGAAAAAAAAAATGAAGAACCCTTTTCTCCAAAGGCCAAAGGGCACTGCTTAGAAGGAACTTCGGGAAAGACCAAGTCTCACAGTGGGTTGTGATGACTAATTCTTTAACTCGTTTCTATGTGTTAAAACTAGATTAACACACTTAATTTCATTGTAGAAATAAGCGGTTGAAAATGTATAAGCATAAACATGTTTTATGATTTCATTATGTTATCATTTTTAGTTTATTCACTAATTACATATTTAGTGTTTATGTAAATCACAATCTATTGCTTTTTTACCATAAGTGTTTATTTGAAGAGGAGGGTAATTGATTACTACCGATTTGGTCGCCCTGCATAGAATAAAAGTGTGTTTCAGGACCCTTTCATACTACCCATCGAGTCAATTCCAGTAGAGACATAGAGAATAAAGTCGACTGAAGTGTAGGCTTTATAATCACTAAATCTACGAATAGTACTATGCAATTCTATAGAAATAAGTATTTATTATAAAATCAGCGGGACATTTGTATAAAACACTATACTGAACTCTGTAGAAATATACTTCTATATGTCTTTATTAGCAAATTATATAAATATTTCTACAAAGTTTTAAAACCACAATTAGGTTCTATCAAACATTTTTGTAAGCGAATGTTGTATTTTAAGTAGCATTTTAAGCTGATTTGGAGGGAGACTCATGTCAAAATATTTTTTTTGAAAGGCGCAAATGAAAGAAACATAAATCTATTTTATGATTTTATTGTGTTTCTTTATACTCTTTAGTTTATTTACTAATGCAAGTTACAACTTATTCTGGTTTAACAGTGAGAGGTTCTTTGAATCCGCATTATTGTTTTCCGCATATTTGTTACCGCATTACTCTACTTTCTTCACAGCTAATATGACCCGAAGAGAAAGAGGTTGCAACTATATATTACTGTTGACTATATGCTAAAAAAATTTCTCTTGGTTCAAGCTATTGGTGAAAAATGCTACACGAAAGAATCACGCTATTCAAATTAAATTTAACTCACAGATTACACATAGTACTGTAGTTAGCTAATTATATTATCTGATTTTCAAGATTTTTTCGCTTTAAAATTCAGTATCGTGTGTAGCCACTTCGATCAGTAGTAACAGCTTCTATACGGCGTGTTATTGAATCACTTGTCATTTTCAATCCTCACTTTATCCGCAATTGGTTGCCATTTCCAACTCCACACTTTATTCCAATTTTTATCTAATTCTGAATAATTTTTAGTATAATTTATAATTAGGACATTTTTATAGGTTTCCTTCGCAAATGACGTTGGCATTTTTTTGCTTTGCAAACGTCGTTGAAGAAATGAAACTCTCAAACAGTTGAATATGTTAAGAAGGAGTAAGTTTTTAAATGATTGAGTAGTTTTTAGATTTTAATTTATCAATTACATTTGTTCATCCTTATATTAAATAGATGTGGAATAATGAAATTGTTAATGATGAGTAGACCCTGCGATAGAATACTATTAATTATTGTTAATGATGATAGATCCTGCGAATCTTTACCTCTAGACAATCCTGAGAAATAGTAGATATTTCAAGGACATTTTTTTAGCCGGAAATGGAAAAGAAACTGTATGTATAAAATTCTTAGAGAATCACTCTATTCCCTTCTGAATTTGAAGCTGAATCTTAATCAGTCATCATCTAAGCTCCATTTATAGCCGATTCAGAGATGTTTAAAAGAAAATGTAAATTTTTGGATCGGAAGTGGCATCTCCATAATCGGAAGTGAAAATTATTAGTGAGTCCTTTTAACCCTTCCGGAATTTGATGCTAAATCCATACCAGTCTTTATCTAAGCTCCAATTTATAGCCAATATTGAGAAATAGATATTTCAAGGAAGAATATTTGAACCGGAAGTAGAAAACAAATCGGAAGTGATAATTTTTAGTGAACTCTTTTACCTCCTCTAGAATGTGAAGCTGAATCCATATAAGTTATCATCTAAGGTCTGGTCATCTATAATCAATTTTGAGATATATATGGTTCAAGTAAAATAAAAATGATTGAACCGGTAATAAAAAAGAACAGAAAGTGAAAATAATTAATTAGCCTCTATTCTCCTCCACAATTTGATGCTGAATCCAAACTAGTCATCATATGAGCTCTATCTATAGCAGATCCTGAGAAATAGATGTTTCAAAATTCGTAAAAGCAATAGTATGGTAAAATATTTGTCACCAATAACTGATGATAAATGGGGGCAGTAGGCAAGCGGACACTTGTCCCCCTGGACGTTTAAAGTGACAAAGGCAAACATCAGACTAGTCGATGTTGTGTTTTATTATCTTTAAGCTTGCCCCCCCCCCCTCCTACTGGAAAAAATTCTATGGGTATCCCATGGCTATACCCCATAAATAAGATGTTCAATACTGTCAAATTTTTGACAAGTACGTGAAATATTTTGTCCTACACGCGTATGTTTAAACAAGCGCTGTATTATTTGTGTGATATATACACTCATGTCCAAAAGTTAAGCATAATTCATGAAATGCAAAAAATTCGGAGTTAATATGGATGCAATGGTTCACAATCAGTTGTGGAGAATCGTGGGACGAAGGTAAATTATTGTGTATATGCAAAACAGTTTAGTCAACGCCGACATGCCCAAAGCACCGGCGCACGTCAGAACGAGTATAAAACGGCCTCAAGTGACATGGCCAGTTGAGGCAGAATTTCGAAATTGCTGTGGTACGGAGTGTTGTTAATAATCAAAAAGGACGAAAGATGTCACAAAGATGCCAACTGGACATGTTTTTGAAGGGACCAATCATTGGAATGCTGGAATCCGGTCGATCTCAAACCGAAGAGTCTCGAATTCCGAATGTGCCTCAGTGTGTGATCTCCAGACTGTGGCAGAGGTTCCAAAATACTGGAGATGTTACCCGACGACCAGTACCAGATTGGGCAAGGGTAACAACAGCTTGGCAAGACCGATATTTGGTGATAACTGCTCGACGTCAGAGGAACCGTTCTGCCAGACAACTGGGTTCAGCCCTGACAGCCGCCACAGAAGTTACTGTTTCGAGACAAACTGTTTACAGGAGACTTAGACACGTTGGTCTCTATGCCAGATCATCGGCAGTGGAGTGGACAACATTGGGGCAATGTCATGTTCAGTGACGAGTCCAGGTTTAGCCTGCGCACAGATTCTCGTCGTACCACGATCTGCAGAGAACGTGGAACGCGTTTTCACCCGGGAAACACATCACGGAAAGACATCGTTTTCAGTTTGGGGGAGCCATGGTCTGGGCAGGCATAATGATGGACGGCCGCACAGACCTCCACATATTCCTCCACATATTTGACACGGTGTCGGTTACCGGTCAAAGATACAGAGACGAAGTCCTTGAGTCTACCGTTCGATTGTTTCCAGGTGCTGTTGGTCCTGGTTTCATATTAATGGATTATAACGGGCCTCCTCACCGTGCGGCCTTAGTCGACGACTTCTTTCAAACTCAAGAAATCCAGCACATGCAGTTGCCTGCTAACTCTCCTGATCTGAATCCAATAGAACATATGTGGGATATGCTCGAGAGATCTCTTGCAGCCCTCCGCTACCCACCAAGCTCCTTTCCGTGATTGAAAACTGCTCTCCGAGAGGCTTGGAACTCTTTGAGCACACAACTCATCCAAACCCTCGTCGAAAGTATGGGAAATCGTTGTGCAGCATGCGTGGCTACCCGAGACTCCCACACACCGTATTAAACTGCAGCATCTCATTGTTTTAATCATTCTGTATCACTGAGGGTGACACTCGTATTGTATGGTGACCCTTTTTCTTTCAACCTTTTTCTTTGGATAATAAAAGTCGTTATTATTCTTGTTTTGCATTGTTTCCTTCTTCTATAACCCTATTACACCCGCATACCGTGTTTCCTTCCATTCCGATGTACACTGCTGGCCATCCAAAATGTAACACCATGAAGGAAGCATCCAATAAGCATGAAATTTGTACCATACGTAGACCTCGATAGAACATACAAATGATTAGAATTTTTATTCATATGCAAATCATGCGCGCTAGTAGCGCCACCTACAAACGGTCCTTCGCCTGGCGTTATGTTTTGGGGTGGCATTGGATTTTACTCCCGAACCCCCTAATACGCATTGCCGGTACACTCAACAGCCATCTCTACATTTCTGAAGTTTTGGAGCCTGTTGTCTTACCTTACCTTCAAGGATTGCCTGCGGCCAAGTTTCAACAGGACAATGCGAGACCACACGTGGCACATATCGCTCAGCATTTCTTCATTGCCCACCAAGTTCCACTGCTTCCTTGCACCGCCCGTTCTTCATATCTGTCGCCCTTTGAACACGTCCGGTCGATGATTGGCAAACGACTGGCCCCGCAAACACCACCAGCTGCTACGACAGATGAAGTTTGGCAACGTATGGAAGCAGTATGGACTGACATACCCCAAGAACGCATCCAAAGTCTCTTTCTTCCAATGTCGAGGCGTGTAGCAGCAGTTATTGTCAGCCATGGCGACTGCACAAAATACTGATTTCTTCGTATTACGCAAGTCGAACGGGGCTGTATTTCCAATCAATTCATCCTTGTACTTTATGTTCTTTGTCCAATAAATTTGGCTTTGATATCTCTTGTCTTTCATGGTGTTGCATTTTGGATGGCCAGCAGTATAGATTTCCTGAAATTTTCACATAAACAGCGACTATGCTTAACTTTTGGACATGAGTGTATATGATACAAATCCTACACATTTATGTGACATAAAATTTGGATCATAAAATTTGGACATATATATAAATAAAAATTTCCTCAATATATAAAAATTGCCACATATATTTGACATAATATGTGTTCTTTTTGAGATTTTCCACACACACACACAAAAAAAAAAAAACTGACATTAAATATATATTTTAGAATTAGTAATTAAATTATTTACTACGTATTTTTGACACCAAGAGTAATTTTTAAAATGGCCTGTTACCCAAAGTATTAAAATAAATAACACACATTTTAAATTATCAGCAGACTTTTCTTTATCTTAGATTTAACGAAATTTTTGTGGATAAACAAGTGTTACATAAATGTTATTGAATGCAAGATAAATTTAACTATACAATGTGTCCCAAAATATCCTGGAACGACTTTCATTTCTTGAACCGTTAGTCGTATATATATATATATATATATATATATATATATGCGACTGACATGTATAACATGTTTGTAATTAAAAGTATATATATATATATATATATACTTTTAATTACAAAACATGTTTCAAATAAAGTAACAATTTATTAAGGTAACAATTAGTTTCAAATAAGGTAACAAATATTATTTAACGTGATAATTTGTTTCAAATTAGGTAACAAATATTATTTAAAGTGAGAATTTGTTTCAAATAAGTTAACAAATATTATTTAACGTAACAATTATATACAACAGTTTTAAATCGAGAAAAGTATTTGTCTTAAAATATGAAAATTTACTTTTTATACGATCCCTCAATCTAAAATTTTCCAATGAATAAAAATTTCTTCATGCATTAATATGTAAAACTAAAAAAGGTTCCATTATTTTACAAGCAACATTACAGAGATATTGCAACTCAAATTTGCAGCAGTATTTTACTGAAAAATTCGTGGTCTTTCACAAATTGCATTGCGAGTCATGTCAGTTGGTCAGGAAATACCCCATGTTATACTTACCTATAACCCACCTTCTAAACAAATTAGCGAGGTGTTAAAAGACTTTCTGGCACCCCTTGATAAATCACAAAGATATCTCATTAAATGAAATGTAAAACAAATATTCTGAAATGTTTTATTTTAGTTTTATATGGCCCCTCAACGCTAGCCCGAAATGATGGATTTGCAGACGCGGGAAAGTGATTAAATTCAATAAAATTCATAAAATTTAATATTTCATATCTTGGCAAATTTCGCTCGTAAAAGAATCGAACTTTTTTTAGTTTTCCATGTTAATGCATGAAGAAATTTTTAGTAGTTGGAAAATTTAAGATTGAGGAATCGTATGAATTATTAGATTTCGTTTTTTTTTTTTCAGACAAATATGTTTCTCAATTTAAAACTGTCATAAGATAAATTGTAACTTTATTTGAAACAATTTTGTAGTTGGAAGTATATATCTACGACTAACGTTTGGATTCTATATGATTTTGAATGACTCCATATACTATTTTTATCGTTTTGGTGTAAACAGTCTTGTAAGAATGCAGAAAGCCTGCCATTAAGTATTTACTTAATGGGGGTTTACTCTGTTCTTATCAAGAACAGAATTAGAGTTATCAAAGTCGTCTCCTTATTTATTCGCGTAACAAAGATATGACGCTTACCGGATTAGAGGAATTCTAATCACATCTAATGATTCGTACAAGTAAACAGAAATCAATCCTATCAGCAAAAACAGATTCTTGTCCTTGCTCAAGGTACGATAAATTGTTTAACTTCAATCAGACTAGTTGTGGAAACTGATAACTTTTACAAACTCATGACTTAAGATGTTGTTTTGAAAAGTTTTGCATATAAAAGCCGAAAATATGTCCTTGACTATTAAAATTTTGAGGTGATTAAGAACAACATTCTGTTCTGCCGTACTCAAAGAAAGCAGTAAACATATTTACGATTTCATTCTATACCAAAATATTGTCGATATTCATAAAGAAAATACATCATTTAAAATTGGGGGATGATTAAGATCTTCATTCGGTTCTGTTATAGTACTTAAAAGAAACTAGGCGACCATATTTCCGATTTAGTTCAGTTCGTCAAAAGAATATTTGACGTATAAAATATTTATTTACTTTAATTGCATATCGTATGTATAAGTTCAATACAGTTTGAAATAAGATTTCTTAAAATAGGGTTATATTGTTTGATTATTTTTTGAGGAAGTGTTCAATCCCAGAATAATTGGATTTTAGCGAGAAAATGTATATTTAAATGCAATACTAATTTTCAAAACAGCTATGATAAAATCTTATCTTGCCCCAAATTATCACCCAAATTAAAGCCACGAAAGATCTATATCTTTCGTGGCTTTAATTTGGGTGTATGATGTTTGGGATTAGAGAACGTGACATTACTTACCACTCTTTTGACCTTTATTGACCATGAACTGTAGATATCAAAATGATAAATGTATCGATTCGGTTGGAATTTGAAGCAACTTTATATCATGCGTGACATCAAATGACGTCAAGCAATAACGTTGCATTATATTTGAAATGCTGTTCGTGGGTCTCTTAATTGTCAGCAGAAGAGCTTATTAACATTGAATACTTGCATAGTTAACAATTGATATTATTTTTTGCAAGGATAAAATACAGGGAAATATACAGGCTGTTTTAAAAAGATTGCATATCCAAAATGAGGTTTCACAGTTAGCAGACGATCTCCAAAGCTTGAGAATGGACTCGACTGGTCGTGTTTGCTCTGACGTCACACAAAACAGAATATAATGTAAGGTAACGATTTTTCCAGGATTTCACTGAAATGAGAAGAATATCGTTTAAATTCACGAAATATATTCGTTAAAAGCAGATATTTTTTTCAGTGAAAGTCATTGAAAGTCACCAAAAATCACTAAGAAATAAAGATGCGAGCGATTATGAATAAACATGTTAACTATATACAGAAATTCAAAAGTAAATGTATTTAAAATAATTATATTTAATAAATAATTATGTTTAACTTTTTCTACATTCCCTGATGGAAAATTTAATAGGCCACGTAAAACTTGAGGCCGCGTAAATTCTGGGTAATAAGGTATATAAATAATAAGAGTTTTTGATTATTCACTTCGCTTTTCATTTCAAATTACATGAATTTATAATTGAAAGCATTTTTTTCCGACATGATTTTATACTGAAGCTTACAAGATTAAATTTGAAGGTAGGGCCATAAGCAGAACACAGAAGAGCCAGATTAGGTACACAGAAACTATGAGAAGAAGATGTTGTAAACTATAAAAAACTACTCGGTAAAGAATAATCACTATTTTAAGCGTAGAATATTTTAAACGAAGTTATTAGCAGTAACAAATAACCCAATATTTCCACACAGCAAAAAACAAATAATTAAAATTTTGATGCTGCTAAAAATACATGTAAATATATAGTAATAATATATTTATGACAGGCAATAAAAAAAATCATTGTTTTAATATTGTCTGCAGATTAAAAGGTTTATTTTTTATTTCATTAATTCACAAAGCTTCAATCATTTTGAAGACAAAGGCACATACAGCGATCCGATCACGTTATCAGATTTTTAATTGCATTTATTGTAGAGTGGCTCAAAATACAATTAGGCCACGTTTTTTAGAAGTCTCATATAACGATTTTGTTACGCTCAAAGTAAAGAAATAGTCAGAAAGACATGAAAACAAACAGACAAACGGACAGAGTAACGCTTAAATTTTAAGTAGACTCATAACAAAGCTACCCCTGAAAATTTTACAAAATTTGGTACAGCAGTTCTCCCGTGGTGATATGAGACAGACAAACACATTTTCAATTTTATTTATAAAAATTTAAATTTTATTTATTTAAGTCTCGAGTGAATAGGGTTAGCAATTTTCATTAGCCCGTCAATACCACCTGTTTATAATGTTTCTTTCAATATTAAGCAAAAATTATTAGTAAATTGTAACAATCTATGTTGACAAGTATATATTTCGCAAATTTTGCGTGTTGGGTTGTCCACAGAAATATTGATGCACTTAATAAAATGTGACAAGTTCAAAATACGTTCAAAAATAAATAATT
The DNA here is from genome assembly GCA_951213105.1 of Amaurobius ferox. NCBI lineage: Eukaryota > Metazoa > Arthropoda > Arachnida > Araneae > Amaurobiidae > Amaurobius > Amaurobius ferox. The sequence goes on from OX578133.1 coordinate 167,517,456, forward strand.
TAAATGATAACATATGCTTTTGAATAGATTTTCGGTTTCTATGTGAAAACTTTCGTTTCCAATACATCCTACAAGATATTTAAACCTTCGAGAGATGTTTTTAATATTCTAGAACTGAATAACACTAATTCATAATTGCACATTTGTGACAAGTTGATGACATAAACGGGTAATTATAGTCTTTGAACCTATGATTGTTGAGCAAAACGCATAGTTTATTGAGTAAGGATTTATTGATTAATAGGTAGGATTCTCTTGCGTGGGAAGTTGCTTACCAGTTGCACACGCGAATGCAATTACTTATTTCTTTTTTGCATAATCTTTTGTTGATGAAAAATTTCACTCGAAAATGATCCTTTTAGTTAATTTTTTGCAGTAATAATATTTTTCAAAACATTCTATTTAGAATATATCGAGTGATCATTCTATAGTTTCTTTCTTTTATTACCTGTTTCAGATATCCAAAGAATACGGAACATATTTTTTGCTTTTACACAAATTCAGCTACGCGAATGCACTTTATCAATAAGTTTAAATTTGAATAAAAGAAGTTCATTTCACTTTATTTTATTACGACTTATTATTACTTATTATTACTTCTTATTACTGATTATTACGACTTATTATTAAGACTTATTATTACTTGATTTATTAAGACTTATTATTACTTGATTTATTAAAAGACTTATACAAAATATCATATCAAAAAGAACTATATATATATTCTTCAAGCTGTTGTCACGTTAAAGGTCAACTTTATCGAATTGTTCGTGCCATGGTCCTTCGTTAAAGAAGCGTTGATGATCAATGCCTGCTACTAAGCAGGATACCTCGAATTTTCGCGACATTTTATTTATAATCATAATAACATCGGTAAGGGTAATAATAATCGATACAGACTAATCAAAACGTTGTGCAAATCCAATTTTAAAATAATATAATGTACAGAGAAATTACAATTGTAGTTCTTTCAGTTAGATTGCAGTAATATACTATTAAATTCAATATATCAGAAATATCGTTTGATGTTTATATTGTTGGGACGTATCCTCTGAAATCGTGGGTGTACTCTCAAGATACAAGAATTAGTCCCAATTTCTGGATAACTAACACGTTTATTTATAAGCATGTCGTAAACAGGAACAATTCACAGCGAATAAGGTGATAACTATCTCACAAGATGACTAAATAACTGCCAGGTACAGTAAAACAGCAATGCATACTCCATTAATTCCACAAAACAGCAGAAACAATTCTTAAAGCATTGACGTCTTTCGCAATTCAATGTAGCTCGTGACCACGTCAACTGCCTTCCAACTGAGCGATGCCTCCTTTTATATACCGTCCGTAGAATTTTCCTGAAGGGACTCGTATGTCAAAGAATATTCTCTATTTCGGTTCGAGCACATTTGAAAAGTTGCCCAAAGTTGCCAAGTTGGCAATAAATCGCCAAATCTGAAAACCCTGCTCTGCGTATTCAAATACTGTAACCCTGCAATGACATCATAAAAATGGCTACCTGTAAAAATGTTTGTTTGTTAGAAGAGCCTCTAGTGAAGGCATTTTGCATGTTCGTAACATGTTGTTTACAAATGCCGGTCATTTAGCGGCTAGGCCGTTAGACAGCGTGCTCTCCAGTATGTCTCAATGATTGAGTTAAATATCAGTAGTACAGGGCACTCGTCCAAATGTTTTCCAGACATAAGCTGTCCTAGGTCACATAAAATACAATCCGGGGAAGCAGCAAGTCCAATTCAATGGAGATGAGCCCTGAGACAATCATGACCAGTCATGAGTCTAAACCTGGCAACTGCTTCTCGTCGAGGAGCCTCTGGAGTGACTGAAATGTTCTTGCTGAGGACGCGCCATGACTTTCCCTTAGATGCCTCCAGAGATTCTGCCTCGATTTCTTTTTTGTGTAGCATTTTAATGTAAAGTTGTGCTGGTAACATGTTCATAATGTTATTATGTCAGACTCCTTTCCTTCAGTCGAAGAACATATCGTTTCTATATCTGTAGCCATCTTATGAGTATGTCATTGAAGAGCCTCGTAGAACTTTTTAGTGACACTTTCGCTCATGCAGAAACTCAAAAATAGCGAAATTAGTAAAGCGTTTGCGAGAAACTGGATCTGTTGCTGACTAAGTGAGAGCAAGTAGATCTTCCATTTTTACTAAGGATAAACTGCCTGAAACTGCATTGCTAAAACTCTTCACTGAACACCTCTGAGACTCTGCAATGGGACTTTCATAGAGAATGACTAGATATTGCTCAAAAATAAAAATTCTGGGAAAACGTTTTGCTGTTCGATTGATAAAAAGAGGTCTGTAATTATCGTCCGACATATTAGAAACAGCAGACGGTAGTCCTGATATATTTGTTAGGGTATATTAGTATTACCTATCTGAAAAATATATATTTCAACTTCTCGGTACATTATATGATTTTATAATTTGATGAGAGCAGCTTTTCGATCACCCTTCATTTTTAACATTAAAGGGAACCCCAAACATATGTTAACCTTAAACCATAACCCTAAACCATTGCTAAGCTTCCTCTAATGAAATAGAAAGTGAAATCTTGTATTGCCAGTTTATTCTTGCACGTCCCCGATATAAATTATATTCCTGTCGTGCAACCCCCTCCCCACCCCACCCCACCCCCACCCCACCCCCACCCTTCATTTTAACTATTCCTCCCCGTTAATTTCACTGTAAATATTAATTTTATTTACTCTTCATGATAACATAATAAATCAATCATGTTTTCTCTTTCACCCGTCTTCAGATTCAATTTGATTGTTATTCAAATTACTTATAAACTTGAAAAAAAAAATGCATTGCAAAAGTTAATGGAAAATCGCACCGTGTTCCTTTTATAGCTTTCTTGCCGCATTCGACTACTTCTCGTGACAAGTGACGGTCAAGTTCATCTTGTTAAATAGTCTTAGACCTCGCTCTCAGTGGTGTACACACGGAGGATTTTGGGGGTTATAATTGGACCTATACAGTGTTTTTCAAAAAAGAGTGCATGATCAAATATCTCTTGAACGATTGGTCGTAGACCCATGGTTCCAATTTAAGAAATGCTTTAATTAAGGTAGAGTATCATCGTATGTAAATTTTGATCATGTGGCGCATTGACAAAAAAGTACAAAATGTAGCTTTTTATAAGGTCACCCACTAGAAAAGAAATTTTCAAATATAAAAATATTTTTCCTAGCTTTGTCAGTCAAATGAAAAAAGTTTCAGTGTCATATGATCAAAATTACCCGAGATATAATGATTTAAAGGTCGACGTGGTGGCCGAACGGTCAAGGCGAGCGTTTCTAGCGATTGATCGGCCGCCACGTTGTGGGTTCGAGTCCCACGTAAGACATGGATGTTGCGTGTTGTGGGCGCAGTATGTTCCGCCCCCCTCTGGGGCAACGTTCCTGGACGGCTAAATGGTTCACGATTTCGGCCGTACATAGAGCAAAAAGACGTAAGTCTAGTGCCTGGTCATTGGAAAAAAAAATAATAATAATGAATTAAAGTTTTCGGATAATTGGGGACTATTGCTAAGGATAGGTACGCATATCAGTTTTCGAATAGAAATTTTATCTAACAAAATTAAATTTTTGTACAATCTCTGAAATTTTTGTTTTTGCCGTTTTTTTAATCGGGTCAAAGTGGTTTAAGTCCTATAACTTTGTCAATTTTTTCACGGCTAATTTTGCATGTTAGACTGTTTTTTTTTTCTTTCAAGAGATTTTTAAATGAATATGGAACAATTTGTTAATTGGAACTTATTTATAGAGGACCAATATGAAACGTTAAATGTTGTACTTTTTTTTACTAAAACGTGTCACGTGACAAAACTATCGTAGCCTGAAAGTTTTATTTTATTTAAGACAGTTCTTAAATTGGAACCATGGGTCTGCGGTCAATACTTTAAGATAAATTTAGTCCTGCAATTTCTTTAGACTCCCTGTATACTGTAAAACATCTCTCATGTGCTCATTTCATGCTTACGCAACAATAAAGTCTTTCTGCAAAAATTTTCTTGTTTCAACCAAATTCAGAAATAATTCTTTCAACAGATTTTGAATACATATTGTTTGCAAGGTTTTAAAAAGAAGTGATAAAAGCCATTTTCAAAGGCGAAATGTGCATTGCATTTAATCTGATTGTACAAAGCAGCTGTCTAAAATAGGTAGATTTGTCTATACTCAGCAAAGAGCTTTTGAATGGAGTTGATTTGTTTTTTTTAATTAGTAATAAATATTGTTTCTCGAGGAAACTGGCAAGACGTGGCTTTAAAATACATGACTGTCTTTACAGTTACAGTATATTGTGGAAGACCCAGGCCACTCGACTGACCCCAGGGTTTGCAGTAGTCGTTTGAGTGGCCGGGAAAGTTACAGTATATTGTGTAACACTCAAAGTATTCTTGATTTGTACAGCCCCCCCCCCCAATACTTGAAGAAATGCATGTTCATGCCAAAGATTGGTTTTAGATAGGGACTTCTTGCTAGGTATTTAAAATTCAGAGTTAAGAATCGGGTTAACAACTTGATCATTGAGTGAGTTGCTGAAGAAACTTGAATTTTATATATTGCTAGCTGCTTAAATTGTTTACAGATGGTGGAAATAATAATTATGATTAGAAATAAACAACAAAAAAAAATACATTGTCCTTTCACATTCCCATTTTATCAATTGTAACTTTAAAATTCTTATAAATATTACTAATTTCAGAATAAGGTCATAATACAAAAAAATGTTAAGCCTGAGAAAACTTGTTACCTTTACAATTAGACTTACGACACTTAAAAATTTTTAAGTTGCAATACTTAGTTCTATTCATACGGTGTCTAGAAATATCTGAAGAAGGACGAAACTTTTTTTAAGAAAAGTGACGGTAATATTAATAAATCTGAATATTGCTATTAATTATTATTAACACTAATTATTATTAGTTCGAACAGTTATTCTTTAGCTAGTGGGGCTTATTAATTATTCTTTCAGCTAATGAGTTTATAGATCAATAAATAAAGCAAAACTTTCTAGCAATTTTACTCCCAAATAAAATATAAATATTGGCCTAGCATGTTTTTGCTTTTTCACAATTAGAGAAACGTGATAAAAGGCAATCTTTAATTCTTTCATTGAATTATAATATAGTAGTACTTTAACATTAGTCTTCGGACACTTAAAAAGTTCTAAGTTATAATACTTATTTCTATTGAAAAGGTGTCGTGAGACATCTAAAGAAAGACGGAAAATTTTCTAAGAAAAGTGACGGAAAATTAATAAATATAGATGCTGCTATTAATTATTAGTAACACTAATTATTGTTAGTTTGAATAATTAGTGGTATTAATTATATTTTTAGCTATTGAGTTTATATATCAATATGGAAGGCAAAATTTCCTAGCATTTTTTACTCCCCATTAAAATATAAATGTTGGCCTAGAATGGTTTTGCTTTAGCAACTAAAAAAACGGGATAATAGTGATTTGGGATATTCTTCTAAATATTTCATAGTCTTATAATTTGATAGTGCTTATTCGTTGTAGAATCATAAAATTATGTTATAGAAATATCGAATATTTATTATTGTTACAATAACTGCATATTAATCTTAGTCTAATAGTCTAAAAGAGTGGTAATGCTTACTTGTTCCAGGATTAAGCAAATCTATACAAGTGTTCAATGGATTTTATTACTCCTACAAGACATCCCACTTAATTTTTATCATAGTCCGATAGGCTGATAGCTTTGTTTGTGTTAATAACAATAGTACCAGTTGAACTCGTGACTAAAATTTAGAAGGTCCATTGCGCTTACGTCTGAACTTTTATCGGTTTTCTGCACTTTACCGAAATTAAGTCAAAATTTTGAACTCTGGGAGCAAATAAAGCTATCAAACGTCACATGATATTCGATAATTCAAGAAAATAATATTGCCTATTTCTTATTTTTGGCGATACATTTTATTATAAGCTTTAACCTCATATTTTTGGATTTTTACATATTTACTAAATAAACTTGGAACATAATTATATATTATAAATTATCTGAGTATTTTTTCCATCATCTACGGAGATTCTTCTTTATTTTCTTTTAATAATGGATCAATATGCAATGAAAGATTTCTTGAGATACAACAAATGTATATGCATTGAAATGATTGTTCATCAAATATGTCCTTAAATTTTCAAAATGTAACTATTCTGAGATCGGTTTGCATAACACTTGAAAACGATTTGAAAATAATGGTAACTTCATGGTGTTTTTTTATCATTTAAGTAAGACTATTTCTAGAAGATTGATATTTTACAAAGGTTGTTTACACATTTTTAGAACGGTTTTATTGCAAAAAATAACAAAATTTAAATAAATTCAGAATTTTTTTGGCAACAGCTCATTTTTATAAAGGCTAAATTATCGCTTATTGTAGTTAAATTTTGTTTACAGTAAAAAAATTGCGCATGTAAACAAAAATTAAATTGAAGGTTACGTTTTTGTTCTTTCCGAAGAGAAATAATCTTATTCTGTAATTAAAAAACGCTGTGAAAACTATGGAATTCGCATTTCTAAATGCAAAATAAGTAATATTATTAATAATAGAGGAAAAAAGCGTCAAGCATTGCTCTTAACCAGAAAAAGAACAACGAATAAGTACCACAAAAAGGTTCGTGCATTTACAACTACACTATATAATTAAAAGTATCCGGACACTTTGGATGTTAAAATGTTTTTCGAATTTCTAAACAAATACTTGGCTAAGTATTCTGTAACTTTGGCGATGTAAAGAACATGCTTGAACCACACTTTCCAGTAAAGTTTCGGTGACTTGTGCATTTACGGGACCACCAAGATATTGAAAAGGGGAAAAATATATTTGATCACCCTGTATCATAAAAATCTGGAAATGATTTGTAACTTTCACAAAATAGTTCACTAACTTTGTTCAATGCGTATAAGCATTTTCGTAAAACGAAAACGTATATTCATGAAGATATAAACGTTTCTTTAAAAAAACCCAAATTTTGTTACATGCTTTTTGCTTACAATATCCATAGGTTTCAATCAGATTTCACGAAACTTACAGAACATTTGAAAACGTCCAAGAAAAACATTTACTTCAATTGAAAATTAAAGCATTGAATATACGATGAGATATAGGCATTTGAAGAAACTATATTAATTGCACAGGCGCGAAACATAGCAATAGTTTTCTTTCATGATTTTGTAGTGAATACTGTAGGGCAACTTCTATAAAAAATCCACTGGAATATCGTGAAAATTCACAAAGATATCGATGATATAGTGATCAGTTTTTCTCTAACTCTGTGAAAGTACCTGGATGATAAGGGGGTTTCCATAAATTGATATTTTGCAAATTCATCGGGCACCCGTGTTCTGAAAATGAACTAGTCCAATTTTATGCAAATAATGATCAAAAGTCTCCGGACACCCCTGTACGTGGTGATCATTATTTGCATAAAATTGGACTAGTTAGATTTCTGTTAGACTTTGATTTTTAATAAAGGAACAGGTTTTAATATTTTTAAACAGAAATTTTATACTTCAACACGCATGTTTCTAATATGAAAATATTATTGTTTACTAACACATACCTTGGCTGAATTTTAATCAAATGATTTCAAAGATATGTCATAGCTAAAAAAAAGTTCACTGTCCAAAAGTTTATTTTTCAATTAAAGTCACCAGAAATATTTTTTTTCTCTTAAAGTGAAGCTATTTAATGCTTTTATTCACTAAACCTAACGCATTTTAAAATATTTTACAAAAAAAGTATTTTTGAAAAATCATAAATACTAATTTTCATATTTTCTGTTTTAAATCAACACAAAAATAGTTTTATTAAAGTTAATTTCAGTTTCTCTTTTCAAAAATTTAAAACTTTAGGTTTTATGCATGCATACTTATTACTTCAACATGCATATTAGTTTCGAAGCAAATAGGATAACTTTTTTGTAATCATGCGGTCGGACAGAAAAATGTAGAACCGAGAAAGAAAGATTTAAAGAAACGTCAAATTGGGCAAATTGCAATGTATATAAATGCACGTTTTATAGTTGCATGCTTAATTTGCATCCGATTTTGATGCGGGTTGTTTTAAATGTATCCCATAAATGTAATATATTTTAATTAAATTTAAAAAATCGACTTTTTGAAGGTACTATCTTCTCTTAAGATAATGTTTTTCTCTTGTAGAGTTTGCATGTAAAACAGCGCTATTTTAGTTGTTTGAATATCTTTCCTTTAAGAAAAATGATGTTTCCCAAACTATCTTGTCTGGTTCGTCGTTCGAAGCGCAGTTGCGCAAGGCGCGCGATTCAAGACTCGCTGCAGCTCCCTCTAACAGCACCTCGTGGCAACTCCCGATTACGTTCAGCCAGCGTATCAGAGAATGGGTACATTTAATTCTGCGCTCACTCCAAAGAGTTGACTCTTCTCTCTCGACGATTGTGGTAGAAACTCACGTGGAAGGAAATTGTGCTTACGATTTATCAGTCTTACTGTTACGCAATTTAATTGCTGTGTATTCTAAGATTTGAAGCTGTAGAACCGCACTTGCGATCAAGAAGCGGATCCGGTGCTATCACCGAGACTTTTCTTCTTGTTCCTGACTTTCACAGAAACACGCATGTATTTTAAAATTAAAGACTTGCTTATGATCCACTCGTTCTACAGAGACTCATTCTGTCTGCTGTTATCTTGGTTAATATTTTCATCGTGCCAGTTTCTCAGCGTTTCTTAATAGTGTCTCCCCTAGAGGAACTATTCCTCGCCCAACATTCCCAAAATGAAACAAGAGAATTTTAGAAAAAATGATTCGTAAAGCCGAGGTAAGAGAATTTTTTGTTTTACTTTTTCTTCTGTTTGTATATTGCTTCACATGAAAAGAAAGCATTTAACAGTGTTCTAATACATTAATACATTAATATTATTTATATCAATTACTAGTATTTAAGCCTGTCAAAGATAGGGAAACTAACACTCTTGAAATATTAAGCTGCAACTTTTTAAAACTAACACACTTAAAAAATAATGCTGCAAAGTTTATTTTTAATAAGTTTCATTTTGTTTAGCAATATATGGTGTTCAGCGTAGAAAATAATTGTCTCAATTGAAAATTGACTCAGTTATGTTCTGGCCCGTGGTCGAATTTCAGTCTTTTTATGTCACCGGTTTCGGGAGAGTTCTGAGACTTTACCCCTCCTTCCTCATTTTGCCCACTCCGTGAGAAAAATCGAAAATCTGACTCCGTTAAAATCGGTTCAGTGATTAGTACTTTAAGTGTGCAAAGATTTAACCTTTCAAGCCACCGGAGATGCTTGGAAAGACATTTAAAATAAAAAACCTGTAGTCTTCGCCCCAGGGAGGGGGTTTCTAAGATCCGAATAGGTTCTGTTAGATGGTCGATACTATAAATGAGAGAAGGTTTAGCCTTCTAGGGCAAGCGGGGCTTCTGGAGGCTCTGAAAAGTCTTTCTCCTCGCCTCCGAGCGGTAAATCGAAATTCCGCCACTTTAAGCTCTGTCCGAAGATCGACACTTTCTTTTTTTTCGACCCTGAACATCCGACCCACAAGAAAGTGCAAGGTATTTGCTGGTATGGCCGAAACCCTGTGAAGGTAACATCCAGAGGAACCGTACCCTCCTTACCCTGCCACCAATCTCTCAGGAAGACTTTCGGACCCACAGATTTAACGTGCTCATACTCTGTGAAGACACAAGGATAGTTTGGGCAGCGCCGGGAATGAAACTCGTGTCCTCCGAGTGCTATTCTCGTGATCTAACCACTGGACCATATCGTCCCCACGACCGATGTCATATGCACGACCGATGCCATGTGCTAAATGCCTTCAAATAGCATTTTATTCGATAGGGGTATAATTAATGGCGGCAACAGTCAATGGGACCCTAAATGAAGATGAGCCCTGATTCCGAAATCATTAAGCCGACACTGCTGTTATAATTGTTTCGACACTGTATAAGGTTCCCATCCAAGACAGAGTAGTGACTGGCGCTGGTCTGGGCTCAAAATTTAGATGTCTGGGATTCAATTATTTCCCGCGGTCGATTAATGTTGTACTGCCTAGTGTAAGAATAAAATTATATATATATATATATATATATATATATATATATATATATATATATATATATATATATATATATATAAATATATATATATATATATATATATATATATATATATATATATATATATAAATAAATATATATATATATATATATATATATATATATATATATATATATATATATATATAAATATAAATATATATATATATATATATATATATATATATATATATATATATATATATATATATATATAAATATATATATATATATATAAATATATATATATATATATATATATATATATATATATATATATATATATATATATATATATATATATATATATATATATATATATAATAATAATAGAAGTTTGAAAATCCAATGAACGAAAAGTAAGAAGATGTAACACGATAAACCTATATATATATATATAAATAAATAAATAAATATATATATATATATATAATTGACAAAATCTGCGAGGAAAAAATATAATTTTTCCTGGCTAAGAAGTCCAGGTTTCAAAATTAGGTGAGGAGAATGTTGTTGTTGAGACCCAGACCGTCCGACCTACCAGAAAGGTGTAAGGTAACTGTTTGGACGGCCGGGAAGAGCCTCCCAATGTAGGCCGGAACCCAGTGGGGGAGGCATCCACAAGGACCTTACCCTCCATTCCCTACCACCAACCTCTCGGAAGGACTTACAGACCCACATGTTTAATGTGACCGTACTCCGCGTGAACACGGCGTCAGTTTGGGCAGCGGAGGGAATTGAACCCGGGCCTACCGAGTGCAATTCCCGCGCGCTAACCACTGGGCTACCGCGCCCCAGGTGAGGAGAATGTGAAATTCCATGCCTAGTTCAATCGGTAGATTGCTGGTCTCGAGATCCAGAGGTTGGGGACAACGCTGCCGACAGAATTGTTTGGGCTCCTTGTAGCAAATGACTCTCTCTCTTTCTCAGCCCTTCAGATAATTGCATCGTTCTGTACTCTGCAGTCCGGACTCAGAAAAGACTCAAAGTTGTAGATCGAATCTAATATTTTTAACTTCCAAGGGTAAAAAGATTGCCCTACAGTGGATTCCAGCTTTTTGTGGGATTGCAGGTAACGAGATAGCTGATCAACTCGCCAAAAAAGATACTGGAATTTTGAAAACATATCAAAGAAATATTCCATTCATATCAGCAAAAAGAATAATTAGAAACATTATGGGAAGTAAATGTAAAGAAAATGTAAGAGAAGAAATCAAGAATAATTATTCTGGAGTTCACCTGGATTTCAAGCATCTGATGTAAAATAATTTTTTAAATTGTAGAAGGTGCTCGTTTGATGTTCGTTATATTTTATAATGTACATTTTTAGATACAATTATTCTTTCATCTATTTTAACATCTTTCGTAGTTCTCTTATAATTTTAAGTTCTCTTTCGTAGAAAAAGCGTGACAAAATATGTGCTAACTTACATAGAAAGAGTACTTAAACTTTTGTACAGAAAAAATTTCAGCATTATCATTTACAACTAAGACAATAGAGAGTGGGTGATCAATAACAGGGGGGAAATTAGAGGCTCCAAGTGAGGGCTTTCATATTGACGCAATAAATGCAGGGAACTTAGGTATTAAAGACAAAATATGAGTTCCCAAGAGAAAAAAATTGATTTATATCAAAATGTGGTTCAAAGTTAGCTACAATCTACTAGCATTTAAAGGAGTTGGATTGAACTAGAATTCAGATTACAGTTCAGTCATGGTTTCAATTATCAAACATCAAACAACGAATGCGACCAATGGCAGCTCACCATATCCCCCCCCCTTATAAACATTTATTAAAAGACCCCCGCTTATAAACATTTATTAAAAGCCCCCCCCCCCCACATACACACATCAATATTTTACTTTCTCCTCTTTTTTTGTGAATATTTCATATCTTACTTTCTCTCTAATAATTGGTGAGGTCAGTACGCCTAACACCCCGGCCCCCACCCAAGTGGTATCCTTTCCATTTATGGGCTGCCCTCCATTAGAAAATAATTTGCACGTTGGGTTCCTTATTATAATTTCGCCTACCCGTGATAGAAAATGTTCTATATGTTTTATTACTTTGTGTCCATACATTTGATAATAATGTTTCATTTCAATTTGTTTGAGCAGTGTTTTTTTCGATTTTTAAACAGATGAGTGCCAAGCTAAATTGAGAAAATATATTCTTGAGTGCCTGATACATTGATCTCTTGTCAACCAAAATGCACATTTTAGTTATGCAGTCTTTTAACCTTAGTAACCTTAATAACAACCGTAATAGTAACCTTTTAATCTTAATAACAGAATATTGAAAAAAACCCTATAAATATATAAATAATATTTTATATTAGAAGACAAATGCTTAGAGACTTACTTCTAACAGCATATCAACTTATACATAATTATGTAGCTGGCCATGTGCCAAATGGCGTGATTTTGCCATTTACAAGTTTTAATTTTTAAACAAATAAAATAAATCTAAGAATTCTTTAAACGAATTAAAATAATTATAACACCCCCAATTTCATAAGTTCAAATCTGCAATATTTTACACATGACTTGTTTTATATATATTCTAACACAATTTCAGGTTTTACCAACCATTCATTATTCGGTTAGGGGTGCGGTCCCGTAAGTCTGAGGTCAGTAAGAGTCTACTGTATTGAATTCTTGTACAAGTGTCTCTAGTCAACCCAACAACCTCCCTGCATTTTGGTTTTTGTTTCTTTAATCTAGTTTTTCCTCTTTTCGTTAGAAGTGACAACGTCAATATATTATCTTGGCCTCTTGTTTTCCCCCGTAAAGCGCCTCTTCTTCCACAATCTAATTCCACCTCTCTTTTTGTGGACATTTTATTTTTCTTAAGAGTCTGAACTTTCTCAAAATATATTTTTCTTCAAATTGTTATATTTAAAGCCTAACAATCCATCTTTCACTGCTCTTATGTATTTCAAAGGTAATTTTTTGTTTAATTTCTATTTTAAATATTCATTTGATCGCAAAAGCCACACTTTTAAAATTCGGTGAATTTTGATGTATCCAAAATCAATGATATAAGTCTATTTAGGTGTTCTTATTTCAGGCTATTTTTAAGTAGAAATGTATCAAAAATGTTAGCTTCGTGGGTTTATAAAAGTTAAAATGAATTAAAATTGCAGTTAAATTATAGCGTGCCAAAACGCAAAAAAAAATTGAGAAAGTTGTTTCCTTAAATATTAGTTTTATACTTCAATTTTTTTTAATCACAGTTTTGCTACCAATTCCAACGAAAACGTTGCACAAAATCAGAAAGGAATGTGCTAGTACGCATTTTCGTAGTTTGAGACACGAGATATACAATTACTTTTAGATTCTTGAATATTTCATTTGTTATAACAACTAAAAAATCTGATGTGGGCAGCAGATGACTTTCCCTATATAATGCAATGGATTTACTTTTTTCACAGTGAAAAAATGATGTATAAGATCTACGGCACAATGTTTTTAATGTTAAGCACTATTTAGGATGCCAACATGCAAAACCCAATTAACTTATATTTCACGCAACTCTAAATTGACAATTATCAATATTGATAGCATCCACAATGAGCAATGTATTCCATATATTAATATATTTTAATAATTAATTCATTAATTTGGCATCATTTTCGTTAACTTGGTGTCATTTTTGCAATTGTAACGATATTTTCGTCAATCTGGAGCGAAATATTGCCAAGTTGGCGATATATCGCTAAATTACTCGCCAAGTTCACCAAATAGTTCGCTAAGCGTTACGATCTCTTGGCTCTCTCAGGTGAACTCTTAATCTAGGCCTTGGGTATATAAAACCCTCTGTTTCTTATATTTGCGCCCATTTCGTCTTTTTAACTTCGGGTTTGTTGGTTTTCTTGTAATGAAGAAGGGAATCCAACGTATCTTCGAAATAGCTGTATGCTGTATTCTTATCTTATTTCTGTTTACATAATTTGCTATCAGTTATTTTATTATGAAATATAAAATACTGAACAGGGTTATAAAAAAAATGTGGTCGTGATGTTAATACATAGCATTGGTGATCCTCTGTATAATTCTCAAAAAATTGTATGTAGCTACTTATTGCTAAACACAAGCACAATATTAAGGACTCGTTTTCAAGGTGTAAACTACTAATTGGTTTATAACTTTCTAATACTTCCTTGAAGAAAGCAGGCATAGGGAAATTAGAAGACTACATTATTTTCGAGGGAGTTTTAAGCATTTTTCTACAGGTCAGAAACAGTGTATTCTTTTAATAACCGCGAAGAAAGCATTCTTTATTAGAAGTTAAGAACAGAAGAGTTAAGGACCGTTCTTTCCTAACGCTTCTTAGGAGAAGACAAAGCAAGAGTGCTCAGAACACCCTCCAAACATTATCTTCTCCTATTTTTCCTATGCCTGCTTTTTCCAAGGAAGTATTAGAAACCTGAGCAAAATGCTCGGAACACCCTCCAAATAATTGGGGTTTCCTAATTTTCTTATGCTTGCTTTTTCCAAGGAAGTATTAGAGAGACCTGAGCAAGAATGCTCAGAACACCCTGTAAACATTATCTTCTCCTATTTTTCCTATATCTGCTTTTTCCAAGGAAGTATTAGAAACCTGAGCAAAATGCTCGGAACACGCTCCAAACCTCCACCCTCGGAACACCCTCCAAAATGCTCGGAATACCCTCCAAACAATCGGAGGCTCCTAATTTTCCTATCCTTGCTTTTTCCAAGGAAGTTAGAAAGACCTGAACAAGAGAGCTCAGAACACCCTCCAAACAATTGAGTCTCCTAATTTTCGTATGCCTGCCTTTTCAAAGGAAGTATTAGAGAGATCTGAGCAAGCGTGCTCAGAACACCCTTCAAACAATTGGGGTCGCCTAATTTTCTTATGCCTACTTTTTCCAAGAAAGTATTAGAAGGACCTGATCAAGGGTGTTCAGAACACCCTACAAAAATTACTTTCTCCTAATTTTCCTGTGCCTGCTTTTTCCAAGGAAGTATTAGAAAGACCTGAGCAAGAGAGCTCAGAACACTCTCCAAACAATTGAGTCTCCTAATTTTCGTATACCTGCTACCTGCTTTTTCAAAGGAAGTATTAGAAAGATCTGAGCAAGCGTGCTCAGAACACCTTTCAAACAAGTGGGGTCGCCTAATTTTCTTATGCCTACTTTTTCCAAGAAAGTATTAGAAAGACCTGATCAAGGGTGCTCAGAATACCCTCCAAAAAATTACTTTCTCCTAATTTTCCTATGCCTGCTTTTTCCAAGGAAGTATTAGAAAGACCTGAGCAAGAGAGCTTAGAACACCCTCCAAACAATTGAGTCTCCTAATTTTCGTATGCCTGCTTTTTCAAAGGAAGTATTAGAAAGATCTGAGCAAGCGTGCTCAGAACACCCTTCAAACAATTGGGGTCGCCTAATTTTCTTATGCCTACTTTTCCCAAGAAAGTATTAGAAAGACCTGATCAAGGGTGATCAGAACACCCTCCAAACAATTACTTTCTCCTAATTTTCCTATGCCTGCTTTTTCCAAGACAGTATTAGAAAGACCTGAGCAAGAGAGCTCAGAACACCCTCCAAACAATTGTGGTCTTTTATATGCCTGCTTTTCCCAGGGAAGTATTAGAAAGACCTGAGCAAGAGTGCTCGGAGTACTCTCCAAATAATTGTAGTCTCCTAATTTTCCTGTGCCTGATTTTTACAAGTAAGTATTACAAAGACCTGAGCACGGGTGCTCAGAACACCCTCCAAACAATTGTGGTCTCCTAATTTTCTTATGTCTGCTTTTTCCAAGGAAGTATTAGAAAGATCTGAGCAAGAGAGCTCAGAACACCCTCCAAAAAGTGTATAGTCTTTCCTATGCCTGTTTTTTACAGGAAAGTATTAGAAAGACCTGAGCAAGAGTGATCAGAACACCCTTAGGTAATTGTGGTCCCAATTTTCTATGCCTGAGATTTTTCCAAGGAAGTATTAGAAAGTTATATTCTCACAGGTAATACTTTTATTTATTGTTATTGCAGTACTGTTTGGTAATTTGAGTTTTAGTATCGTCATTGAGTTATTCTTACAGGAAATTAATGCGATCATTTTAAACACCAATCCTGATCCAGCGGTCGATCGCGATCGACTGATTGGTCACTTCTGCTGTAAATAGACTTAACGTGTACTCTCCTGGACATGCCTTTTCAAAATTACTAGGGTGATAAAGGAGTGGATTTTCCTATATATATAGTTCTCCCCATACAATCTGTTATAGAAGCAAACTCCCATAGTGTGAAATGATTTCTAATCTTCTTGCATTTAAAAGTTAATAACCACTTAAAAAGTAATTTCCCGCATCGAATATCAAGGCTCATTTTTTATTTTACTGTATAAAATTAAGTAAGAATTTATTTTACAATTTTTGTCATTGCATCATTTATAGTTATAGATTTTTCCTTTATTAAATGCAAGAATATGTACATTTTAAATGCAAGCAATACATAAGATGTAAGGTTCCGTTTCGAGTCCGAGTAACACAATCTGTTGATCGCTGGTCAGAGAATCAGAAGCCTTGGGTTTGAGTCCTTCTTAAGCCTGGCCTCATGCTGACGCCCAAATGATGTTGTTAACCTTAGTATACAAGAGAAAAATTGTGTTATTCAAATATTGTTAAGAATTGGGAGAAAGAGAAAAGGAGAATATGTATCGTTGAGATCAGAAATTTCGGCTTCAAACATGGGGAAGAAGAATGTGAATTTCCACCAGAGTCTGTCTGGTTCATTTTGTAGAATCGTAGCCTCAAGATTTACAGGTTGCGTAAGGTTAAAATCGCTCTTTCCAGCTCAAATATATTTTTCGTAGGGGAATATTCAAAATTTTATGGATTCGTCATTAATTAACGATAAATTAAAACTTTGTAAAATATAGCACATATACAAAAATAAACTTGTCAACCGGTTTCAACGGTAAAAAACAGACTTCTTCTGCAGGACCGATAAGAAACGCGACCTCATTTAAGTCAGCACGGCAACTCAAATTGATAGATCGACTTACACCTAACACTGTGTTAGAAGTTGCCGTTCTGACTTGAATAAGTATGGTCACACTTCTTGTCTGTCTCGAAGAAGAAGGCTGTCTTTTGCCTTTGAAACCGGTTGGTCAGTTTATTTTCGCACATATGCTGTATTTTACGATGTTTTAGTTTATTGAGTTATATTACAGTAGTTTTTTGAACGATTATTTGACTGTTATTATTTCTTCAAATGACATCAATTTTTTAGGGTTGTCTTACTCTTTATCTAGTACTATCACATTTAATAAATCAATATATTATCAATATTTATTACTAGCATATTAAAACCACACTTAATAAAAGTTTGTTAAAACATTTTGTTTTTGTGATAGATTAATTGATAGTTTTTGAAAGTGTGTCTGACGATACAAGTTCTGCTCGCAAGTTTCTGCATAAAATGTGACACATCCATTCCCAATATTTTTTATATAATCTCTAAGGGGTTATATTTTAATCCCCATCTAAAATTACGTTGATGTTTGCAAGGAAAAGAAAAATCAATTTTATGATTAAATGCTAAGAATTTTGAAAAAGGCAGGGGCAGGAATGATGGTCGGAATAGTCCAGTGGTTATGGTGAGAGGATGGCACGAGAAGGACGCGAGTTCGATACTCGATGTCCTTTATTTAAAACTATCCCCGCGTCTACGCAGATTATTGGCACAATAAATCTGTAGGTCTTAGAATCCTTCCGAGAGGTGGTGGGTCAGGGGAAGTAATGTACCTATCCCTGATATTGGCGGCCCCCAGATCGGCTGTGTACGGCCTGTGATCGGATACCCCACTGAGTTCCGATCTAAATTGGGTGGTATTAGGCAAAATGCCAGACTTCTACCATAAGATGCTTGGGGTCTTTGGACCTACAGAAGCTGCAATTTCTTTCTTTTATTGTAGGCTTAGGTCTTTTGGGCTTGTTATGGCATTTTCCTGACAAATTGGATTAGTGAAAACAACAAGATATAAAATATTGTAGAATTTTTTTAATAAAAATTTATTTGACGGATGGTTATTTAAATTTAGGTAAAATATGTATATATGCTCATATTACAATAGTATGAAGTTTTAAGATTCTGGGTTCATTAGTTTTGATGCTACAAGGCGTTTAAGGTTGAGAATAACATTTTTGAGAAAAACGATTTCAAAGTTAGGGAGGCTTGCTTGATTTATGCATAAATCGTTGCACCAATTTTATTATAAAAACCATTCTAATTGGAATATTTTGATAATTTTTTTTTAAAATATTATAAATATTTTATTCAATAAATATCGATAAAAAAAGATTTTTTTTTTCTGTTGAAAGGGTGAATAATGCAAAATATGTAACTGTGACGTGGTATCCAATCTGAAATAAAGAAAATGTGATTAAATAAAGTGTTCAAGCATTTTCTCCCTGAAATGATATACATTTCCATGCCTGGTCAGTAGTGCGATTTCAACATTCATATTTTTTTTTTTGTATTAATTCTATATATGTCTGCAGATGTCTGCAGTAGATCTAAAACTTGACACTGAAGAGCAACTTTGAGTAAATGCAGGTGACAGTGTTACACATTTTTTTAAAGACATATCAGAGTTCATTTGTGTGTAGGCACGGCAAATTTACTTTTATAAGTCATAAATTTCGTAACTGCAGGTCATAATTCTGCATCGAAAAGGTCATGAACTTGAAGAGACACTGCACAAAATTTAGCTGCATGGGACGTTTACTGTTGTCTAGCTTATCATGCTACTGATTGATATCTTATAAAAGTAATTATTGAAAAATGGGGATACATTTGACTTTATAAAAATTCTATAATGTTATGAGTTCACTTACGTCATAATCACTTACGTCACAAGAATAAGTTAGTGGTGGTTTGCAATTTCCGTACTTGAAAATGTTAATTTTTTTCTCAATGGTATTCTATAATGAGTTTTTTTTTTATTTCAGCAATTAATTGTAGTCGGCAATATTTTGTTCTATATAAGTTGTTATTAATCTGCTTTTTTATCCACACTTTATCTTTTGTTACGTAATTGAAGCACACGTAAAGTTCCACTAAAACTTAATCCAAATTAAGATCAGTCAATCATATCTGATCATATAAGCGCAATTATAATTATTAGACACAGCTCTTCGTACGTAATTTATTGTAATACATGAATGTAATTTAAATATTTTAAATTCTAAATTCAGCTCAGTCATTAGTATCAGTTAATACAGGCACGCACCGTTAATCACAGTTCATTTATATACAGTTATGGCTCGAAAATTTGGAATTCCAGCATGTAAAGTTGTTCTGAAAATGCTTTTATCAGACAGTAAAGGGATTTATACGCAGTAAAGGAACTTATATCTGAACTACGAGTATAACTCTCATGCAACTTCCATTGCAGGAATGCAGCTTCTATTGTAAACAACGACATCCAAGTCTATGGAATTTTTTTTATTTGCCATGGAAGCGTAATCATAACGTTGGGAACGCCCCATATAAGCGGGTATTGTATAACATTGCGTTGCACATGTGAAATATAATGGTCACCTAATAATCCTTTCAGCACCTAATGTGCTGAAGAATTGGCTACCTTTCAAATGTATTGATATGGTTATCAGGTAACTTTTCTCCCTTTATCTAAACTGAGTTTAGTCAATTGAATCCTTTAAAAAAAGACACAGTGAATTACACTATAAATTATAGTAAACTTCGTCAATATATAAAGTTCCTAAGGGAGCTTAATCATAACATTTGGAACACCCCTTATAGCCGTGCGCTATAGCTATAACAGGGCATTGTACATAAGAAAGATGGTGATCGACTGATCATCTTTCACCATTCGATGTGCTGAAAAATTGACTACCCTTCAAAGGTGGTGAAAGGGTGATTAGGTGACTCCGGCAAGCCTTTATCTAAAACTTTATCTAAATCTTTATTTATCTGTTTTTATCTAAACTGAGTTAGGTCAATTGAATCCTTTGAAGTAGGCACAGCTAATTACTCTATAAATTTATAATGAATTCCGCAAATATACAAGGTTTCTAAGAAAATCCTTAAGCAAAGCAATAACTTTGCAAAAAAAGGTCTATAAGTGCACATTTCAGGTTTATCTATAGCAAAATGACTATGCCTGATCGATTAAAAGCGATTGCTATATCTTAGTGGAGAATTTAAAAGTTATGATAATGAACTTGGCATCGAAGCCAATTCCGACGCTGTAGATCATTGTCCAATTATCTGTATTCGACATCGGAAACGCGTAAACTGAAGACAATAAATATTACTCCATTTCTCGATAGATACGTAGTCACTAAGTATAAATAACTATAGCGTAATAGTCTTTCTTGAGTTTAAATATATATTACTGCTGACGGAGCGCATTTTGAACAGACTGTAAATTAGATTCCTATGCATATAAATGTTTTTTTCTTTAGAATTACGGAATAAGCCAGCAATTTGTCAATAACTAGACTGTGTTAAATAAATATCTTACAAAAGGTATTTAGGTACAATATAAAGGTACAATTTTATTGTCGATTTCCGCTTACTTGACGATGCTCTACAACTTTGTTAATCGGCTTTTTACGTCTGTCTCGCTTTATTGGCGAGTTTGTTATCCGAACCTTTCTAATTTTCTGTAAGAGCGCTACAAATCACTTTTATTCGATTGGACATGGCCATTTTACTATAGATAGATATAACGTGTACACTCATGGATTTTTTCTTATAAAATTATTGAGGTGCTTAAGGACTTTTCTAGGAACTCAGTATATAATTTATATTGGCCCAGGTAACTGAACTGTAGCACACAAAGTTGCGTTAAACTATTTTAATAAATTAAGGGGCCTAAGGAGTCTTAAAAGTGTCGTAAAGAGAGTTTACAGTTTATTTTGTGCCTCTTCTCCTATACATCTATAATACTTCAAAATTTTATGGCTAGTAAGTGAATACCTGTAGCATATATGACAAGTTTTTCAATAAACTGAATTTAATAATAGCATTTTAAAAAATTGTACAAACTTCAGGAATGCATAAAATTTTATTTTGATATATGTGTCTGGCGCGCATGATTGCAACACAACTATTGCTTCCAGAAACGAAAATTTGCTGATTATGATGTAAAAGTATCCTTTTAAGAAGTTATAATTCAAAATAAAAATATTTCCATAACTAAAGTTTAAAAAAATGAAATTCAAAATGAAATTACATTAAACTTAAATTCAATTTTTATAAACTTTAATTATGCAAATGTTTTCATTTTGAAGTATAACTTCTTAAATGGATACTTTTGCATCATAATCAGCAATATTTTTATTTCTGGAAGCAATAGTTTTGTTGCAATCATGTGCGAAAACAACATATATCACAGTAATTTTTCTATAAATTCATTAACATTATACAATTTTTAAAAATAATTTTATCAGATTCAACTTCTTGAAAAAATGATCATTTATGCTACAGGTGTTCACTTATTAGCGACAAAAATTTTCGGTATTGTCGATGTATAGGAGAAACGGTACAAAATAAAATGTAAAGCATGGGAATTCACTCCGTTTACGGCACTTTTAAGACTCCTTAGGCTAAGTCAACCTTTAATAAAACAAAGCTGCACAGATTGCTATGTTATTTTTATTCACATGTCGTCTGTCATTAGTTTCCATATAGGTGGGGTAACTTACATTTGTTATAGTATGAGCGCTTTTTCCTTTGGATCCATAGGTATCCAGTGGCAAAGGGTTAGGGGTAATAACCCTTCACCATTGACGTAAATTTTATTATTTACGCATAGCATAGGAATTTGATACTTCGTAGGAGAAGCCATACATCCCCGGCGTATCCCAGCATGAACCCGGCGTATCCCGGGGTTTGAAGCAGGGATGAATGGAATTCATTCATTAAGTTTTCGAAAGGCGTAGCCGCCCGCTGCGGGCATACGCTTAAATTACAAAACACACACCAGCACATGCCCTAAATGAGCATCTAATCACAGGCTAAACGGCTGCTCGGGTACGCCTGTGTACGCTGTACACATTGAATGTTACTTCGACTGCGTTTCGCTTTAAATACGCTTTTTCTTCTCTGCGCGGGAGTATAAGTTATTTTGATACGCCCTAAATAAGCTCTATTGATACATACTAAATAAGCTCTTTCGATACGTCCTAAATAAGCTCTTTTGATATGCCATAAATAAGAATCTCTTGATGCGCTTTAAATATACTCTTTTGATACACGCTATATAAGCTCCTTTGATTCACTACATAAACTTATTCGATTAAAATCAACAGTACATTTTCTAAATGAAAACTCTTGCGAATTCTGATAGTATTTTCGATTTTAGTACCAACTCACAATCCAAATAAATTCCGAAGCAGATGACGTCAGTTTCGCTGATGATTATCGGAATATTAATCCTTGACCTCGTCCCAAGGTGCGTTCAAGGACGAGAGGAACCTATTTTATCACTGGTCCCGTGAGCTGCGTTGAATCTCCGTTCAACGTGCGATAAGGTATTTTTTGGTTAGAATGTTGATATATATATAGCCAAATTATAGAATTATGCTAATATTTGTTTATATATAATACCCCTTCATATATATATATATATATATATATATATATATAAGATCACATGAAAAATGTAAGTTCTGTATATTTAAAAAATAAATAAATATGAAGGGGGATTGCCCCACGGATTCGGTTCTAACATTGTCGGAAAGAACGTTCTTCAATCTTTCCGATGGTGTCAACATGGAAGCTTTGTGATAATATTTTAGGTCGTTAAGGAATCGATTTGTGTAAATATTGGCCTAAATCGGGGTAAGGCATAAAATAACTAAAAAAATTAATTTGAAATTAAAAAAGCATAATGTGTATAATTTAAAAATTAATCTGGTGCATCTGTGTACATCAAGAAGTACCTGTGTACCAAATTTCATGATCGTACGACGCTTAGATTTCGCGCTACAGACTGCACACACAGACACCTTCCTTTATTATGTAAGACAGTCAAACACACTGTTTAACAATGTTAAGCATTCTTTTACAGAATCCTCTTAGAGCCTCCATTTAATTTATCTAAAAGATCATTTTAAACGATTTCCCCTTTCTGTTTGAAGTTTACAATAATAGGTGGCAATTTGTTGTTAAATTAAGAATACTTTAGTATTTGAACCATGTTTATTCAGTTGCAATTCTCTGATTACAATTACATCGGGACTCACAGAGAATTCTTGCAACCCTACGAGCGCTTTGACAATGCACCCCTTTAGAACGAGAAAAAAAAAAAATCACGTTGTGAAGCCATGGTTTTCGAGAACATGTATCCCCTTTTTCATGAAACCCGTACTAACGGACTTGTCCCCAGTTGTGACGTCAAAAAGCCTGAACTTATTTCTCGTTCACTTTCGTCGAGAGCGGCCGTACTAATAATCGCAACTTTTATAGACCTACTTAAAAATTTGTAGAAAATTCAAGTATAGAGTAATTAGATTAATAATACGCCCGTTTAAAAAGCTCCACTACTTCCGAGAACGTAGTCCCCCTTCTTCATGAAATCCGTAGTAACTGACACGTTCCCAGTTGTGACGTCAGGAAGCCAGAACATGCATGCTTCTTGCTCGCTTTCCCCAACCGCAGTCGTTCTAAAATTCGTAACTTTTAGAGACCCATTTAGAAATTTATAGAAAATTCAAAGATATGTTAGTTAATTATTTTATTTGAATGCTAAGCTATCACCCTACATTCATGTCGAAAAAATAGGATCGTGCGAATTTTCAATTTTCCGATGCAACGATTTGGAAATGAAATTGCATAAAATAAGCATATTTCGATACATTTAAAAAATTGATATGAAGGAATAGTCTACAAATGCTGTTCAAAGTGTGTTGGAAAGAACGTTCTTCGATCTTTGAGACATTGGAAACTCTGTGATAATATTTTCGATTGCTAAGGAACCGATTTGCATGATAATCGCCCAAAATTGCACTTCAAAATAGAATAACTGAAAAAGTAATTCGAATTAAAACAAAATCATTCCGAGGCTTCTTAGGATCTTACCTATCACTGTTCTGGATTTCTTAGCTACGGGTGCTTAGATTTTCCTCTACGAAATTAAAAGAGGAATAGACAGATAGACATATTCCTTATTATGTTAGATAGATTCAATTTTGTTATTGGAATTATTTAAATTATTAAAAAGAAATAATTCATAAAAAATGAAATGAACTTATTTTTATGAAATAAGTGAATGCTATGTACATTAACACCATCTTTTGAAATAAATGGGCATTGTTTGGAAACTATCAAGAGCCACTCTGACGAAATTAGAAATGTCATTCTTTTCCACGTGGAGCTCTCGAACAAAATGATCAAGTCGAATAAATGTGGTGCGATTTTTTCAATTAATAAGTTTCAGAACACACACATTGATTACCAGGGAGCTGAAACCAGGGGAACGCCTTCAGTTTTTGGAACATATTTTTACGAAAATCAAAAAATATTATGAAAACATTATTATTATAAAAATTGTTGCAAAAATAGCTATAACTTTTCTTATATACATCGTATAGGTAAAGTATTGTGACGAAGTTGAAAATTCGAATTTTCAACGAAAAAACAAGTTTCAAACACTCCAGTCGAACGCTTTTGAGGTGATTTTGGCGTGTATGTATGTATGTGTATGTGTGTGTA
This sequence comes from Amaurobius ferox, assembly GCA_951213105.1. Lineage (NCBI taxonomy): Eukaryota > Metazoa > Arthropoda > Arachnida > Araneae > Amaurobiidae > Amaurobius > Amaurobius ferox. The sequence continues at coordinate 167,542,324 of OX578133.1, forward strand.
TGTATATTTTTGTGTGTACGTATGTTTATGTGCGTATTTATATTAGTGTATGTGTCCGTGTTTGTGTGTGTATGAATATTAGTGTATGTGTCCGTGTGTGTATGTATGTTTGTGTGTGTGTTCGTGAGTCTGTGGTCACGAATAATAATAATTTCGAAAATAATTTGGTACGATTATTACAATCGGTAATCCAGCTCCCTCCCAATTTTTGAATAATGTTTTGAAAAAATTATAAAAAATCAGGACTTTTAAAATCATTTCATACGTAATTTTTCATTAGAAAACGAATGGGACAAACTTTAAAACGATAGCACAAACCGTTATCGATATATTGTATGTTTTTCAAATAAAATTATAAAAAAATTAATTAAAATTATAAAAGTAGTGAGCATTATCAAATAAGTTTACTTTCTATATGCAATATTATGCAATAAACAATCAAACATCATTCTTGCAGATCTACTTCTTTTCGCTGACTGTAGAAGACAATTTTTATAATAGTTTTGGATTTTGGCACCAAAGGATTCGCCAATAGTCGTTTATTTCATGGGATATTAAATAAATGTCAAATGTATTTTGATGAAGATTTTAGGACTCATTCTGTTTGGGCGCACAATTTCAATTTACGTGACGCCAAAATATTGTGGCGTGGATCTTGTATTGTGCACTTCATTATTTCTTTGTTAAAGGTAGAAAAGTCATTGCATTATATAGTGAAAGTCATGTGCTGTCTACGTAAATTTTTTTTTACTTGTCATGGTGTGCACGTGTCGAGATATTAGAAATTTTACTTTGTCATTGGGAGCACAATATTTCGCGCAATAATCAAGCGAATTGCATAAAAATTTTATAAGCTTATTTTAATCTGTAACAATAAAAAGTGTGATTTCCAGCAAGACCTAGTAAAAAGAAAGCTCTAATTTGTTTTATTGCTTTCCAATAACATCGAAACTTGTTAATCTGAAAGAAAAGTCATGTGTAGGACAGACACCTCAGATTTTTTAATGTGTACTTTACTTAATTTTAGCTATTCGTAGACAAATTTATATGTATATTCTTTCGACCTTTCTCACTGCACTCCATATTTCCAATGCAGTTAATTATTCAGGTTTCTTTTTTTTAAATTCTAAGTTGATTATTATCCAAAGGTGCACCTGATTTTTAAGGTTAATTAGATGCAGTCAAATTCACTCTACGATAACACTCATCACAATAATTGAGAAATTACTCTGAAGTATTTCAAACTCAGAGTGAATATTGACAGTATTAACTTCATAGCAGCTTCTGGGGAATAATGTAACACAAATATATGTTTAAATATTTTTCATTTCTAAACATTTTTATTTTTCATTTCCCTTTATGTGTTATAATAAATTCTTTAAGGGGTCATAGGAACTTTACTTTATAACTCAACTCAACACTACTAAATACTTCATAACTCAACATGGAAAATAAATTAAAGTCTCTAATCGATATAATCGAAACAAATCGATATAATTTTGCAAAATAGCAAGCTTATTAGTAAACACATGCACCGATGGATATTGATACAAAAGTGTAACACATGTGAAATAAATCAAAAATAAAATTAGCACGTAAATGAAAAAATATTTAATCTGAGGTGAAAAATGTGTAAAAAATAATATAAAATTGTGTGAGAAACCAATAAAAAATTTGATACGAATTAATATTAGAAATGGTTGAATAAATGTTAGTCTAATTAGGCTTGGAGACACCAAAGAAAACGAGGATATTGTACCAATTTAAAGAAAAGCGTTCACAAATATAAAGATGTCATCAAGGGTCCACTTAATTGATGATTGCTGCTGTTATACACTATTGCTGTTATACACTATCAATAATAAAAGTGTATATAAGTTATATTAGTTATAAAATGTTGAATATGATGATTTTTATTTACTTTTAACATTTTAACAGTTAAAAGTACCCCCTTAATCTGTAAAGTCTAAATTAGCTAATTGTAATTTACTCTGGATTTCATACGATCTATATAATAAAAGGCAATGTCTGTGTGTGTGTCTGTCTTATACACTATACGTTTCGCGACCGCGCGTCGGAGAGCTACGAAATTTGGCAATCGGAGACCTGGGGGGGAGGGAAGGGGACACGTGAAAACCGATTTTTAAAATTTGAATTATTTTTTTTGTTATTTAATGTTTTATGCGATTTCGACCGTTTTTTGACATTTTTGCCCTTTTTTCTCCACGATCCAGACGTTGTAGAAAAAAACAAATCACACCATCGGAAAGAGCAGAGAATTTCGAGTAAAAATATATCAATTTCAACTCTCAATTTCGATTTCTAATATTTTTTAAAGATTTTAAAACAAAAGTCACTTTTGGCTCAAAAAAACGATTTTTGGTTTTTAAATTCTCGCATAGTGAAAAGTACTCATAATTTCGACTAATAATTTACATTTTTAGAAAGCTGAAATATCTGGCATTCTTACAAGTCTAATTTGGTCCAGAAATAATGAAAATTGCCTTCAGGATCGCAATTTTAAAGACGCCATGATTTTAAATTTGTCGGCTACCGGCTCAGTTTTTCAACGGCATTTCCCCCCCATCCGCAGTAGTTTCTTCCCCGTCTCCATGGAGACCGCGCTTTCGGTTTTAAATGAATTACGAGCATAAGTGTTGTATACATCGGGCGAAATTATTATATTTATATGATATTTTAAATGGATATTTTAAATAATTTAAATGATTGAATTATGGTGGTTTGAATTGTGGTGATGTATTTGAAATTATTATATTTATGGATTGGTGGAACGATATGGATGATTTTTTGATTTTAAATGGATATTTTAATTTATGGATATTTTAATTTATAGATATTTTAAATGGATATTTTAATTTTATGGCTATTTTAAATGATGGAACGATGGAACGAGGATGGTGGAATTAAGAGCCTAGCATATGGTCATTATAAATTTAAATTAGCGCGCGGGAAGTTAGCGCGCGAGAATTGCACTCGGTAGGCCTGGGTTCGATTCCCGCCACTGATGCGGAGTACGATCACCTTAAACATATGGGTCGATAATTCCTTCCGAGAGGTTGGTGGCAGGGAAAGGAGGGTACGGTCTCTGTGGATGCCTCCCCCACTGGGTCCTGGTCCAAATTGGGTGAATAAAAAGAAAGTTATGGAGATTGTCGCGGAGGGCGCGGTAGCCCAGTGGTTAGCGTGCGGGAATTTCACTCGGTAGGCCCGGGTTCGATTCCCTCCACTGACAAAACTGCTGCCGTGTTCACGCGGAGTACGATCACGTTAAACATGTGGGTCCGTAAGTCCTTCCGAGAGGTTGGTGGTAGAGGAAGGAGGGTACGGACCCTGTGGATGACTTTCCCACTGGGTTCCGGTCTAAATTGGGTGAATAAAAAGAAGGTTATGGAGATTGTCGCGGAGGGCGCGGTAGCCCAGTGGTTGGCGCGCGGGAATTGCACTCGGTAGGCTCGGGTTCGATTGCCGCCACAGCCAAAACTGCTGCCATTTTCACGCGGAGTACGATCACGTTAAACATGTGGATCCGTAAGTCCTTCCGAGAGGTTGGTGGTAGGGGAAGGAGGGTACGGTCCCTGTGGATGCCTCCCCCACTGAGTTCCTGTCTAAATTGGGTGGCACTTCCTGGCCCTCCAAACAGTTACCTTACACTTTACTGGTAGGTCGCGCCAGCGAGTGTGCCACGGTTAGAATTTGCCACGGTCAGAATTTTCAAGGGTAGCGAACAGGCTGGTCGCCAAAGGCGGCTAGTCTATATAATAAAAGGCAATGTCTGTGTGTCTGTGCGTCTGTCTGTCTGTCTTATACACTATACGTTTCGCGACCGCGCGTCGGAGAGCTACGAAATTTGGCAATCGGAGACCTGGGGGGGAGGGAAGGGGACACGTGAAAACCGATTTTCAAAATTCTAATTATTTTTTTATTTATTTAATGTTTTATGCGATTTCGACCTTTTTTTGCCCTTTTTGCCCTTTTTTCTCCACGATCCAGACGTCGTAGAAAAAAACAACTCACACCATCGGAAAGAGCAGACAATTGCGAGTAAAAATATATCAATTTCAAATCTCCATTTCGATTTCTAATATTTTTTAAAGATTTTAAAACAAAAGTCACTTTTGGCTCAAAAAAACGATTTTTGGTTTTTAAATTCTCGCATAGTAAAAAGTACACATAATTTCGACTAATAATTTACATTTTTAGAAAGCTGAAATATCTGGCATTCTTACAAGTCTAATCTGGTCCAGAAATAATGAAAATTGCCTTCAGGATCGCAATTTTAAAGACGTCATGATTTTAAATTTCTCGGCGTTCCGCTTCGTTTCTCCCCCGCTGAAGCAGGGAAGGTGGTGGGTGGGGACGTCAAGGTGGAGGTGACGTCACGGTTCTGAATAGAGCTCCTTTGCTCTATATAAATTATTATATTTATATTTTAAATGATGGGACGATCTGGATTTTTTAAATGTATATTTTAACTTTTGGATATTTTAAATGGATATTTTAATTTTATGGATATTTTAAATGATGGAACAATGAAACAATGGAATGAGGATGATGGAATTAAGCATATGGTCATTTTAAATTGCAAATTAGCGCGCGGGAAGTTAGCGGTAGGCCCGGGTTCGATTCCCGCCACTGCCAAAACTGCCGCCGTGTTTACGTGGAATACGATCACGTTAAATATGTGGGTCCGTAAGTCCTTCCGAGAGGTTGGTGGTAGGGGAAGGAGGATACGGCCCCTGTGGATGCCTCCCCCACTGGGTTCCCGTCTAAATTGGGTGAATATGTAGAAAGTTATGGAGATTGTCGCGGAGGGCGCGGCAGCCCAGTGGTTAGCGCGCGGGAATTGCACTCAGTAGGCCCGGGTTCGATTCCCGCCACTGCCAAAACTTACGCCACGTTCACGCAGAGTACGATCACGTTAAACATGTGGGTTCGTGAGTCCTTCCGAAAGGTTGGTGGTAGGGGAAGGAGGGTACGGTCTAAATTGGGTGAATAAAAAGAAAGTTATGGAGATTGTCGCGGAGGGCGAAGTAGCCCAGTGGTTAGCGCGCGGGAATTGCACGCGGTAGGCCCGGGTTCGATTTCCGCCACTGACATGGAGTACGATCACGTTAAACATATGGGTCCGTATGTTTTTCCGAGAGGTTGGTGGTAGGGGAAGGAGGGTACGTTCCCTGTGGATGCCTCCCCCACTGGGTTCCGGTCTAAATTGGGTGGCACATCCTGGCCGTTTAACCAGTTACCAGGCCCGGGTTCGATTCCCAAAATTGCCGCCGTGTTTACGCGGAGTACGAGCACGTTAAACATGTGGGTCCGTGAGTCCTTCCGAGAAGTTGGTGGTAGGGGAAGGAGGGTACGGTCTAAATTGGATGAATAAAAAGAAAGTTATGGAGATTGTCGCGTAGGGCAAAGTAGCCCAATGGTTAGCGCGCGGAAATTGCACTCGGTAGGCCCGGGTTCGATTCCCAAAATTGCCGCCGTGTTTACGCGGAGTACGATCACGTTAAACATGTGGGTCTGTAAGTCCTTCCGAGAGGTTGGTGGTAGGGGAAGAAGGGTACGGTCCCTGTGGATGCTTCTCCCACTTGGTTCCGGTCTAAATTGGGTGAATAAAAAGAAAGTTATGAAGAATATCGCGGAGGGTGAAGTACCCCAGTGGTTAGTGCGCGGGATTTGCACTTAGTAGGCCCGGGTTCGATTCCCAAAATTGCCGAATAAAAATAAAGTTATGGAGATTGTCGCGGATGGCACGGTAGCCCAGTGGTTAGCGCGCGGGAATTTCACTCGGTAGGCCCGGGTTCGATTCCCGCCATTGCCAAAACTGCAGCCGTGTTCACGCGGAGTACGATCACGTTAAACGTGTGGGACTGCAAGTCCTTCCGAGAGGTTTGTGGTAGGGGAAGGAGGGTACGGTCTCTTTGGATGCCTCCCCCATTGGGTTCCGGTCTAAATTGTGTGGCACTTCCTGGCCTTCCAAGCAGTTACCTTACACCTTTCTGGTAGGTCGCGCCAACGAGTTTGCCACGGTCAGAATTTTCAAGGGTAGCGAACAGGCTGGTCGCCAAAGGCGGCTAGTTTAAAATAAATGCTGCTTTAAAAGTATTACGCCTTCATATTTGCCTTTTGCCTGAGAAGGTAGTCTTAAAATATCGTGAAGAAACATCAAAACTATGAGTAAAGAACTTATGATCCTGATCAGGATATGATCCATGAATCTTCACCTGCCTAATCGACACTATTTGTTGAGCTACTAGAGTTTTAGTATTTTGTTCTGATTGAACTTGCATTCATTTAATCGGAAATTTAATTTTTTAAATTTCTTTCTCTAATATTTAAGAAAACTTACCGGTAAAATTTAACGATATTTTGTATTTTGAAAAAAAAAAAAAAAAAAAAAAGTTCAACTGGTCATTCCTCATCTTCCGTGAACCGCGATTTTGTGGGTTTTTGTCGCTGGTCAGTATGGATAGGGAGTGAACTGACGAGGGGTAATGTACGCGAAATCATGGTCCACGAATGGTGAGGAATGGCCAATTAAATATTTCCCCACTTTTATGATCATAAAATGATCGGCATTGCTTTTGGTTTCGAAGTAATTAGAAACTTTGCTATCGGTGGTCATCCCATCCCCCGGCAAGCGTTAATGATCATGAAATCATGGTTCGCGGATGGTGAGGAATGACCGGTTGATCACTTTCTTGTTTTTATGGAACGTCCTAATATAGGTTTAAAGCGAGTCTGAAGAAACTAATTGCTGAGTCTCGGAAAGCAAGGTCAATTATGCTGAAACACCTTATATTACTAGTAGAGATATTTTTCGTAAGACTGTACATAGAATTTAGAATTTATGCATTATTTTATTGTTTGCTAGCAGTATACCCGTTCTTCTTACGGAGAAAATAATATTATTAAAAAAAAAAAAAAAAAAAAAAAAAAAAAAAAACCCTTAAAATTCACAATCATGCGCAAATTCCTATAGTATACTAAATGACATTGTTAATCATGACATTGTTAAAATATTCTGAAATATTTAATTTAATGTTCCTAAAAAGAAGTTTAAGAATCTCTGTACAAAGATTACGCTATGCAAAATCGATGCAATCTCGTACAATCTCTCTCTACAAAATTATCTTCACGGGCAGATCTGAAGAATAAAACATTCTGATCCCGTTTGTAAACACATTTACAAAAAATATGAAATTAAATCAATATATGCAAAATAAAAGCTCTATAATTGTATGGGACCCGTACTACTTATATTCGCGAATATTTGAAGATATACACGTGTATTGGTAGAAGATTACGCGTACTACAACATATGAGTTTTTAAAATCTTTATCAAAATAAAACAGATGACGTAATAAATTGAAAATATCAATGATCCCGTAATCTTTAACCCTGAATGAAGACCGTAATTGATTTCAATATATGCCAAAATGAAAGAGATAAAATTGTATGGAAATATATACTCGTACTACTTATATTGTCATAGATTCGGAGATATGCCCGTGTGTTAGAAGATTACCCGTATTATAATATGAGTCTCAAAAGTCTTCGCCAAAAAAAAAAAACAGATGACGTAATAAATTGAAAATATAAATAACCTCGTAGGTAACCCTACCCTTACTACAACACATGAGTTTCTAAAATCTTTATCAAAATAACAATAATCCCCGAATCAATAATCCCGGGAAAAATTAATAATAATAATATTTAAATCTGAAAACCGTAATTAATATAATCCAGTCAAAAATGCAGTATCGATCAAATTTATTTTATATACATATCTTTATTATTTAAATCGGAAAAGATTTAAATAATAAAGATTTAAATTTATTTTATATACATATCTTTATTATTTAAATCGGAAAAGATTTAAATAATAAAGATGTAAATTTATTTTATATACATATCTTTATTATTTAAATCGGAAAAGATTTAATAAAAATCGTCTGTTGCATAAACACATTGGATTTAAATCCATTGCTAAGTGACATGATATAATTTTCTTCAAATAAATTGGTGGAAAAAATATAATCTGCATAATGCGATCTCTGTGGAAGGTTTAATTGTGTGATTTTAATTAATATCTAAACAGCCCCTGTTCCTAGAAAATCAAAACATGGACGAAACTTTAAATGGAGCTGTTCCAATATAATTTGATGCAGCCATTCTCACGTGAACACACAAATAAACACACAAACAGACAGATTTTCAATTTGACTTATATAGATGGATTCCTAAAAAAATCACCATCCAGTGGTATAAAGCTATCTGTAATCAAAACAAGGGAAACTAAACGTCACTGATGAAGATTACTATTATCGAAATCTGAATAACAATTGAAGCCGTATCTGTAAAGATATATCTAGATCCAGATTGAATCACTAGTCTGCATATTTGACTGCAGGGTCTCTTTCAGTGGTACTGTGTGACTTGCACTCTTAGAAGGAGGCTTATCTACTTACTGCCGCTTTCTAATCAATCTATTTCATCCCAGTGTAGAGCAGCAAATGTCCGTTTCGGCTTTGGAAGAGATAATGCAAGCTTTCTCTTTTTTGGTTTATAATAAAAATTAATGAGGATAAGGACCTCGCAGAGTCTTTCTGGAAAGACCTCCAGATATCATGTCATTCCCATGTTCCTATAGCTAAGACCCTGACTACATACTGAGCATATTTTGGGAAGATATTTCGATCCTATCTCGGGAAACGCTCATTCATTTGCATATAAGCTAATTATTATTCTCGAAGCAACTGCATGTCGGTGTCCAGACGCTGAAAAAATGTCCTCTCTTTTGAAACTAAACTTTCAAGAAAGTTACATAGACGACTAATTTACTTATTTTGTTTGTCGGAACAAGCAGTGTGGCTTTCATGCGATTCGCTGATATAATTTAAATATTAAAAATAAATTAGGAGAAAAACAAGTTTTTCAATGTCCTCGATTAAACAAGTGGCGCACGGAAAAGTAGAAAATAAATTTTAATTATACACGAAATTGAACCAAATTGAGCGTGTAATTAGATACAAGTTAAAACAATACTATGCAAATCTTATCATTATCCGAAATTGCTACTGCGAAGAGAAATAAGGGTCTTAGCAGATTAAATATATTATAATAATACTATATGAATATTTGTATAATATCAATTTTAGATAATGATAAGATATATATAGTATTGTTTTGATTTCAATCTGCCTACACCCTCCTTTTCCTATCATAGTTTTAAATTATATTAAGTTTCGATAAAAAAAAATTATATTGTTTTGAATTGAATCTGGCTACACCTTCAATTTGGTTCAATTTTATGTGCGATTAAAATTTATTTTCAATTTTCCTTTGAGCCATTGTTGTGTAGGGAGGGCATTGAAAACATTGTTCTTTCTCCTAGTTTATTTCTTACTTTTACGTAATTTTGTACGTAAATAACGTAAGAAAGTGACGCAATGACGTGAAAACTTGATAGATTAAAATGTTCAGCGTGATGAATCTGTGTGCCGAGTTTCAGCTCTCTGCGTGTTTTGGGAGACGAGAGCGAGTTCCTCAAAGATGTTAAACGAAGGCAAGGTTTATAGAATATTAAGATATTCCACGGACCGTGAAACGAAGGGACAAAGCGAGTTTAACTGAAGTTAATAAAAATATAATATTAATAATATCTAATTTTCAGATTTCTACTTCTATCAAGGAAGTACACATAATTTTTCAATAATTAAGTCTTCGAATATGAATAGTACTGATATTCGTGTGATTTTAATTTTCAATGGCTGTTTTCCCAAAATCTGGAAATTTTATTTTATGTTCCTTTATCCTTTTTCTCCAGAACTACTTTTTCCAGTGTACTCAGACTTTTATCATAGAAGCACGTTATCATGATAGTTTAACATAGGGATTTATCAGTATTTTTCTCAATTATTTTACAATTTAATAATATGCACCCATAAGAATTTCTCACTGGAGAGTGTTAAGGGTGTATCGAGAGTACTTCATACAAGGCATTACCTCCCACAAGAGACAGCGCAGTGGGCGGCCACGTCTGCTGAATGATCGAGACCAGCGACGTCTGAACAGAAGCGTCCGTACTAACAGACGAACGACACTGCATCAACTGACTACCACATTCAATGAGGGACGTACTAGAATCATATCTGTGAGGTCTGTGCAGCGAAATTTGGTGTTGATGGGATATGGTCGAAGACCAACTCGAGCCTTTACTCACAGCACATCATCGGCTTCAGTGCATGGGCTAGCGAACATATGCAATGGATCCTAGATGCCTGTAAGAATGTAGCGTGGTCTGATGAGTCACATTTCCAGTTGATACGAGCTGATGGTCGCGTTCGAGTGTGGCGCAAACCCCATGAGGCTATGCACCAACTTGTCAGCAAAGCACTGTTCAAGCTGTTGGTGGTTTTATAATGGTATAGGGAGTGTTTACTTTGCTTGAATTGGGTCCTCTAATCAAATTGAACCGATCAGTGACAGAAAATCGCTATGTTCCGCTGCTTAGTGACCATTTGCAGCCGTTTATGGACTTCATGTACTCCAATAACGATAGAATGTTCCAGGATGATAATGCTCTGTGTCACCGGGTCCATATTGCTCGCGATTGGCTTGAGAAGCATTCTGGACGATTTCAGCACATGATTTGGCTACCTAGATCACCAGACATGAACCCCCTTGGAGCATATCTGGGATATGATCGAAAGAGACACTCATGTCCAAATTCCAGCACCTTCCACAATCACGCAATTATGAGCTGCTATTGAGACAGCATGACTGAACATTTCTCCTGGAGACTTCCGTCGACTAGTTGAGTCCCTGCCACGTCGAGTTGCTGCATTTCACCGAGCTAAGGGAGGCATAACACGATATTAGAGAGGTATCCCGTGACTTTTGACACTTGAGTGTATATTGGCGAATTTATATCTCTATAAATATGAATGTACATTTACATCACCTGACTTACAGTTATATCGATATGTAGATGATGTTGTTAAAACGGATTTAAATAATATCAATATCGATATTCTATCCGGATAATCTGGAATTGTTAAATAATGAACCTTCTATTAGTGCTAAGGTTAACTTTCTGGATTTGAATCTATGTATTGAATCTTCTAATAGTATTATTTATAACTTATATGATAAAAAATGTTATTTTAATTTTAATATCAATAAAGTATTACCTTTTACTTCTTGTAATTCGGTTCAAATTTTTCGTAACATCAATCGTATCAATTTTCGTAAAAATCAATCGTTTCGAATTTATAGATTATCGGATAAAAAGTTTCATCAATTATATATAAAAAATCTTATTCAAACTCAAAATCATACTTTTATCATAATTAAATCATACTTTTATCCATTATATTTGGTTAACAGTATAGTAAAAAAGTTTAGGGTAACAAAGCGTTGTTAATGCATTTTATTACGTCGAAGTCACTATAGAATTTTAATCATTCCCCATTTATTCCTTATTATTTACTAACTAATACCTATAGTTATATCTTCTATTATTATGCATTTCGTTATATTTGCATCATGTAACAGTGCATTTTGCCAGGAGATAGATGCAAGGAATCAGTAGAAGGCCTTGTCTAATTTCTATAATCGTTTAATATTCGATTGTCTATTCGATACATATTTCATTCATTCTTTAATTTATTTTATAGGGTTAATAATGATTATCATTTTTAACACTTTACAACAAAGTTGAAAAGTGTTTATGACTTTGTTCATTCATTTTGTCTGTCTGTCTGTCTGTCTGTCTGTCCGTTAGCACGATAACTGCCGTAAAAATGACTTAATCAAAATGAAATTTTAGTATGTTATTCAGACGGTCTGTAGGACCTATGGGAATATAAATGAATAATATCACCCAATTAGTTTTGGATTGAACCCGGGTTGAAAAAATGAAATACATTGAACCCTATGGGACCTAATTTTTCAAACATTTTTTAAGCGGATTTAAAATTCACAAATTGCTTCGAAAATTTTAGGTAATAGTCAAATTATTCCATAAAATATATAAAAAAAAATTCAGCGAAATATAGTCAGTAGTTTTTTTAAATAAAAATTAAAATAATAATTACACATCTTATATGAAACGATCACATGACCCACTTCAAAATGATATATGGCATCCATCTTGTTTCAAAATCGTGATTTTTTAAAGTTCTTTTTAATTCATATTGAGTGTTGTATCCGTCCTAAAACTACTTTATTTTTGCTTAAATTCTGTGTATCTACATACAAAACAACACAATGACAATATATTTGAGTTTAAATTCTCATTCAAATTTGATTATTTCTACAATTAAGCCTATTTTTCACCTATGTAAAATGTAAACAGCAAAATATGTAGAATGAGTTGTATTAGAATTACTGTATTTCTTTAACACAAAATAATTCAGTCCATGGAGTCTGCATGGCTGATATGAATGAAATATTAATTGATTTTATAAACAGAAGGACGATTTTTTTCGATGAAGTTTTAAGCATAGAGTTTATGAATTGTAGCTCCATGGTCTTAATTTTTAAATAAAATAAATTATTATAGTATTGTGATGAATTAAATGAATGAAATCCTGCTTTTATAGAGAGATCCAGGCGTGTTATTTTTTCTATAACGTCATTTGAATTTATTTCAGTTGTTTTCGATGAAGTTTTCAAATATAATAAATTATCGTAGTATTATGATAGTTTTAAAAATATTACCGTGTAATGTATTGCATTTTAGAGATATTTAAACCAGGCAATTTATATTTCAATGCCGTCATTTGAATGAAGTTTATTTTTTTTAATGAAGGTTTAAGTTTTCAAATATAATAAATCAATGTAGTATTGTGATAAATTTTAAAATATTACCGAGGAATGTATTTCATTTTCGACTTTTTTAAATAAAATTGCATTGAAGTTGGAAAGTGTTTCATAATCAATGCTTTAAGCATGATTGATATTTCTTGTTATCTATATGTATTATTAGGCAATCGTTGTATTTTGAATGCAGTTTATCTGGTTTTTATACCTTCTAATATATACTTGGATGGATTTACTATTTACAATTTTTAAGAATAGCAACATGGACATTACTCTTTAGGGTTGGCACCATCTTCTTAGCGCATTATGTTGAGATGGTTTTGCTGCTATAACTTCTACACACGTGTAAGTCAATTCTAGTTTTCCAATTCATTCAATTATTTTTAGTTTTCAAATTTCTCAATCATTTTCCATTTTTAGCACATAGGGGCTACCATTGACCTTTTGTTCACAGTAACAGGTCAATAAATGAAATGTGCTAATTGAAGCTGATGTATAGCAATCGCCCCCTGAAGATTTTACCATTACATCACCTTCATTCCATTATTTGATATTCCATTTTTCTTTAATATTTTTGTTTTAAATATAATGGGTGGTTTCTGACATTCTCTTGAGATTTTTCTGGTTGGTATTTGAATACTATTGTTTGTTATGGATGCTTTGCTATTTCTCTTCAATAATTATGTTTTAATTAATCATTATTACGTATAAATTTCATCTTATTTATATGCTGCACTAGCGCAATAAATAGATGTATTTTTAATTGTAACACTTTTTAATACATTTTTATTGTTAAACTGACTAGTTTCATATGCTTAGTATTTTATATTTAAACTCCTTGACTATATATATATATAAGATTCATATGAAAAAGAGAGGGGAAATGACCAAATGCAAGGCATAAAATGGTAGAGGGGGATGGCGACCCCTCTTTCCCGTTTAAAAGACTGCTTTTATGCCCGGGCAACACTTACGGTACCAATGCCATGCAGAAGCCATACTTCCGTAAATGTGTCAAATCAAAAACACTCGAAAAAGTGCAAAGAAAACAAATAGGAATCGACCAGGATCGCAAGGGAAAGAATGGAAATGCAGCAAATGCCCCTGTCGGTTACGATGGAGTGCATCATATATAACAGAAGTCCACGCATGCGCTATTCGTTATTTTCACTTTCATCGTTCTATACCTCTGCCATATCCTTTAAGTAAGCATTTTCTCCCTTTTTTGTATTAAATAGGGAATTATAATAACATTTCAGGAAGCCAATTGGATAATTCCGTTTTATTGCCTCCTTCATAATATTCCTATTATGCATGATGCAATCAGACTTGAAAGTATTAATGCGTTGATTTCTATTGAGGTGACCAATGACGACATTTCTGAAAATGTTTTTGGTCAAATTGGACCTCCAATCAATAATGCGGTTGATTTTTATATTGAAATTAATATATATATATATATATATATATATATATATATATATATATATATATATATATATATATATATATATATATATATATTTATATACGTGCTTTTAAGAACTAGCACGTAAATTTAAATTCTGCAGTTTATGCACAAAAATGCAACGCAACTATTGTATTCCGTCTGTTACAAATTTATCTCTCGGTTAAGTCTGTTTTTAGCAATATTTTGTGATTTATATCTGTTTATATTACCAATTTCATTATCTTTTATTAATTATAAAAAGAAGGAAGTTTTACTGCAAAACTCTTTGAATAAGTTCATAAATAAACCCTGCTTTAATGAAGTTATATATTTTATCTTTTTAACTCTCATAAGTTTTACTTTACAACTAGTTCGTAAGTTAAGTCATGTTTAGCATATTCATTTTGATCCTTGTATGTCATACATACTTCTATTCTCTTCCAATAAGGTCTCCTTTGTTGAAAGAATGTCAACAACTAACCAGTGGTGTGTTCCCGACGAGATGCATGATGTTTTATCTGTTGATTTTGATCGCAGTTTATCAGGTTTGGATGTGGATCTGTGCAATTCCTCAAATAACATGAGGTAATTTTCATTTATTACATTTTGATCTCAATGCTACAAAATGTTGAATTAAGATATGGAATTGATATAATTCAAACTAATTCGGTGATTAGTATATTTATTAGCGATCGATATAATTTGGGAATTTTTTCTTAATTATAGACTACTAGAAAATATAATTATCGGTGATAAGTATATTTATTAGCGACCAATATAATTTGGGAAATTTTCTAAGTTGTCCTTAATTATAGACTACTAGAAAATATACTCGGCGTTGACCGGTATTTAAGATGCAAATCTCTATTGAAATTACACCGGACCATACAGCTAATTCTCTAAAACCACCCACTCGCACAAAAAACAGCAAAATTTGGTGTATCCAGACTGCAAACCGAGCAGCATAGCAATCACCTTAAGATCTATCTCCACGTATGTTCAAAATGAATGTTTCATATATATATATATAAATTTTTTTACCATTAAAAATTGAAAAAAGAACCCAACATATTCTTATATCTTTAAAACTGTACGTGATAGCAAAATTTGGATAGCAAATCTTGATTCCTCGTATGAAAATACTACATAATCAATAAAAATTATGTGTCTGTGACAAAACATGTGTCTACCAGTGTTATTTAAGATAGAGGGATTGGAATAGTCCAGCGGTTATGGCGAGAGGACCGCACGAGAAAGATCCTTGTTCGATCCTCACTGTCGTCAAGATTATCCCCGTAGCTACGCGGAGTATGGACACAATAAATTTGTAGGTCCGAAAGTCCCTCCGAGAGGTGATGGACATGGGAAAGAGGTTACGGACCTTCTGGTTGCCTTCCCTGTTTTTGGTCTAAATTAAGTGGCTATAAAGGCATAATGTGATCCGCCCCCTGGCGTGCTCCGGGTAACGTAGTATGAAGACAAAATGGTTCACGCTTCAGCCGCTATATAGACGAATGGATTACTATTAAAAGTGCTTAACCATTGGAAAAAAATCAATATTCCATCTCTGTGCCTGTTTATCTGTTTCTGTCTATCTGCCTGTGTCTGTCTGTGGACAGGGTCTCTGGAACACATTCGGGGACATTTGGTTCGATTATTTCTATTGCTTAGAGGTCTATTAAATTTGAGAGAGATTATTATTTTTTATATTATATTCAGAAATTAAAAAAAATTACAAAAAAAAAAAGACGTTAAAAATTGATATTTTATGATGTATTTTTGAAAAGTGAATTACATTATTTATATGATATTAATATGCGTCGCTCTCCAGATATTGCCAATTATGGATCTAAAATCATAAAAATTAAATATGCTCATCATTGTCGAATTCTTTCCAAGTACTACTTTTAACCATGCAAAATATGAGGCGTTCTCGAGATATTAGAAATTATACTTTTTCATGGGCTACATACTGTAGTAAAATTAAAATGTTATGAAAGATTAAGTACGTCATAATACTAGAAGCAATAATTACAAAAGTAAAACTTTGGGGTGGAGATTAAAAGCCAGAAACATAATAGGTAACATGATTTTATTACTTTCTCTACATACTATAATGTAATGGAAAGTATTGTAACGTGGTCGAAAATTAGATTTCAAGTTTTCGGTGGAAGAGCACGTTTCAAGCATCCCTGAACTCAAATCGAGCACTTTAAAGTGATGCTTGTGTGTGTGTGTGTGGATGCGATATCTCAAGTGCGAATAGAGCGTTTGAAACGAAATTTGGTGCGGTTTTTACAATCAGTGAATACTGGAACCCTTCTGATTTCAAATTCAGTGGAACGTTCTGAAGATTCCCCAATGTTCAAATGAATATTTGAAAAAAACATTTAAAAAACCAAGACCTTTAATAATGATAAATAAAGCATCTTAGACGTAATTCTTCAGTAAAAAACGAATGAAATAATTATTAGAACTCAGCATGAATCGCTCTCACGATATTGCACATTTTTTAAATACTTCGTTCTCAAAAATTGCATAAAATTTTTAAAAAAGTATATCATGAAATAGGTTCACTTTCCATATAAAAAATTGTTAACATCATTCTTGTGGATCTAGATCGTTTCATTCGCGTGAGCAGTTACTTTTTCTAATAGTTTTGTCTTTTGACGCCAAAGAATTCGCTAATAGCTATTTATTTCAGGGAATGGTAATTAAATGTCAATTGCATTTTGAGCATTTGAACGTGGATATGAATAACTTATTCTGTTTGGACTAATAAGTTGCGAAAATCATTTTTTTTTTTTTTTACAACAAATCTAATCAAAATGATCAATTTTTTTATATGTGCATCTAATGATATTCAACAGATGCGAATTAAATCCACATTGTGTATCATATTCAATATGCCTGCTATTTACTTTACATCTCTAGTCTATGTTTGTGCACCTGCATCTAAGATGGGGCTATTAATACAGCCCCAATGCTTTCATTTGTAATTTTTCAAAAGACTGTTAGCCATTTATGAGGATTACTGGGACCGATTATCTGGGATACAGGTAAATTAAGCGGATGTAACATAGCTACGGATACTGGTACGTTAGTAAAAAAAATTGGATGTGGGTAGCACATGAGTTTCCCTATATAATGCATATACTTCTTTCATGGTGAAAAAATGATCCTCAAGATCCACGGCACAATATTATTGGCGTTGAATTGAACATTTGGAATTTTATCTGGATGACAACAAGTAAAACTATTTTGAAGCACCCTATTAACTTATATTTTCCGCAAATCTAACTGGACAATTATCAATATTGATAGCCTCCGTAATAACGAATATAGACTATATATTAAAAGATTTTAATTAATTCATGAATTTTGCATAATTTTTATATTTATTTGGCGCCATTTTTGAAATTTTGACGATAATTTCGCCAATTTGGCACAATTAAAAAAATTGGCATTTTAGCAATATTTCGCCAAATTTATCGCCAAGCGTTACAGACAGACGGACGGGCAAAATGGCTTTTCTTATATATAAATCAATGACTATATCAAATTGTTAGGCATCAAAATATAAAGCTATTATACAATGTATCGTCTCTCGTGAATGCAACGAACAAGATGTACGAGAATGATGTTAACAAATTTGTCACATAGTATTGCATATGAAAAGTGAACATAGTTCACGATAGTTGAAACTTTTTTTGATTTTATATAATTTTTTTTATAAATTTATTTGGAAAACATGCAATATATCAAAAACGCTTCATGCTAGCGTGCAAGTGTGTGTCATTCGTTTTTTAACAAAAATTACATAAATTATTAATTATGTTACATTATTGAAGGTTCTGATATTTTTAATGATCTTTTATAAATTTCATTCGAAAATTCGGTGGTTTTCTGACATTTGATTACGTTTAAAATCAATAAGGTTCCAGCATTTACCGATTCTAATAATCGTATCAAATTTCATTAGAAACGACTCATTCGTTCATGAAATATCGCATGCACAGGCAAACACATACGCGCGCGCTAACACACACACACACACACACACGCACCAACATGCACACACACTAACATGCATGCACACACACAGAGACATCACTTCAAAAACGTTCGATTCGAGTTCAAGGATTATTGAAATGTGCTCTTCCATCGAAAACTCGAATTTGAATTTTTGACCTCGTCACAATAGTTTTTCTATACATTATACTATGTATATAGGGAAAGTAAAAAATAATTGTGAATTCCACTGGGAAAAAATGCAAATTCTGATTCTACGTTATTCACTTAATGCAATGATTGCTATTCTTCTTTCCTCTTCCCCATCAGACACACACACACGCACACGTAAAAAAAAAATGATCTTATCATCCATGAATTCACGCTTTTCCTTTTTTGGTAACATAATTTTTTCATGAATTGGATTTTCTTGATAGTCACTTTATACTTTTGAATTCGAATGCTCTTGTTAACGACTACTATACTTTCATCTGTCCTGATTGGAAATCTCCTGTTTAATGTTTATTTGTTCTTTCCTTTTACATTTTCGGTTGATGTCATCTCATATTAATTATTTTTATAATTAGTTGATGGTGATGTTCCCATAGCTTTTGAAACAGTTTATACTTCATATTTTTTTAGACGCTACTCAAATTGTCTTTTATATTCTTGTAAATATATTTTACAGTAGTTTTGAACAATGGTTTACGCATTTGCCAAAATTGGCTCATATAGCTTCTAAAATCGTTTGTTTCCATCATTCTTACTTTATTCCGCTTATTTTCGTAGTTTTTATATGGTATATTTTGCATTAATTTTTTTCTACAATTTAAAAAAATACTTTAAAAATGAATTTATTGTCTTCTGCATTTTGTTTAAAATTCGTTGAAAAAGGGAAACTCTGATAATATTATTAATCACTAAGAAACCGATTTGTGGAAAAATCTCTCCAAAATTGCCCTTTAAGATAAAATAAAACTAACTCGAGTAAAAAAAAAACACGTGTCTTGGGACCTGACCTGAACCATCACTATACCGAATTACGTAGCTGAAGGTCGCCTACATTTACTTATGCCACCAACAAACAAACAAACGTACATACATCCCCTTTTATTAACATAGGTGTGTATGTGTGTGTGTGTGTGTGGGGGGGGGTGATATCGCTTAACATGAGCTATTATGTAAATGGTATTTAAATAGTATATTTTCACACAAATTCTCCAAATGCAACCCATTCATCGGTATGCAGACATATGTCGCTTCAAATAAAATAAGGATCTTTTATGGTTCTGTGCTGCAAGATGGTCTGCTGCAAAATGGCACTTCACTCCATGGCTTTCATGATTTCCTATTGCACTGCCTTTTTTCGCCTCTTTTAATTAATTTTCCAACAAGTTTAGAGAACAGTAAAGTTTTGTTACACGTTTTAGATGTATACATCTAAAATAATCTTAGCAAGTTTGCAAAGAACACCAAAACAGCATGTATAACAGAACCATACAAGCGTATACAGAGTATCACCATGTAACTACAGCTTAGCAACAGGTTGTTTGGAAACGGCAGTAACCATTACAACACTACTTATGTATAATAATTATATGCGATAATTTCGCCGGTATCAATTTTAATGTTGCATTTTAAAACATCTATATTTACTTTGTTTAGTATTGCTACTCTTAATATTCCCACCTGTAAAGAATTTTGAATACATGGAGAAAGACATCAAAAATAAATTTGGAATGTGGTATTTTCGCTGGCTTGTAGAATCATTTATCTTTTACAACCTAATATTTTATTCTATTCTCGAAGATTAAGTGTTCTACTCTTAAAGATCATTATCTCAATTTGAAATGCATGTCAAAAATCCGTATACTAGAGGGGCACATATGAAGCAGCTCGGAGAGAATGTAGAAGTTATGTAGAAGTGCAGGAATGCTGCTTGATTGCTTTTGTTACTTGCTGCATTTGCTTGCTTGAAATATAAAAATGTTGCTTGCTCGAGATGTAGAAATATTGCTTGCTAGTAATGCAATTAATTCCAATCTGTTTTAGTTTTTTTCACATTAACGCATGGAAGGAAAATGTAAAGGTCTAACTTGTTTTATTTTTAAAAAATGTTATCACTGTTCTTGCAAAACACAGATAATAGAAGGATATAAATTTCTGCTTTGATAAGCTATTGCTTAAACAAATTTTATACGATAGATTATATTACTGATAATTTATTTTTTAGATGACTTTGATATGTTATTGCTTTGATAATTTGGATAAGTTATTGCTTGGATAATATATTTTGATTTGCTAATTAGAATTGGTATTTTTTAAAGTAATATGTCAAGACATAAATTTGAAACACTACTAAATGTTTCATCGAGAAAACTTAAGAAGAAATATTTTTTTCAAGTGCCTATGCATTGTAGGAAATAACGTAAACTAAAGAAGCTATAGAATTTTGAACCGGTTAAAACGACGGAAAAACTAAAAACGCAGCAGGCAGTTGCAAATCCCTCCCCGTACATTGCATTTATCTCTAATTCTACGGTGCATTCATCAGTTACATTCAAATACTTCTATAGGGACATCATATTGTTGGTACTAGATTCAATCGTCGTACGTGTTACCTTTGAAAAATCTAGTTAAATAAGTAAAATTTAAATAAAATTATTTTTTACATTTTTGATGATAAAACAATTTAAAAATTTGTATCGCATTCATACACATAATGCGAACCATTAGAAACTTGGTAATAACAGTCAGTAGAAGTTTTGTAGCTTAGTAGAGGGACTTAAGTTTTGTAGCTTAGTAGAGGGACCCAAAGAAGTCTGAGTCTCCTAAAACCCCAGTTTCCCCAAAACTGAAATTTTGAGGGACAATAATTTTTATTTTGACCTCTGAAAATAAAAGCATTTAAGAAAATGTTTTTATTTTCAGAGCCATTTCTTGAGTGTAAAACATTTGAATTTTGGGGTATTTTCTTTCATGCCTCTTCTTATATTTTGCTCTTCTTCCATTTGAAACTGCATTAGTTTTACTTTCATATTTGTTAGTCATAGATAACTGAATGAAAATTATTTTCAAATGTGTCAAAACAATTTGAGAAACTATTCATTGCTTCAGCTAATATTAAAAATAACAATAAAGCCTTCTATCATTTACATTTCGTACACTATTCATCGCTATGAAGTGATGCCAATTGTGAAGACGCTTTTGACGTCGTATTGGCTTCCGTCTCGCTCTTAATAAGATCCGGAGTTTTTCAAACTATGAGAAATATTTTTATTTATATTTAACAAGTAATGGATATATTGTGTAAAATGTTCACGTAATTATCATAAAAAAAAAGTTTAATTAGTCATAAATAACTTACTACTACGCGTCGGTGTTATCTCTATATAATTCGAATTAGTTTTTTACTTTTATAAAATCACGTCCAATTTTAGTAACATCAAGTCTAAAATCACGGTTTACCGCCATTTTGTAACATCCTTCCATTTCTGCTATTCCTTCTTCACTGCCGTGTATTTGTAGGCATACTTTGGTAGGCAGGCATTTAGTCTGGGGAAAATCTATAGCAGATCGCACCGAGTGTATTTATGTTTTGGAGTTTTCTAAATTTGCGAATTCAAAAGATGTCATCCTCTTTTTTTTTCTTGTATTCTATTATCATTATGCATATTGTGCTAAAATTTGACTGAAATCAGATGAAAATTTGCTAAGATAGCAATAATTTTCGGGTTTAAAGGAATTTTCATGCGATTTTAAGTGTATTTTCATTTATGTGTATCTCAAGAATGATGTTAGTTCCAAACAGACGATTTCTAAATTGAGAGCTGTTATCTGCATATGCATTATTTAAGTAGCGGGCGCTTAAAAATTACGTTGTTTATTAAAGATATTGCTAATATATAAATTGGTCTAATTGTGCCGATATTGTTGGAATAAAGATTTAAATTATGCCCATCGGTAGATTTTAACGTAAAACATACAATCACTTCAAGTGACATGCTTCAGTTTTGTGATTTAGGAGTGGGGTGGGGGTCTTATCACGGCCGTTGCGCCGATATATATATATATATATATATATATATATACACACTCATAACCATAAAAATTTGCTCACCAAGAAGTAATTGTGGGATCGTAACCAAACTTGGCAAGAAAGTACGTGTCAGGCAGATATGCAAATGATTAGAAATATAGCGTAATTGCGCATTGCGTAATGCCACCAGAAGACGTTGAACTTCATTCTCCCTGGCGCAGAAAGCAGGTACACAGAGGTTTTTTGCCTGAACTTAATCTCTTACAGAAGGACGCTTTTTCATTAGGGATGCCATTATGCCGCCATCGAAGGCAATATGATCAGCTGTCAGAGTTCGAGAGGGGAAGAATCTTCGGAATGATGGAAGCCGGGTGGTCAATTCGGCAGGCCGTTCTGACTTTACTGTGAGGAGGTGTTGGGACCAGTGGACGAGAGAGAGGTCGCATACACGGCGGCCAGGATCAGGACGCCCTCGGCAGACCAATAGCCGAGAAGACCGCCACATCACCCGACACGTATGCACAGCGCCAACCGCATCATTGTCCGCCATCCAGACACAGGCAGCACCTTCACTATGGACCCCTGTGTCTGTCCGTACCATCACCAGGCCTCTGGCTGAAGGACATTTGGTATCGGGACGCCCATTACGTGTGCTGCCAATGACACCCACCCACCGTCGCCTCCGTTTGGAGTGGTGTCGCGCGCGACGGGATTGGACCGCAACCGAATGGAACCAGGTCGTTTTCAGCGACGAATCGAGATTCAATTTGGGCAGTGATGACAACCATGCACGTGTATGGAAGCTCCGTGGTGAACGCTCCTGCCTTCGTTTTACAGCGGCACACCACTCCCACAGCTGGTGTGATGTTATAGGGTGCCGGCGCATACGACACCCGGTCACTTTTAATATTGATCCACGGAACCATGACAGCCCAGTATACGTTCGTGAAATCCTTCGACCTCATGTGTTTCCATTTATGGTAGGGCTCCCAGGAGGCATTTTTCAACAGAACAATGCTCGGCCACACACAGCAAGGGTGTCGCTGGAATGCCTCCGCCACATCACCATCCTTCCCTGGCCAGCCCAGTCCCCAGATTTGTTACCGATTGAGCATGCCTGGGATTACTTGGAAGGCAAGTTGGACAGCTTATGAGTTTGGTCGAACTAGAGGCGCGCTTACAACAACTGTGGAATGAAATCACGCAGGATACCATACGGGACCTGTATGCCTCAATGCCTGCTCGTATCGTATCGTGTATTCACGCTAGAGGTGACCCAACAGGGTGCTAGAACCTCCATTCTTTTGTAGTTTTTTCTGTAATAAATGATCCTTTTGCTTTGATTTTGTAATCTCTTACTTATATCAACGTTGCGTTATTTCTGTAATACAATTTACAGTAATGTACACATAAACGTAGAATCCGCATTAACGAAACATGTATGGCCCTTGATAAAGTACATGGTTTCGGAAATGCTTCTCAATTTATTCAATGTCCAATTTTTATTGGGAGCTAGAAAAAGAAAGCCTAGCTCATCGTGCAAAACAATGTTTCTGTTTTGCAATTTTTCATCTTATACACGATTCTTGTATTTACACCTTGTATGTTTATGTAGGGAACAAGGGGATTAGTACCTAAGTACCTGCATTAAATATGAGTTTTAAAATTACTTTCTTATACATATAGTTTTATATAAAAAGTTTTTTCACCCTTCTTTACCACATATATCTTATTCCATACCTTAACTTATATATATTGAACGGGGAAAAAAGGGGTATTTTATACGAATTTAGTACCTGTTTTATTTATAATGTTTACTTATCCAGTTTTAAATATTCAACAGCTTGTCGTATAGTCTTTTTGTTATCACATTTACATCTCAGTCCATCTTTATTTCACTTTTGATATGCAGAACATTTTCTATTAATGATAGATCTCAGGTATATATATTACAAGTAAAATAAAAATTCTTCAATTATATAAATATTTTCTTTTTTTGAAAAATCGAAATTTTTGAAGATACTCTCTTTAAATTCAATTATTAATAGTATTATTTCATATTGTTATTTTAAATCTTAGATGTAGAAATGAAATTACAATTTTCAACATTCGATATTTTCTTATAAAATTGCTGTAACTAAATTCCATGTGTGTCATGCTTTCTTTTTATAGTGCATCTGTTTTTGCTGTTCCTGAAATTTCAACTAGAAAAGATGATGGTAGAAATAGGTAGATTCTTTTAATAATCTCATTAATCATTAAATATATGTCAAGTAGTTTAAAAGTATAATTTAATTAAAATATATTATGCTTATTATTTTCGTTAAATATATTACTATGTGAATTAATTTCTCAATCATTGAAAGTAAATTAAAAAAAATTGAATTGGAAATAATTTTACTGCATATTATTTTTAATTGTTTCAATGATTCAAACAATTTTTGATGAAGTCAGATACATGGGAGACATGACTAATCATTATTTTTTTTATCTTTATTTCATTCATTCAAAGTTTGATAAGATTTGAAATATCTGTACAAAATAAAATTTCTACGAAATCTTTTATATTTAGCCCTCTTGCTTTGACTTCAAGTATAAAATAACAGATTCGTACAAATACTTATTGGTCCATTTAGAACTGTTTAAAGTTAATTTTGAAACATTTACGTAAAAATAATGTTTATTGAATTACTATATGATTTATAAGTATAACGCAGGTCTGACGTCAACTGAAAATGAAAATTTTAATGCAAATGTGCCTCGACATTAGAAATGAAACTGTTTTAGCGGATTTTATCGACCTCAAATTTTCAATTTCAGGTTAAAAATAAGAGTAAATCTTTTCTTACTTTTTAGCCATCTATTGCCTTATTTTATTGCATCTTTTTAAACAAATAAAAGCGACCCTGAGCACTGTATAAATACAATTTAAAGACGCAAATAAGAAATAAAATGGCACTTAAACGTTTTATCTGATAACTTGGATTTCATAGAAATCTAAATCAGAAATCTGGGTACTTGAATTAAAAATTTAGTATGGTTACTATTTCACTAAAAGTTCCAGGCTCCAAAATTCTTTAATAGATTCTTAAAACTACAGAAGAAATTGCAGCTTGGTAAGCCATTATGAAATATCGGTAAACAGTAAAAAAAATGTGTTCTCTCTGTAAATTAGGTACTTTTAATACAAAACTTTATTCTACAAAATAGTGTGAGTTACTTTGTGCTCAATAATATTATATTTAAATATTGCTGAAATACAATGCTCAATATTTTAGAATTTCTCAAACTAGCTTATTTTTTAATCAATGCAACTTTGAATGTTTGTAATAGCAATGTCTTAATGTCTAATTTAAATTAAAAAAAAATAAGAAGAATTATTTTTTTATTTATACATTTTGCTATGAATAAACAGCAATGGTAATATGGAATCATTTTCAAAATGTAAACTAAACCCAAATCAACTATTTGGATGAAATCCAAAATAAAAGAAATTGCCGGGTTACAATTTCATCCCTGTTTTTATAAATGTAAGAGTGAATTTATTAGTTTTTGTTGTTTAATTGCATGTATTAAATGTAAAAATGCTTTATCTAACTGCAATGCAAGTTCAGTAATTTATGATTGCAAAACTGCGATTAAGTGCTTTGACTTATTTCTCTTTCAGTATGAATTCATCGACTTCTGATACATTTCGATGCCTTCAAGATATTTCTTCAGATATTGTTAGGTAAACAGCCAAAAATTGTGCTATTTTCTACAGTTTTAACTGTAGAAATTTAAATACCTTTAATTAGCAAAGCATGCTTACATAATGAATTAAAACACATGAGATATATAATTTTTCAATGATGTATTAATAAATCATTTTTTTCTCCGCATTAGAGATTCTCATTGAGATTTCTTAGTGGGCTACTAAAGTTACTTTATGAGATATATCGTTAACATTAATACACAATTTTTCATAAAAAATATTAAGTAAGATAATTAAAAAGTTTGATAACTTATCCGTGGTAAACATTTTTACTACAGTTAGTCAAACACCCTATACACTAACCATGTGAATCATGTTTTGCTTATCAGCAAATTCAGTTTGCTAAACTAACTGTAAAATGTCACTTGCCAAGTTCACCGTGAAAATTAAATTACTTTTGCGAAGACATTTTACTCGTAGATGAAACATTCGTAAAATAGATATCAATATTGTATTAAAATTCAATACATATATTATTTATTCCGATATATTCTATTTTTTAGGAGTATCATGGATATGTACTCGTATATATATATATATATATGTGTGTGTATGTGTGTGTGTGTGCGTGTGTATGTGTGTGTGTATGTATGTGTATGTATGTATGTGTGTGTATGTGTGTATGTATGTGTATGTGTGTGTGCGTGTGTATGTGTGTGTGTGTATGTGTGTGTGTGTATACACTATAATTTGGAAGTACAGAGAAAACTAAGCAATCTTTCTAATTTGCAACACCATTGAAGAGATAAAAGCGGACAAGAAGCAGCAATGAAACTAGATATTAGAACCGTAGAATCTGAGATGAAAGCTGAACAAAAACTGTCGGCGGCCATCTGGCAGGTTAGATGACCGCCTCTGAAGAAAATGCCTCATTAAAAACCTTTCATGTTTCATCATTGTAATGAGCCGAAAATTGACCAAATGTCAAAAGTCGTTTAAATAACACCCAGTGCAGGATGATATTGCATGCGGGTGCGAATGTCACAAGCATTAAAAGGGATGTGACTCGCCATATTAATGGTAAACTTTTATATACGTCACCCCTGCACACTGTTACTGAGGAAAAGGTGAATGTGTTTGGGGGAAATCAACGTTAATCTAACAGGACGAACATGTACGAGTACAACCATGTTGCTTACATAGCGGATATTGTTAACCCATGACTTTTCAAACTTCACTTTTTAAAAAACGAGGATTTGTTTTGAACTTCAAAAACAATGCATAACGGACCGCTACAGAAAATGTCCCTTTGGAATGAAAATTCGGCACCCATAAAGGTCGACCTATGGAAACGCTAATGCACTCTCTATAAGATCTTGTCCTGTGAATTATGCATATTGCTCCTGTGCTATAAAAGGTTTGGAAGCCAGATTCCTGCAAATAACACAGTTGCAGGAATATTTGCAAGTTATCACCAGAGTCTAAATTCTTCACCTGATCCTTAGAGTGATGAAGAATTCTCTCCAGCACGGAAAGAAGGCAGATATGTGCTGCAAATCCTGATCCATAAAGGGAAATTGAAAGAAAGGCCAACTCGGCAGGATATTTCATATTTCTAATCTGAAACAAAATGGAACTGAGTATTATGAAATTTTCTACGTTTGAAGAATGGAGTAGTATATCGCAAACGGGAGAGTGCTGATGAAAAGAGCAGCAGATGATAGTTGCTGCTCCCTAGTTCAAGAGTACCCAGTATAGTAAATAAGATACATAACATCCCTGGAGGATATTTTCTCTCTATATTGAAACAAAGCTAGGTGCAGCCGCCGCTGACCAAATCCTTTTAAAATAGAGCAATTTTCTGTCAAAGCCAACGCATTCAAATTTGGCATGATAATTTAAAATATACATTCCCATATGTCGCTTCCTGTTTTGGTTACAATTGGATAAATCCATTTAAAAAAAAAGCCTGGTGCAGCTATCGCCGCTGACCCAGTGCTTTTGAAATAGAGATTTTCTGTTAGCACCGGACTTATGGCTTAAAATGATTTGAAAATTGACATGATAATTTAAACTACATTGACGTGTATCGCCTCCTATTTTTAGTTACAATAGGATAAAAATAACACTGCTGCCATTTCAAAAGAAGTAATATTTAAATTATTGATTTGAACAAAGGAAGTGCAAAATTTTGTCACTGTATTAAGAACAAGCGGTAAAACGTATAGTTCGCGAAGCGAGATCTGGGGTGGGTAAGTACCAGCGATTAAGGGACGGCCTTCGGCGAGCGCCAGCTAGTAGCTGGTTCGCGAAGCTAGTTACGGGATTTAGTGAGCGTCAGCGAGCAGAGGCGGTGCCCTCCTAGTGGCTATATAAGACACTGAATAACGTTAGTGAACTCTTCTTCTGGTGCAATACGAGGTCTAATGTTGAGCGCTGGCGCCAAAAAAGGTGTCCGGCAGAGCCTTCTTCATTGTATGTAAAACTTTTTAAACAAACTTGGCTGGTGCTCTGCCGCATACCTTAATATTCGTAAATAGAATTTAAAAAACCTAATGCTGCGGTTGTGAGAGATCGAAATAGGAAACTTGCGGTGCACTTCAAGAATATATTCAAGACCTACAAGTTTGTTCAAGATCTAGTGATACATTTATAAGAAATTCATTGTTTCATTCATGAAAGGAACAATATCGCAACTGACATCATGAAGATACAATACGGTGTCAACTCTAATAAAGGGACAGCTCCAGAAAGGCGACAAAGTGTGTTACTTCAACTCTTGACAACGATAAGAAATTTCACCCAAACTCTCTCATAAACAGGAAGGACCGAATGTATAAAAAGATAAAAAATGTAATTTATAGAATACAGAGATCGTCTTCAATTAAGTCAAAATTCATCTATATCGATAAATTAACTGTATATTATGGGCCACAATAAATTGATACTGTCGGAGACGTGCAGTCTTAAGGAGGGGACAGGGTAAACGACTATCTAAAATGTTTCCCTGGCATATGGCTTATCCCTGCCGTATAGACAGTTTTACATGCAACTATTACTATTAATTGAAGGTTTGGTCTCTTGATTTTCGTGACAAATTTGGTGACATTGGTGACTAATTTGGTAAAATAGCGAGTTTTTAAACCTTCTCTAATTTTGTAGTTTGGCTAATTTCCTGAGTTAAATGGATTTTTTCTAGAACTTTCCACAGAGGGCATATAAGCTAGTCATCTTTCAGGAAAAGAAAGTTATCGGAGACCAGTTGAGATAGAAAGTTACTAGCTATACATATTGTTCTTCTTTGCACTTTAAGGCGTTCGCTATCCAGAAATTTGAACTCATTCTTATATCCTGAAAATACACCATGAATAGAACCAGAATACACATTGAATTTAAGAGCAATCAATGTTATTATGCTCGTTATTGTTGCCCGTTCCAATTTATTGTGCCCGTTCGCTTTGTTTGATGCTTCTTGGAAATCTAAAATTATAAGTTGGCCTTCAGTATAGAAACATGGCTCGATCATAGTGCGTGGCTTACTCAGTAAGTTGGAGT
Source organism: Amaurobius ferox (assembly GCA_951213105.1). NCBI lineage: Eukaryota > Metazoa > Arthropoda > Arachnida > Araneae > Amaurobiidae > Amaurobius > Amaurobius ferox. Next base: position 167,571,919 of record OX578133.1, read on the forward strand.
GAAAGAAAAATAATATTTTATTTATGCCTATATATTTACAATAACTAGCTATTGGTTAATTGAATTATTCAATGAATTTTCACCTCTCTAAAGTTTCATCTTCAGGTGGCACAGCAGCGATGAATTAAAAAGAAAATGCTTTTTTTCATTTTGACTTTAGGAATGTCACTTAAAGAAAGGAGACGGATTTTGGTGAAGCTTCTTTTTCACCACAAACTGTCGCAGAAGCTTCTTTAGCCATTTTTACATGCAGTTTTACTGCCTGAGAGTGAAAAAAAAATTGACGAAGCTCATTTTGAGGGCAGTGTCAATTATTTCTTTGAGTTTGCCATCATTCATGTGCCGGGTGATTCACATATCCATCTGTCTATTTAATTAAAATAGATTTCGGCATAGACTTTCAGTTTCGGGACCTCAAATTGGTGTACTTTCGAATTCAAAAGTAGCGCATTTTTTCTGGCATTCAGGATGCGCCTTAACGCTAGTCTACGCATTAGCGTAGGTTAGTAAATATATATCTTTAAGTACTTCCGGAACTCCAAATATCACACAAATATTTTCATTTCTCGTTATTGCCATACGGAATAAATAAAAACAAATCACAAACAAAGAAGAAACTTTTAACATTGAATGACGCAAGAACTGCCACGTTTGTTTCAGAAAAATGAATCACAGTTCTGAGAATCAAACAGTAGCACTCACTGCCTTCTGGTGGTGGCCACAGTGATTATTTTAGTTATCATTAATCGCTCCAGCTAGGTGGCAGGGATAAAAACTTTGCTACAAATGGAACATAGGTAGGACTGATTTTTAAATATGTATTGAATTAACATTTCAGCCGATATTTCAGATCAGTTACCTGACCATGAACTTCAATTCCAGTTACTCGAACCCCCAAATTTTTAGCTATTTTTATTTCTTAGCTTATATTGAGCTATTTCTGTATAAGTTTATTTCTTTATAAAGTTGAAATGTAAGAATTTTCTATGGCCGAATTCAGGATTCTGTTATGCTAAAAACTAACTTTAAGGACAATGTGTCACCTCAACTATCGTTTGCAATCGAACCCTTTTTGAGAACTTTTCTTCACATTGTTTCGTCGCAGCTTATATATTTCGTTTATAGGCAAATCAAAAATAAAAATAAAAATTTTTCATTCTACCCTTACTCAGAATAATTTTGGCTTCCTACTATATTTTACACTATATTATATTTTAGCATAGGTCTTAAGTAAATGCCGAATTTTTTTATTAGTACTTTTAACTTAATTATTCTTCATTAATGTATAATATTAATATTTTACTATTTATAAAAAAAAATAGAGAATATGTTAATGGGAGTAGATTTTTTAACAGATCCTAAATAAATTATTTACATTATATTTTGAATTGTCATATAATAGAAGTATAAATATAAGTGACATATAATTATCAGAAACTAAGTAATACTGTAATTAAAACCATATTGATAACTTATAAAGTATGAATTAAAGTTTGTAATAATATAATCGTAACTGGGATCAAATAAAGACATGCTGTTTATTCTTCCAATGAAAGAGATAAGAATAGAAAATTGGAAACTATAAGCATAAAATTTAGTCTCTCCCATTTTTTAAGAAGGTAGTATAATATAGTTTTATATTAAAAATAGTGCTATTAGATTATAAATAATTGATTTGCATTTAATTTATGTAAAGTAGAAAGTGATAAAAAATGCAAAACGTTGCAATTCTAGTCTGCTTCTCAGGAGCTTGCAGCATAACTATGTAAATGCTGGAATAAATGTTCAAATATTTAGTTGTAGAGTATTAAACTAAATTTCACCTCAAAATATCAATCGGTGGAATCAGTAATTGAACCTGTGCCCCATGGATTGCGTCTGGTTTTGTTATAATCTCAATTCCCTTCGGACGCTATCTTAAAATGTTAAGACGTATGTAAAATTAAAGATTACTATATCAATTATAGAATACTGGAGACACCCTTCCTATTATTTTTCACCTCAACAATCGAAACAAGAACCAAAGGAACTCAGACCTCCTGGATTGCGCACCGACATTCTATCAGTTACACAACTCGGGTTATGGAAGAAATTCTTTGATGTATTTTATAGAGTCTGAGTTTCAATTGTTTTGTGTCTCTCTACTAATAACTCTTTTGAGCTGCTACGTGATTGATTCTAATATCTGTCTGGGGTTCAAAAGTAGTATTATTAAATAGTTATTTTACTATAAATATATTTGTATACTACCTGTACATGTGTTCAAGGCGAAAATGATATCCAATTCCAATATGCTGTGTTGCAATCATTTGATTAACAACTTTAAATTTCCCTTCATTTTGGCTTGGTTATGAACTTGGTAAATTGCAGTACGTATTTAAATATTTAATATCTCCATTATTAATACGTCAAAGTGCCATTTTGTGTGTTTCAATCTCTTATACGGCTTGACATATAAGTGGGCAATTTCATGTTTCTAGCATGATTTTTTAAGTTAACATGTACATATTACATAGTAGTTTATCACCTTCTAACCTCAAATTTACTTTGTTTATTGAAACGGTTTTGTAATCTTGTTATGCTCATGGTAGCATATTTAATATCTGGCATTTATAGCTATTTCTCGGCACGGATAGGCATGCATGGTAACACGATAAGTATCAGGGTCGTCGTATATTTTTGTACAGGTGTATATAATTGTGCAGGAAATATCAATAACGTTACAAGATAAGGCGACTTTAGGGGCTGATACACATTTTAATGGGGTTATGGGAATATCTCACTTCGTTTAGAAATAGGGGAGTAGTCATTTCAAAATTGTAGAGTGAAGGGTTTTTGCCCCCCCCCCTCGTAAAAGAAGGAAAAGAACTCTGTAAACTAGTATATAAAATTCACTCCCTTCTCTAAAACATCGAGCATTTAGACAATACTGCAGGTAAAAATTGCCACTTTATGATACATAAAATACAAAATTCTCACATTCAGTCTTCTTACACACGTATAATCAAATATTTTCGCGTTGTTTCCATTGTCACTTACACTGTTGCATAGAGATCAATAAAATGGTCTTTTTAAAAATCTTTTTAGAGAGTTACTTTGTAGTGAAGGGTTTTTGCCCCCCCCCCTCGTAAAAGAAGGAAAAGAACTCTGTAAACTAGTATATAAAATTCACTCCCTTCTCTAAAACATCGAGCATTTAGACAATACTGCAGGTAAAAATTGCCACTTTATGATACATAAAATACAAAATTCTCACATTCAGTCTTCTTACACACGTATAATCAAATATTTTCGCGTTGTTTCCATTGTCACTTACACTGTTGCATAGAGATCAATAAAATGGTCTTTTTAAAAATCTTTTTAGAGAGTTACTTTGTAGTGAAGGGTTTTTGCCCCCCCCCCTCGTAAAAGAAGGAAAAGAACTCTGTAAACTAGTATATAAAATTCACTCCCTTCTCTAAAACATCGAGCATTTAGACAATACTGCAGGTAAAAATTGCCACTTTATGATACATAAAATACAAAATTCTCACATTCAGTCTTCTTACACACGTATAATCAAATATTTTCGCGTTGTTTCCATTGTCACTTACACTGTTGCATAGAGATCAATAAAATGGTCTTTTTAAAAATCTTTTTAGAGAGTTACTTTGTAGTTTTCGCTATGGTACAAAAACGTTCAGTAATAATTTGGCAACGCTCTATAACTTTGTAATTGTCTTTTTCGCTGTCATTTACAAATTAAAGGAGGCGATATAGCCCCTTTAATTTTTTCTTTAATGATTGTAACGGATTTAAACTGTGTATCTTAGACAGATTTTCTGCAGAAATTGTTTTATGATTTATGCTTCTTGAGAGAAAAATTGATAAATACGATATTTGGAAGATTTTGAATAGTCTTTATAGTTGCTTAAAATTAAGAAAATTTAAAATTTTATAATTCTTTCCTTAAGGATTGCTACAGGACACTCAGCATACTGATTTTGAGCTATGTATCTTAAACAGATTTTCTGTGGAATTTTGATTTTAGTCTTCCTATATGGTCGAAAAACTGATAAATACGATGTTTTCGAGACTGTGAATAGTTATTACGGTTACTTCAAATTTCATAAGTGAAATTTTTCTGTGTTTTCCTTAAGAGTAGTAGTGAAATACTCAACATGCCGAATATTAAACTTCGAACTTTACTACTCGACTTTAGAGCTTGGGTGCAAAAGTAGAAACTTCATTGAAAAACAAAATGTAGGCGCATTGATGCAGATAATTGACTGGGGGAAAATAAACCTAATTAATAACGTCTTATTTCATCAAGCTTGCCTGGCAGAAAATTAAAAAAAATCAGCATTCTACGCCTTTTAATTTATGAGATACAGGAAGATGAAAACAGCCAGTTAATGTCTTGTGTGAAAGGTGTCCGGCAGAGCCTTCTTCATTGTATGTAAAAATTTTTTAAACAAACTTGGCTGGTGCTCTGCCGCATACCTTAATATTCGTAAATAGAATTTAAAAAATATATGGTACATGTACCCATTTAGTATAAAATACCAATCATAACTATTGTTTTAAAAAAATTGCTTTAATGTTCATGTGTGTGTATTAATTGAGATTTAAGTGACCTGATACAAAATATCTACATCTTTATGAAATACGAATACAATAAACAATGTATGTTCATAATCATAGTAGACATTCGAAGAATTTTAAAACACCTATGCGAAACGTTTAATTCTGCCTATATATTCAAGTATTTAAATCAGATTTTTAGAGTTGAATGATATAAATTTTAAGTAATTTTAAACATTAAATTATTCTGAATTACTAGGTAAAATCAATTATAGTATTATATTCCACCAGAATAAATAAAACTGCTGCTTTTTAAAATATAACTTTCTACTACTTCCTTGAAAAAGCCAGACATGCCTGCTTTTTCTAAGGAAGTATTAGAAAGTTATATCATGTTCCATGTTATTAACTATATGTAACAGTGTTGCTAAAGTGTGTTTTCTAATTCTTCTTTTTCCTGTTGTTACCTTATATTGTAGCAATAACCATGGATCTGACAAGTGTCAAATAGAATGTTATCCTGTTAGCATTGTTCATGGAAAGAAAATAAGATATTCTCAATTAACAGATATAGACTGTTCAAATAATGTTAAGCGATTTTGCTTTAATAAAGAAATGGAACATTCTGAAAACTTACAAGCAAGGTAAATGTTTTAAGTTCAATTTTGTTCTGCATTTTGTTCTTTTTTTTTAACCAATGAAGCTGTTTATATTTATATTATTCTACCGAAGATTCTGGATAAAAATGTGGTATTATATTATACAAATATAATACCACAAAGTTTGATCTACAAAATTATGTTCTGCAACTTGATCTAAAAATTTATGGTCTACAACTTGATCTATAAAATTATGGTCTACAACTTGATCTATAAAATTGCGGTGTACTACTTGATCTATAAAATTGTCTGCAACTTGATCTATAAAATTATTGCCTACTACTTGATCTATAAAATTATGGGATATCACTTGATCTTCCAAAATTCTGCTCTACAGGGTCTTTCAAAAATATTGCACAACTAATTATTTCCCGAGTGATTGGTCGCAGGCCCACGGTTCTAAATTTAAGAAATGCTTCAAATAAGATAGATTTTTAAACTACGACATCTTTGATCACGCGACATGTTTTAGTGAAAAAATACAAAATTTAAAGATATTTTTAATATGGGTCTCCTACAAAGGAAGTTCCAATTAACATATTGTTCCTTATTTGTAAAACATCTTATGAAAAAGAGCCCGATTCTCTAGTCTGAAAAATTGGTCATGGAAAAATTGTCAGAATTATAGGACTTAAATCACTTTGACCGGATCAATAATAAAAAATATATATATAAATTTCAAGAGTCGATCAAAAACCGAATTTCGTTAGATAAAATTTCCTTTCATAAACTTATATGCTTACCTAGTTTTAGAAAAATGTTTATACAGTTCCCAATTCTCCATCTAAAACTTGAATGAATGCTATCTCGGGTAATTTATATCGCATGACAATGGGATCTTCTGTGTTTGAATAATTGGGCTATGGGAAATATTTTTTATAATTGAAAATATTTTTCTAAGGGTCCGTATAAAAAGTTACATTTTGTACGTTTTTACTAAAATGCGTCACATAGTCAAAATTTGCATACGATGATAGTCAAAGTAATTAAAGCATTCCTTAAATCAGAGCCAAGATTATAGTTCAAGAGATATTTAGTCGTGAAATCTTTTTGAAACAGTGGTCACTTTTATAGTGGCCACTTTTATAGTGGCTCATTTTCATGCTCGTAGGTTAATTAATTCAACCCCCTTTATTGAACCAAACATTAAATACCAAAGACAAAGATCGAAATATAAACTATAAACCTAATCCTATTTCTGACTGATTGCTATGAGTTAACAGGCATTGCATTTTATTAGGTGTTGAACAGAAATTGCGTTTCATTGGGGGATTGGGCAGTAGTTGAGTTTTAGTAGGGATCATAACATAAATTATTATTTTAAGGGGTCAATAAAATATAGATTTTAGTGGATTGTAAAGTAATTACGCTTAGTTAGAGAGCAGTATACTAGTTAAAAATATTAATGGGGAGTGCGTAGTTCGCATATGGTATTTGTGTTTCACTGAGCTCTAGTGTTGCTGTCTCTTTCCGATAGGATTTAAGGGGATATATTTTTTTAATTTTCAGACAGGCTTAACAGCTAGTATCGCTATAAAATTGCCTGTTAATGGAATCACTAGCAATTAATTGAATCACCTGCAATTAATAAAATCACGTGTAATTAACTGAATCACTTGCGATAATGAACCCATTATGTTAATTAAGTATTCTATTTTTTGTTCACGTTAAGGATGCAGAATAAATCACATTGCACACAAAAACATTGCCAATATCAGTTTTAGCAAATATAAACATTGCTTTTCTTCTTTATCCTGTGTAGTTTAATGGTTTTGCGTATTGGCGTTGACGTAGAGTCGTGGTAGGATATGATCAAGATGGTTTATTAATATCTAATAGGCATTGTTAAGGATGGTTCATTAATATCCAATTGTGTTCGTAGTATGATAGTCAGCCACTCATATCTAGGAATTTCTTCTCTTGGGTTAAGATGTTAGGTTGGAGATAATTAAATTTATCTGAAAATTTGAAAGAATTTTGACGTTTCTTTTAAATATAACCATTGCAAAGCAGAATCAAAACTCGTAATATAATGGTCAAAGTTATGCAAAATTGTAAAGCAAATGATTGTCATCCACACTTCTATCGTCCTCATTGCTTGCGTAGATTTGTTATATATATATATATTATTACGTATTTCCCTTTAAATATATAGTACATGTAATTTTCAATATTCTCTAACAAGATTACTCTCCCATCATTTAATCATTCTTTTTAATGAATAAAAAACATCTCGCTTTAATTCAATTAAATGGCGGGATCTGTATTTCACTTTAGTTATTGCGAATAGAAAATTTTCGGTATGTATCGCTAGTTATATCATTGTCCATTGAAAAATCTGAAGAGAAGTACTGCAAAATATTTTATTTGAGTCTTCTATAATGCTTTTGTTACCGATTACATTGAAGCATTTCAAAAACGTGAAACCTTACAAACGTCCTATGGCACAGGCTATAATTATGGCTTAGTGACCTGGGTTTGAATATCGCTGTTAATGTGAGCTATATTATTGTTGAAAGCTACATGCCTACCTCTCAACGACGAATTAAAGGAGTGAAACGTTTCAGAACCGATTGGGTTGTAAAGGTGCTAATATTGGCGATTAAACATTCTTTTTACCGTGGAAAACACAGGCACTTACGTCGAAATAATAACCTGGTGATGCTTAACATACTGAAGAGGATCATTTCGTCTGATCCGAATGTTATGGGAAATCGCATCTTTTCCGTTGATAACTTAACCTCGCATAAGGGTCATTTTCTTTAAGCGGGCTTTTTCATCTTTCTTGTTACAATATATGTTTTTTCCATTAAAAAAAGAAAAAAAAGCAGTAACAGTGATCATTTTGGGGAAATTAAATAGAGAATGCAAATTTTTATTTTCAAGACAAGTAAATGCAGCATGACAGGGGAATAACACTTAATATAGGCAACTGCTTTGTTAGTATATATGTATATAAATATATATATAATAAAAAAAATAAAAAAAATTGTTTTGCTTTAATTGCAATTTAAATATATATTTGAAACTAACTTCTTATTTGTTTTATCTTTTAAAAAGAAAATCTAGTTTTTAAATGCAATTCACCTGTTCTAATGTCATTTCCTTGTCCACCAAGAAGACAGGTAAATGACGACAGGGGAATTACAAATCCTGTGGTTTTACTTTCTGAGAATATGAGTTTTATTTGTATTTAAGCATAACTTGGTATTCAGTTTGCTACACTAACTAGGTACACATATATGTTAAAAAAAATTATTTACTTTTTTATTCTGAGAATAACTAAAGACATGTGAATGACAGGAATAAAAATACTTACCCAAAATTGTTCAGTTTTATAATATTTCCCTGCACAGAATGATAGCTAGAACATAGCCAAACTCTTGAAATGGTGAATATGGACTTTAGTAAAAAATAACAATACTTTAACTATATTTTTTTGTCATGTATGTACAGAAAGAGGTGTTAAAATTTAACGACAGGTGAATGACAAAAAAGTTAGGGGACAGTTGCAAAAAATTAATATAAAATATTGCTCTAATGCATAGTGGATTTTTATTACTGTTTGTATTTTATATTGTGTAATTTAATATAAAACATCAAATTAAAAGAAAACTAGAAAATGAAGGCTTGTAAATAAAGTTGTGATTTCATTATTTGGCTGTTGGGACACACAGGGGAATGACATTTAATAAAAAAACTAAATTTGTAAATATTAAAAATATAGATTGTTTCTTTAGCTAATGGGTGATAAATATGAACTACAATATAGTCAAACTGATCATAGTAAACACCCGGGACATGTAAAACTCCCGTTTGCAGAAAATGACCCATAACACAAGGGCTAGAGGACCATTATGAGCATATTATTAACTTACATCTGCGACATTAATTATATACAATGCTGCTTTTGGGCCATTTATTCCCAATTCGTCCGTGAGGACTTATGCAACTTATTCGTTCGAAATATTTACTTCTAATTAATTTACACATACTTAATTCTTAATGTACACATATTCATACTTAATATACTTAATTCTTAATTTCATAGCACCACCAGAAAGTAGTTCCCATATAAATGAATGCAAAAATCCCCAAAACGTTCGAATTATTATTAATGCGCAAGGTTACCAGTCGAAGTATGTCGATGGCGATGATCTCGCCACAGCTCCAAGCGTCCCTGAGACCGAGTTTTAATTTTAAAGAGATATCGCATTCAGATAAATTTTTAATATTAAGAATTTAACTTCAAACTAAAATTCAATAAAATATTTATAATTAAATGTTGTGTATTTGATAACATGAATTTGGAATAATAAAATAGGATCGGGTGGTGTGTGTGTGTGTGTGAAGGGGGGGGGACAGAGCTAGAAATGATACAACATATCTCTTAGGGCGAGAAGGATTTGTTCCAACAAAGGACACAGATGAATAATTAAAGGAAAATATTATCTAACAAAAACTAAAATATCCCAAAATTAGTCAAAGTTCGTGGCGAGAAATAAAAATTATTTTTTTCTCCCAAAATACATTAAACATTCGATTATTCCCCATGGAAATCCTCCAACTCGCTACACACATAAATACATAACATTAAAAAATTTCTCATCAATAAATTATTCCAAACAATATTTCTTAAAAATCCATACTTTCGAAATAAATTTTAACTTAACATATTTCTTCAAAACTTAAAATTCTTTTCACTAAAAATCTTTGACAAACTTTTAAACACTATTTCTAAAAATAATAATAATAATAATAATTACACAGTTTTCAAAATGTATGCATTATTTTGCACATAAAAATACATTCTCATTTTACATAATTTCTTATACACAAAACTATTTTACAAACCGATGCAAAGAGACGCCCAGAGCCACTATTAAACCTAAAATATTCAGACGAGGGGAGGGAGAAGACCTCAGTTACCTGACATGCATCAACATTCGTGCACGATCACTCACAGATTTATTCAGAATTTTTTTTTTTTTTTCACAAAATAATTTTTCAAAACCGTAAAAAAAAATTTCTGTGTCTCCGCATCACGAAAACTAACTATTCAAAGCTGAATTTAAAATTAAAATATTAAAATAAAATTTTCTTTAAATGTCTAACATAATTTTCCAAATTAAATTTAAGTAGAAACAATGTCTAGTTTTTCAAAATTTCAATTAAAATATTTCATCTCTGTCAAGTCTGTATAGCCGCGGGAAAAAAAGAAAACGCCCCACCCCTTATTATTTGAACATCATTCATCGTAGAGCAAATTTAAAGATCGATTAGGAATAACGTCCTCTATAAATCCATGTGCATAGAATTTGCATAAGGGACCTTCTTCATATAAATGTGCACAAACTTCAGAATTTTCAATGGCAGTACCCGATTTTGACGTCATAAACGAATTCTAGACCCCTTATTATTCCAGATATAAATTTTTGCGCAGTTCCTATCCGAAGATATTCAATATTCCAAAATATGTAATGTTCAGGGGTCAGCTCCATATTGAAACCCACAAAATGAAGGGCGAGATATTGTTGATTGACAGCTATTCTAATAAAGTGGGTCATTTACTATTTCTCTAAAAGACGTTGCTGGTTTATTCTGTTATCTCATCTTGTGTTTGAAAACGTAAAACCCTCTTCAATAATCATCTTATGGGATTTTAAAATGGTCGAATTAATGGATGCTGGATCAACACATTGTAATAACATTCGAATATGTCAAAATCGTGAGATTAGGTCATAGAATAGACAACGGTATCTAACTGTTCTTAGGTTGTTGTAATAACTATCATACTAAACCTCGAATTTGCAAATTAGTCTTTTGACGTAAAACTGCGTCTTAAGGTAATTAGCATCACATAATTTTATTTATTATATTTTTAATATAAATGTGTATATACTTATTATATTTCTATAAATATTTTATTATCGTAAATTATCACATAATTTTGTGACCGATTGCAACTCGTAGTAACTCCGAGACTATTTATGAATTGTAGAGTAATTAATAATACATAATTAGATGGCTTATAAAGGCCCATTTATAGAAAGGCAAGTTTGAACCCTCCACGTCTTCCTTAACATTTCGATGCAATAGTTTCAGTATTACATTGATTAGGTAGGTTGCATCTATACTATAATTTCTATACAAAGTTTTGATAATATTGGATAAAAATAAATGTTGTTTTTAAATTAAACATTAAATTAAAATTAATATAACTTTTTCAAATTAGTCATTTTCTTTACAACTAATATACGACCCCTAATATACAACATCGTGGTGATGAATATTTAAACATAGCGACAGAAATACAGGGAGAAAACAGCTGAAATTTTACATACTCATATAAAAAGTCTTTGTGAATCGATTTCTCTCACAATATGACTAGGTTCCTAGACATATGAGATATGTCTACATTTGGGAGATATGTCTAGGTTCCTAGGTTCATACTTTTTCGAATAATAATTTCAGGATTCATATTTCGTACAAAAAATTATTTAAAATAAAAAAATAAATAAATCACGTAATTGTTTCTGGGTTGCTTAAAAGTAACGCAATACAAAAAAAATCAGCGTGAGAAGATAATTATTACAGAATATATGAATAAAAGTCTGGGAAATTGAATTAACATTAGAATCTTAAAACTTTATATAGCTCGGAAACGCTTCATCCAAATGTCTTGAAATTTGGTATCAGAGTTTGAATTTTTCTCTAAGTTCAATATATGTTTTCAAACTTGGATGGTGTCGTAAATTTCGAAGTTTGTGTGCTTTTTAAGATGGCCTCTTACACAAATTTTATACACAAGAATTTGCAGAGAACGTTATTCCTAATCAAATGGCATCTCTAAATTTGCGCTGCGATGAACATGCTCGAAAAACAAGAGGTGAGGCGTTTCTTTTATCCGCATTAAAATCAAATTATCCAAAATATAAATTATTATTATTCACTTATTTAAAAAAAAATTTGATTGTTAACTACAACATTCAATTAAATTTTGTGTTATTTACATAAACATGTAATAGTATTTTTCTAGACATTTAAAATATAAGCACAAAAATATGAACATTATATTTGCAAAGTACACTGATGTTTTTACAACTAGCCAATGTTTCTATTCTTTCATTCATGAAGACTAGATTGATCTCTTTAGTCTTCATGGTTCATTCAAATCTCCAATACTTTTATACTTACATACATGCCATGCCATTCGTTCTGTCGCCGCATGTCAAGAAAAGAAAGCTGATTATCCAAAAATCGCTCGTCTATCCCTATGACACATTATTTTCCCCTATGAATTCTACAATGAAGACAGATTGTATCATAAATGACAAGGACCCTAAAGTGACAGCTTTGGTGTTGCCATCTAGCGGCAATTTCATCACTTATTTCTAAAAACCTACCATTCAGTTGAGTTAAAATTTTGATTTTTTTTCACTAAACATTTTATAAACCTGTATAAATAAAGTAATGATTTGGGATGTTTACTCAAGGGGGTCGCATGTTCTATCGTCCTCACCCCAAAACCACCACTGATAAATATGATACATTTGAGATGGGTTACGTGAATCAGACCACAATACATATTTATATGTTACTGTTAGAACTTGATTTACTATAAAAATACTTGGAAAAGGTTCCCGAAGACAGCTAGTTGCCCTTATAAAGCACGAATGTTTCTGATTGTTTCCCAGTATGTTTTGACTTGAAAACAAATCATCTCATTGTTTTCAATAGTTATAAAATAACCTGTCGAAACGACACGTGCGAATGTTTTAGTGTTAAATGTTGGAGTTAGGAAATGAAAACATACACAATTCGTTTCCTTGTGCAAGCATCAATTATAACAGTTTAAAGTTTTACCTCACATAAAGTTTTACCTTGTCTTTTTCATCAGACAACAAATTCTCACTCTTTCACTCGTTTGGAAACTTTCTTTTTTTACAGTGCACAGTGAAAGCTATTAACCGTCAATACTGACCTCCAATTGGACGATCCAGCTTTAATTAGTAGTAACCAACAGAATGTCATTGAGAATCCTTTACATTTTAAGAAATAAATTTGAAATCATTAATAAAAGTTCTGAGATTCTTTTTATTGGCCCAAAATGTCAAATTTATATTCAAATATATGAGGTATTTTTCAATGAATGAAAGTGTTATGACTTAAAATTTATGACTGAAAGTTATTACATACAGAGTATTTATAACATAGTAATTATCCTTTACTTTAATCAGATGCCGCCCGCATAATTTATCTACACCTGAAATACGTACTAGCGGTCATTTCTACTCGTCTGGTTCAGTTATTAATACCATCTTATCCCAAGTCGTTCAGCTTCCAGTTATACCAGCGACTCAAGGTTTAGAGCAAAACAACCAAGGGCCGCCGTCGCCCTTCCATTGTGTCCTATTAGCTTCAACCTCAATTTCCACTAAAATAAATGAAGAAACCTTGACATATTTAAATCAAGGTAAGATATTAAAGAAAGGTATAAAATGGTCTGTTTTTACATTAAAAATTAAATTGTTATTAAAGATATGTGAATTTAATCTTGACTCTTATTACATTTTTTAGTGTATTATATCATTTTGATTTATCATTTAAATTTTTGTACTTTATTGCAGATCATAGACGTTCATGCATGTTTATGTCACTCTATTAAATATATATATATATATATATATAGCTGTACAAGCATACGTGAATTATTGATAGTTTTACTTGTGCTTAACATTTGATATACATTGTATTGCTCTGGTAGTTTTTGTTATATAAGAGGCACAGATTAATATATTTTAAAAAGTATTTTACCTTCTAAATTAACATGTATATTTTTACTCTTGACCTCCTATTTCTACGTATCATATAAATCAATTAATGTGATCCTACAATCTTAGATTCTACCTATCTTCGATTATAAATAAATGTTGGTATGTGATTTTTTTTAACGTAAAATCAAGCTTAAAACTCAGAAGTAAACTTTTAAATTGTATTTAATTTATGCTAAATTTAACTATACATTAGTTATCCGTAGATTCATTCTGCTGAAAGAAAGGTTAGATTTAAAAACCGAATAAATAGTATTCCTGTAATGTTATTCCCTCTTTTGAAGTATTGCCTTTTTTAAATCTAATTTTAGTGTACTTGGGCATAAATTAAAAATTCTTTGGATACGTTTTTAAAATTCTGAAATGTAATTCCTGTGATTTTATTTCCTATTTTCAAGTATTGCTTTTATGGAAATATGCATGCTTTATTTCTCTTCAACTCCTAATAAAAGTATTCTTGGGATATAATGGAATAGTTATCATGTTCATATTCTCTTAATATTTTACGCATTTTGTGTGTGCACGATAGAAAGAAGAATTGCTAGAACTAATTTACCATTCCAATTTCTTACTTTCGATATTCTTAAGATACAATTAGTTTCAGTGTAAATTTTTTCATTAGGTTTAAAACAAATTGACTAAACTCCAATATTGTGTATTTTTTAATACAGAATTGTGATTGCTGTGATATTATTTTCTTTTTGATACTGAACTGTACTATAGATGACTGTATAAAGAGATATAATGTTTGTTTCTTTTCATCTCAGAAGAATCATTTTCTTGGGATATAATGAAATGATTTTTGTATGAATAATTCCTTAATACTTTCTTAATTCTTTATAATTTCTTAATATTAATTTTGTGCATGCACTGATAAAAAGTAAGAGTTATTAGAAGTATTCAACAATCTAATTTCTTACTTTCAGTAATCTTAAGATGCGTTTAGTATTAATGAAAAGCTCTATTTCACATTCTACAGATTGATTTGTATCTATGTGCCTTTGCATTAATAAAAAAAAAAACATTCTACAGATTGTGTTAAAATGATTAGTCTGTTATTTTTCAATTTTACTTTCTAAATATATTGAACAAACTGTTTTGGAAGTTATTTTTCATTAAGTTTAAAAATTGCAATACATTGTATTATTAATTGTTTATTTTTAGCTAAGCTGGGTATATCCAAATACAGTACAAATAAAAATAATGATATCTAGTATTTTTACAGGAGTGTAATTTAGTGTTCTTTTATTATATCTTTAAATATTCATCTTGCATTCCAGTGAAATTCAATTTCTTAGAATCTAAATTCTGTGAGTCTGTTCAAAGAATGTTGATAATTGATAATTGAACTTTATTTTGTTCTTATTGCCTTTAGTTTAATCCAAACTAAATTTCTAATTTTGAGTTCCCTCTATTCACATCGTGGTTCTTCGTGTTTTCTTTATGGCTTGATAATTATATTTCATACGTAATTTATATACTATATATTTTACTAACAATATAAAATTATTTCAACTGAAAAGTTCCATTGGGATATCTCCATTAAAATAAAATATATTTCTGTCCTTTTAAAAATACTTTATTTTGAGTCGAAAATATATAGTATATGCATCTAAATTGCTTCATAAAATTCAAACAGAAAATTATTCATTACTATTTTAAATCATTTATATTTCTTTGTTTAGAGAAGTTTATAAATATGTCCTTAATTTTTAAATGCTTTCAGTTAATTTAATTTTCTTAACATTTTGCATGCTTTAAAAAGATTATGTTAGATATTAAATATCAAGTATATCTCGGATAACTGTTAATGGGTGTTCTTTCAAATGCTGAGGTTGAACTGATAAATTTCGTTTTCATTTCATGTATCCAACTGAACAACAGCATCTGTAACAGCCGAAGACAGCAACTGTCCTTGATGAAATCCAACCTCACTCATGTGTGCTTGATTCTCCTTTTCAAGTAGTTCTGCCCCAGTTAAAGCTCCCATATTGTTCCCTTATTAACTGACCCTTATTCAAAATGAAATGCTGTCTTTGCATTTTGACCTTTAATTCATCTCTTTAGAGTACCATGATAATATATTTTAATTAATACCATATAGAATTCTGATATATAATCCTCCATAATAATAGATTTTGACTAAAAAGAATATAACCATATTTGCCCCGGACAATCCCTGAGTATGAATGTGGATATTGTGTGTACGAGTTTACTGGTGCATTTTATTTGCAGTTTATGTGTGAAATTAGTTTGTTGAGTGATATTTGATTTTGATATTTGATGATGATAATTTAAAACTGCTGTGTGCTTTGTCCATTGTAAAAACAGTTATAATTTCTTAATTACTAAGATCTTTATTTTAGTTTCCAAGGCCATTCATTTTAATATATCTCTTGTGCTATCTTTAGCATCTTGGAAAAATTAGTTAGTTTTATATTTAATTAATTAATCTTTAGAATACCTGAGAGTTTGAAAGTCTATGCTTGTTTTTGCAAAAAGAGTGTGAATGCTATACTTAAACTAGATTATTAGTTATTTGTTGGCCGTTCTGAATTTTCAGTATCATGTAAAAGCCAAAGTCTCTCCGTGTTTTTTCGGCAAAAATGCTACACGAAGTTATTTTAGAATATTCAAATTTATGTTAGTCGAAACTTTATGTTTAATTTAAAGTCCTTGCGGCTTACTTTCAATTAATTTTGGGAGATAAGCACAGCATGAGCTTAGAGGTACATCTGATTCAGTGGAGGCACTTACAACCCTGTTACAGAGCATATGCTCTTGTTACGGGTGGGACAATATACCTTCATTCAAAGTGATGTACAAGAAATGGAAATATATAGGATCATGGAATAAAGTGCCACACCATTTGACCTCTTGACTGCGAGATTTTTAATAGATATCAAGTACCAGTAAGTAGTTCAAGATAGATCGGATCTTATTCTTCAGAGACTTTTGGACTTATATCTTAGTACACGAAGTAAAGTAAAAACGAATGGATACATCAGCTGTGTGGGATTTTAACTGCATCTTAAAGTTCAAGGTCTGGGGAAATTTCCACTATTACCTTTAAATCTGCATTAAAGGTACGAGTGCACAGTTTTCCTATGAAAGTGTAATGTGCAAGAATTGTCAATAATAAATGTTTCATATGAGTACTCCTTCTAAATGCAGTAAAGTTCCGTAGCATTGTTATTTTTAATATATATAATTATAAATAGCTTTTCATTAAATATGTGTATAATCATTTTATATAAATTTAGTAGTGAAAACCTTGATGAAATCATGAGATTGTAAAATTTAAGAAGTGAACTTTGAGCAGTGACTATTTAACGCGGTTTTACTACATTATTAGTTACGGAAAAAAAGTAAGGTAATCTGCAGAAAGTTATTTTTCGTACATTACTTATATATTTTATTGGTTTGATATATTGTACGCGCGCGCGCGAGAGAGAGAGAGAGAGCTAAGTTTCGACTCATTTTTAAAAGCTCCATAACAAGACTGATTACGATGCATTAATTGTAATCAAAGACTGGGTTTTCGTATATACGACTTGTATTTCTAGAATACCTTGTTTACATGAGTTCTAAATTTGTAAAAATAAATAGTGCCTTTATCAATACAACTAACTCATCTAGAAAGAGCAGTTGGAAAGTAAATCCTAAGTTTTTTATTAAAATTGAAGTAATAAAATTATATTTGTTTTGTGTTTATAAACATTAAACTGAATTTCAATTAAGAAAAGAAACATTAAGCTGATCATTAAGCTTTAATTAGAAACATTTAGCTGATTTGGCCAATTAAGTAAAATTTTTACCATTTTCTTGATTTTATGCCTTTTATATAGTTTTGTAAGTGGAGCTTGTAATTGAACCGTGTGTGAAATAGTTTTTCGGTAATAATTCAACAAACCTAGAAATTTGAAGTTAGTGTATCGTTTTAGTAGATTTCTAATTTATGATCTGATTTACTCTCTCCGGAGGAGACCTGATTCTGTATTTGCAAGATAGCCCAATACAGATAATTCACTAACTTCGAGAACACGTTTAGAACTAAAAAAATATATGCGTATACCATATGGTGACCAAACTTTGAAAACTTGTTTCAACTGCTTAGGCACATCTTCAGGGTGTACAGTAATTGGATAATAGGCGCGGATCAATATTTGAGAAAATTGTTTTCCATATAGTTCTTGAGAAAAATCCTGCAAATGCATTAATGGGTATCTATCTCAGTGGTAGTCTCCAATATTCTGTTTAGTTTGAGATGAAGACGAATGAAGACGAATGACGACCAAATGAAGACGAATAGACCAATTAACTTACTATCGTGACAAATTTCGTAATCTAGCATGTACTGAAATTCTCAGGGCGTAACCTTCTGGGCGTTGCAAACACTGCTTGCCTATTTGTTTCTATTCAGTGAACAGCACTGTGTAGGCCGTATCTAGCACTGGTTTGTGATGGATACGGCCGAACTATCTATGGAAATTTCGCAAGCAGCTGTTTGTACTTAAGGTCACTCACGGCAAAGTAATCTGAATAAATATGTTGGCGGGGAGTGGGAGGGGCACTGTTCTTTTAGTTGTACAAGACGTCAGCGGATCTCTAAGCAAGCGTGTTTTAGGTCTATCAGAAGACCGTAATAACGCTGAAAATTTGGTTTTATAATCGGTCCCTGGCAAGGATGAATGACCATTAAAAATGGCTGCATAACTTTAAACTGAATAATTTCGTTCCATATGTTTTGATAACTGCACCATTTGTCTACAGTTTTCCATCAGCGGGATTTCAAATTGGGGTTTCTTTTTTGTAAGGCAGGAAATAAACGTTGCGGCCACTATCGATATAAGATATTCTTAATTTAGGGTTCTTTATATAGAAGTGACTTATAGTATTGGGCACAAAATCACATTGCGCCACATCATGCGATTTCGCTACAAGTTTTCTTGTTAGCTTAAATTGAAATGTGGTTGCATTTTTAAGATTTAATTGCAAAGTTTGTATGAAGCCAGAAACTGCTATTTTCTGTTCTTCCTAGGAAATTGGAATATATATTTCAAAAACGTCTATGTATGTTTGCTGTCACTTACGCGTTCTGGATCATCTTTGAAAGTTTTGCGTCAACTCCACTTGTTTTACAGCTCAAACGTCCCTACTTGTGCATAAGCATTTCGTATTTTGTTGCAGTATGACTGATCGGTTTATAAACAACTTTAGTTCGGAGATGTTTGAAATCTGAATTTCGTTTTATAAATGTATTTATATTGTTCATTATACAATATAATACGAGGATATATTTGAGAAATATGTCGATATTTTTTTATTGTAAACATGATTGCTGCTTTTGTGTACAATATTTCTATGAATTACTGTAGTCATTTTTAGTATCATAATGAAGACAGTTCAATGATCTAAAACATTTATGACCGAACTTGGCATTTTTTTTCAATTGCAATTTTCTAATGAATGATTTGTATTTCATATTTACGACTTTTACATATTAGTTTTTTTCTATTTTTAAATATGTACGTACATTTGGATAAATATAAATTTGGCATTTTGTGGAGAGAAAATTCACATTAACATTCAATAAAATGTAAAAAAATATGCACCCAGCTATCGAGAGGATAAAAAGATCCAGATGTCCTATAAAAAACAGAAAATATTCTTATCCAGTAAAGAATCTAACCAGAAAACTTTCTTTTGTCGGTGGTTGCAGCTTTTGTATAGACTGGATTTCATTATTTTGGAACTCTACTTTTCTTTTTATGTAGAAGAGTACTATTTTGACTAGGAGCTACAATTTATAGTGAATTTCTAGGTACTACGAGCATATATCCATGCACACAGTTCTCCATCCATCCATGCATTGATTCAAACTAGTTACTATGAATCTGGCCAGAAGGTTTCGACCACAGGTGCGCCTTGCAGATTGTAAAAATCCCCTGTGTATAAAATGTCTATGTTCGCGACTCTAGGAAATCTCTTGGATCGGAAGGTTAAGTAAGAAATTTCTTGGAGTTTCATTTAATGAAGTAATAAAAGACATGATGTTTTAAATAGAAATATATGAAACTTAAAAAAAAAATACATGAAACTTAATATAACTGAATTATAAGTGGAATTTAATTTAATTCGAATTTAATATAATTCAGCAGTAAGGTGAGCTTAAAGTAATTTAGTAATTATATGAGCTTAATGCAATTCAGTAATTAGATGAACTTAATATAATTCAGTAATAAAGAGAGTTTAACATAATTAGGAAAAAATTACACTTTTCTTGAGGTTGGCTCATATGAATTTGAAACTGTTAAGAGTTTAACTTCCCTCGGTTCTGAAATAATTAACACTGGACAACGAATTTTCACTTTTTGTGTGGTTCTGATATTAAACTTAGTTATCTTTATATTGTTAGGTCTATTGAATATGAAAATTGTCATTGAAACACCGAATTATCTCTGCTTTTGAAATATGTATAAAACTAATGTTACACTTTTGCATATACATACTCTGTAGTAATCTTCATACAGTAAAGCTGCTGCTTGTAAATGAGGTTTTGGAGCATATATCAAAAAGGTACATTAATTGTCCTCTGCATTTCACTTCCCCTGGTACTCTTTTTTTCAGAGTCGTAATGTCCTGATGAAATCGTTCTCCGCGCTCGTCACTCACAGCACCGCACCGGGAAGAAATCAACATGAGAGTATAAAATCTGTATTTTAAATGCAGAGCTGCGACGAGGGATGGGCCACCCCCGCTGACGTAGACGTAGACTACTGAGATGTAGATTTTTTTTATAAATGTAAAAATGTAACATTTATTTCAATACGTATTTAAAATAATGTATTGAAACTTAATTAAAGAGTGCCATGAATACATGATTGTTTTTAAAAATGTACTAGTATTTTTAGAGAATTATTACACTTTCTAAATTGGTTAAGGACAAACAGACGATATTTAATTACCAATTTCTCTTCTCTCTCTTTTGATTTTAACTACAGATGATAATCTTCTCAGAAAAGCCTCTGCAGCAGCACGCAGATGTGATCCGGAATTCTGTTCTGTATCTTCAGTAAAAATTTCCTGAATTTTTCTGCTAACACAGGTTTTAGATTTTCCAACTTGCTCTTCATATAGATCCATATGTAAAAATCTAGAGGATTGAGATTAGGGCTTGATTCCTCTGCAGATATGGAGCCTCAACAAATTTGTTTACATCAGATTTGTACACTTTTTCCTTCTGCGCCAGTGCAGAGACTTACTGAAAAGTTAACGAATAATTCTGGAGTAACTTTTTGGGTTGTTTAATCGTGTGAGCTTTCAAAGCATTTTATATTTAGTATTTCGATAGATTTTAGCTTTTGTTTTTTTCATGAGAAGAGGCAGTTTGCCTATTTTTCTAATATTTCCGCGCACCATTACATAAAGATGTTTTTAGAACATTTGAATGGTTCATTTTGTTAACTAATTTTGCGTAAATTCTATTACTTTTATTGTTATGAGACGCTTGTAGAGAAAATAATTTGTCATCTGAACAAAAACTGCCGATATCATGGGTTCTTAAATAGCAATTTCAAATTTCTTGCTCTTTCTATTTTGCTCTTCGCAATTTATCCATGAACTACTTTTTCTTATATACTTTTTCGTTTTTAGTTTTAACTCTTCTTTAATAATATTTCCAGCCATGCTTTTCAACAAATGTAACTCCTGTAATATTTTTCTGTCAGACTATGAAGGATTTCGGCGAATTCTTTCATGTATAGGTTATATTAGTTCTTTTGTTCGAACACTCAATATTCTTCTGCCATTGTGCCTTATTTCAACACTACCTGTTCTTTTGAACCCCTTTAATGTCTTTTCATTCAATCTCATTGATATATCTATATGTTTCAAATCTCTCAAAATTTTCAATTTCCTACAAATATTATGAAATTCTCTCACAGTCCTCATGACGAAGATAGTAGAGCACCTTTTGTTATCAAGAAACCACAAAATCGATTTGGTCACAGTGTTGATTCCCTGTCGATGAAAAATGATATGACGAAGGAAAAATACGATATAGAGAAAAATTGGGGAAAATTACATCTGCTGATTTGATTATGATCGTATAAACCCAAGGTATCTCAAATTAAGCGGGAGAGAATGTAATGTTCTCTCACAATCCAAATATCTTAGTTAGGAGTGCACTTTTCTTTTAGATCAAAGTCACAGATTCGATTTTGGGGTGTAAATTGTGCATTATATACAATTTTAACACATGATTTGAAAGCTTGGGATAATTTAAAGAAATTGAAGTTTCATTAAAAGAATATGCACGTATATGATGTGCAATAATATTTCATAGAAACAATTTAAATAAAATTAATTGCACTAAGAATCAAACAGCCAATTTTTTTAGTCGACTGCTATTTTATTGAATCTTTATAAATTTAGTCTTCAGCCTCTTCATTGTATACCACTTCGTGAAATTTAGAATATATAAAATTATATTTATCACCTTGTAATATGAACCCAGACTTCGAATACGTACAGCTCAAACTGCTGCCAAAGAATGAAATTAAAATAACTTCGTTAAAAAGAGCATAAGAAACAAAATTAAAAGTATTGTTAAAAGCAGCATATAAAACAAAATTAATACATATCGTTAAAAGCAGCATATAAAACAAAATGAAACGTATCACATCAGTCGATAATCTTTCTCCGACGAGTGAAGGTTGCGTTTCTTGTGTGTGTCCTGACAAAAAAGTCTGTTTTTTGCCTTCGAAGCCGATCGATACGTTTAATTTTGTTTTATAGGCTGTTTTTAACGAAGTTATATTAATTTTATCATAATTTGAACAATACTACTAAATATTCATTCTTACATGATAAATAAATCTGCTGCTTATGAGAATATAACTTCCTAATACTTATGTTAAGAAAGCAGCCATTAATTGATTATTCTTAATTGTCCTATGACGGCTTCCTTCAAAGAAGTTTTTGAAAGTTATATTCGTGCGTACATGAATATATTCGTTTCTATATGTACTGTTAAACTTCCCGCTCCAGCAATATTGAAATTATGGATTTTAAATCGGTCTAATACATATCTTTTAAATAAAAATAGGATTTTGCTTTGAAAATTTAAACTCGGAAAAAGTTGTTTAATAATTGTATCAGTGTGAAAGCTTTTTTGTATAAAAATTAAAAATATTAAACCACTTTTCTTTTGTTTTATTTAAAACCATAATTATGAGCAGTTACAAATGCTTTAAATCGTGAAATTTATGGGGTGCCTAAAATGCTGTGACCGAAATTCGCTATCTAATAAAGATAAGGGAAAGATCGCCGCCCTTGTAACAAGAGAATTCTGTCAGTTGCAAGAATTAAGAAGATATTTTGGTAATAACTTCTCTACTTGTACTGTTTCTTGCAGTTTTGAAGAATTGTTTACAGACCAAATATAGCACCTTTGAGACAGATTGTCACAATGAGCATAAAACTTCTCGTTTAACTTTCAGAAGATAAGATATGCCCTGGAATAATAAATGTTATATAGAAATTTTTCAGATAAAAATTTCATTTAGATGCTGTACTGATAGTCAGTAAAGCTGATATCATTTGTGATTGAATTGCAAAGTAAAACGGTGCCTTTACAGTGGAGTCCGCTTATAACCATTTCACTTATAAAAAATAATTGGTTATTACTAACTTTTGAGCTATTCCATAGTATCGTAATGATTCAATTTTCAAT
Organism: Amaurobius ferox; assembly: GCA_951213105.1. Lineage (NCBI taxonomy): Eukaryota > Metazoa > Arthropoda > Arachnida > Araneae > Amaurobiidae > Amaurobius > Amaurobius ferox. The sequence continues at coordinate 167,595,711 of OX578133.1, forward strand.
ACAGTTGTTATTCGCGCTTATCAAAGTAGCAATACAACGAATAATTTTTTATCCTTTGAGATCGTTATAAATAGGATCGACTGTGAATGGGTAATAGAGCCTAAGGAATAACTTATTTAAAATGGGAATTCGAAAATTAATACTGTTTTGCTGGAACACCATATCTCCCCGAAAATGATGCAATTTCGGTTGAACAAACTATACAAATTAGACAAGACTGTCACAAACAATAGGCCAATGTAGGAAACATTGATTTAAACCCTTCTCTGTCACTAACATCTCCTACTCGTTTGTATGATCTTTCACTTTTGGGTTTCTTTCACATGTGCCCTGCATTGATTGAGAAAACGTTTTTAAACTTTTTTCTACACTTCCTGTGTGTGTGTGTTTATTATCTTTAACGTTCTGTTTGCATTTTCTCTAAAAAATTAAAAAATATTACTTTTCTCTAAAAATCGATATTTTTTGGATGATGAACTCGGATCAAAAGTAACGCACGAGCACATACAAGATCATCCTATTATGGCCATTGCCTTCTTCAACTTTTAACGGAATGAACTTATGAGGATCCTTGAAAAAACACTTTGCAAATATTTAACACTACATTTCAAACGTAAGAACTGTAGTCTGAAATTAGTTAAGAATTGCAAGATATTTTCTATAATACCCTGCTAATATCTTTAAATTTAAGGACAATCACATTTACCACTTAGGATGTTAATCTACAAAATTTGTAAGCAAACTTATAATTTTCTTCGGTGAACTTAATTTTCAAAAAATAAATAAATAAATATATTCTGCAGTGGAATTTAATATTCTTTTTCAAATCCAAGTAAACTACGCAAAATAGTCGTGCATTCTTTAAATGCTATACACCCTTCATTTAGGCATTTTTAAATGCTTATAAATCCTTTCATTCATTAATTTATACTCAAAGAATGAACATATATGAAAAAAAATCCCTAAACTTGCTTATTACAAATTTTCAAAATGAATTATCTTTTCTAACTAAAACGTTCATGAAACAAGTGCACTAAAACTATTCATTGGATTTCATAAATAATAACAAATGATAAGTTAATTTTATATGACATAGCAGTTTTTCTTAAACAATTTTTTATATTATTAAAATTAAACAATCCTATATAACTACTTTAACATTATTCAATGCAAAAATCTATATATAAAAATCTTCATAGACAGAAATATTTTGAAGTGTGTTTTATATTTTCAAGAATATATTACTTTGTTTGGGTACTGAGGATGTTGCTTTGAGATATCGAAATAATCTTTGTAGTACCTTGAACTTTAGTTGCAATGAAGGTCTCAAAAAGTCTAAATGTGTCCACATTTTACTTTTCTTTAAGTACTAATAAAATTTAAACTTAAGTACACAGAATATCATTATTTAGTTATTAATATAGTACTACTTTGCTTGTCCAGTCATATTTGAATTTCTTTATCCCATATTAGCTGATGTTTCTAGGAGTGTATAAAATGTTATTTTGTGATTTTATAATGCATATATAACAACTTAAATATTAATTTAAATTCCTTAATTTATATCATGTTACTTATAAATTTCCTCACTTTTGTATAAAATTCCTTCTGCACCATTTGAAGCTGTTGTCATAATTTATAGTTTTTTCAACAGCCTCACAACAGCAGAACCATTTTTCATATATTGTAAGTTACATCCCTTTAACTGAATATGTAACTTTAAGTTAATAAGAATAATTCTGTCGGTTTTTAATTCTGCTGTTGTTTTCTGAATACTGTTGTATTTCAGATAGCTGGAATTTTCTAAGAAGTATAAGATTTTTGTTCCCCAAATGACCAGCATATGAATGTTCTGAAGAAATACAATGATGAAATAAAAATCAGATCATAAGGGTAAAATTCATAATCCCTTTATAAAGAAATTCAAATGTGAAAACTTAGAGAATTATTCTTTAAATATAGAATTTCTTATATTGTTACAGAAGCAGTTTATCGTACTTTAGCTTGAAAAGATATATTTTTGATATGAAATAACTTTGCTGAAAGTAATATATTTATATAGGTTTCAATTTACCTTCACGATATAAATAAATCCTAAAACTTTTGTGTAAAAACAATTTTTCATTTATAAATTGAAATTATATTCAAAAACTAGCATCTGAAATTTATTAAACTACGGTTTAATTTTAAACTTAAATGTTTTGATAAAACGTACTAAATGTTAGTTGTAATACGTATTTCTAATACTTTACACCCATTGCATACAATGGGTTTTCAGCATTTGTGTGTTGTTTATCAGTTATGACCAACGCATTCATTAAAATTAATACATTGGATATAATTCATTGACAATTATATGCAACTGCGTATATGCATTAATTTTTCAACGTTGAATCTACTATTAGCGCTTAAATGTTCTTTTAAAGCTATTGTGTATCTTTTCTTCAAATAGAAGTAAAATAGTATTGTTTTAAAATGTATTTACTATCATGTGTATTGCGAATTTTTAAGGATATTCAATTTGCCACTGTGGTAAAAATTATTATCAAAGTGAAATTAAAAACATTATATTATTATTGGACTAATTTATGCAATATACATTTTTTCGGATTTTCATAAATGCATCCTGGGAAGCAATTACTAATCATTTGGTGATCTGTATTTTGTGCAATTTCCTTTAAAGCAAAGTTAGTCTCAATTAAAGTTTCTATTTCGTTCGAAATCAGGAGATTCGTATCAAATACAATGGCATTCTATACAACACTATATCATTGCGCAAAACTGATTTTCCTAACAAGATCATATTTAAAGAATTTAAGATCTCTAATGCAGGATCAAAATTTTTTTCTGAAACAAGCTCTGTCAGTCTTCCCAACATGCGTTATATTTAGTTTAATATCGAAGTCAAACACATACGTCTCGTAAATAAAACATTGATACATAGTTTTATTTTTTTAACTCTATTGGACATTTTAGTTGCTTGGGATGAAAAATATATCTTTCTATTTTTTATAGGTTTCATTCCTTAAATTTATAGATGTTGAAGTGACAGTTCAGACAAGATTTTTCGAAAATTTAAATTCTATCTATAATAATAATTTGATTCAATAAGAAAATATTTACTCTCGTGTCAAATTTCTCTAATAATCGTTAATGATAGATTTTACTCTTATGTTTGAATCGGTGTATAGAAAGAGGTTATGTGTTCAGAAATGACAGTTTAGTATGTCCCTTGCACGTTAAATAGAAAAATAGAATAATAATATACCTTTTACACACGATTTATACGCTCGAATTAAACTCTGCAAGTCTGCTGAAATCTTGAAACTGTTAAAATTGCCAGATTAAGTCCAATTTATTTCGATAAATGTTTATGACTTCCCTAAAATACTTCAGCGATGTCTGACTTAAAATCAGACATCGCACGTATGTTACATCGTATATGTTTTTGTATAATTATGTGTTTGTAAAATTTATATTTTTGGTGTTTTTAAAACACCCGATCCATTCATTCCATTATAGTGTATTACAGGTGATTATAGAAACTGAATCTACATATGAATGGAATAATCTAATTCATATAGGAAAATTTTATTTACTAGAAAAAAAACATTCTTTGAGAATATGAGTTTTCCTTTGAATTTGATAACAATTTTGAGATTTCTGTATTATTTTGTTATTCATCTTTTCATGTTATTTCAAAATTAATCTTTACTTTATTTGAAACGAAAAGTAAAATTAGAAAAACATTTCTATATTTTAAACTTAATATTGGTGAATATAACTAGCCCATAGATTACAGTATTTTTTATTCTGTTTCTTATGCAAGGAATATTCCAAATTTTGCTAAATACATAATTTTTATTGCTTTATTGATTGAATTTAGGTTTCGCTTAAGGCACTGTATATATTTTGTTCTGAAAACTCAAATATTATTTTTTATAATTGTTCTTATATGTTTTATACACAAGACAAAATTGTTACTTCAATTTCATCTAAATCTCATCGTTTATTTCTTTGAGCGAAACTCAACATCAATTAACCTTTCTATATCTTGGAAAATATTTTAATTGAAGCATGTGCTGTATTTTCATGCTACAGATCACACTTGATTTGATACGAATAGAGAGATTATAGGTTTTTCATTAAAACTTATCTGTAATATCCGTAATATTCAAAGTTTCACAAATTCCGAGAATACCATTTTAATAAAAATCAATACAATGTAACATGTAAAGTAGAATTAGTTATTGCCTCTTGTAAAAACTAATGACGTTTATAGAATTGTGTATTTTATTTTGTAAATTAAAGCTGCTTCTGTTTCATATTCACTCTTCTTTCATTATCACAATGATGCTTTTGTGCTTTGTATACTTAAAGTAATAAAAATATTTGGGGTGATATAAAAATATTGTACTATATAAAATATCTGGGAGTATACTTACTGTTAGTAAATGTGTGGAAAAGGGGCAAAAAGGAATAATATATTACAGCATCCTCTTATTTCTCATTTTAAACAATGGAATTGCACAGTTTGCACAAAAGCATTAGTTGTTCTATTTTAACTTTAGTTTGTATGTTAACTTTATTTAGATCTATACATCTGCATATGAAGTCATCAATAATGCTATGTTAATAAGTGGGAAATCAACAAAAATATAATATATAACAGTGTGGAAATGTATAAACTAATTGAAATTCAATTTTTGAGTCAAGATATTTCATAACAAACTATTATACTAGGCCCATCATTGCTGACTTCATCGAAATAGTGAGTATGGTCTTGATATATAGACTCTGATAAATGGCCTATATAATTCGATCTTCGAAATAACTTAACACTTTTAACTAACATGCATTTATATTTCAGATAATCACGGGGCTCTGCTTTTATAACTTAAGCTATAACTCTTTCTTTTTCAGTATTGATTTTTAAACCTTTTTATTTATTCAGCATTAACTATGATTATTTAAATAATGTTGTACGTTTCTAAAATGGAAAAAAATGCAAGATTCCTGTAATGTATTTAAAATTAATGCTTTATGTAAATACATTAGAATTTACTTTTTTATGTCAAATATTTTGCATTTTGTCCCAATTTTGTATTTTAGTTGGTGTAACTTTTGTTGTAATTTTCTATGTTATCATGCTTCATAAATTAATTCATGAACAATTATGATCTGGAATCAAATTTTAGCAGTGATTTTTTTCAGATTTGAGCCTGCAGTTTGTCCAAGTAAGTTTAAAACAAATTTTTAATTCCTTGTAGGCAAACTTGACGAAAAGAGGCATTTTGTAAACGAGTGATATTTTTATTTTTTTAAGTAAACCTTATCAGTTTACCTTTTTTATTTTTAGGTCAACCTTATGAGATAAAATTGAGGAAAACTGGATTTCTGCCGTTTGAGAAGAGTGGAATTCTGAAAGTAATTTTTTTTTAACACTATTTATTTTAATAAGTGAAAGCATTTTGTCATAAGAATAAGGAAAACTTAAGCAACATAATTAAACTTCAATTAATAAACAATTATTATTAATTGTAATTGTTTATTAATTTGTATATAATTATGTTTAAGTTTTCTTTCTTTATTTATTTATTCAAAAATATGCAATTCTGTACGGTATGCACATCATAATTTGCAATCACCAGATTAATACCAATATTAAAGGTCATAACTTTTTGTTCCTGCTGTTTTAATCTGTTCAATATATCGGCTGTCTTATACAACGAAAGTGGCTGATGCAATGGTATTGAAAAGGTTGGACCATTAGACATTCAGCTAAGTAGAATTTGTAAACATCTACTTTACTGATTGAACATAACAGTTATGGTCTCTAATTGTATTGAAATCTACTGACCCAACCCCATGAAATAAAAAAACCTTGTCCAATCATATAATTTCGTCAGTTATAGATTCTTCAGTTTTTTAACAGTCATTTCTATTTCTTAATTACGCAGCTCTAATAGCTTGTTTCCATTTTCATAATGTTACTTGTTTTTAACACTTTACAACATAGTTGAAAAGTTTAAGTATAAATGAAAGACACAAATCATAGATAAAAAGGTCATTTAATCAAATAAAACCATCCTATCTATAAGACTTACAAATATTAAAAGACCAGAGCGCTTTCGGGCATCACGATACTCTTCATCAGTGGCTATATGAAAAATTACCGTGGAAACAAGTTTATATATAGACCAAATCGGTAGACAAAATTTACATAAATCAGCTACGGAATAATGACAATTAAATGATATTATAAACAAGCTATTACAGATTAAATAATTACAAAATTACAATAAAAAGTATTATAAACGGGAGATTTAAAATGTAAACAAGTATTAAATACAAACACAAAAGAAAAGACAATGAAATATTCCCAAATTTTAGCCAAGCATAAATTACATTAAAACGAAACGTTACAGATAACTGTGTAGAGGTTTGACACGAGTCGAGAATGGAGCCAACGGCCTACCGTGCTGAAAACACCGGTTCTCGTTAGATCACCTAAGTCAAGCTGCATCGGGCGCGGTTAGTACTTGGGTGGGTGACCAGCTGGGAACACCGCGTGCTGTTGACACATTTCGGGCGCGGTAGCCCGGTGGTTTGCGCGCTGGATTTGCACGCTGCCACAACTGCCGCCGTGTTCATGCGAAGTACGATCACGTTAAACATGTGGGTCCGTAAGTCCTTCCGAGAGGTTGGTGGTAGGGGAAGGAGGGTACGGCCCCTGTGGATGCCTCTCCCCTGGGTTCCGGTCTAAATTGGGTGGAACTTCCCGTCCGTCCAAACGGTTACCTCACACCTTTCTGGTAGGTCGGACGGTCTGGGTCTCAACAACAACAACGCGTCGAGAATGAGTCGCCAAGCGTAACTTAAAATTTGCACAGGATCAAAATTACAAATGGAATCACGGTACATATAAATAAACAGGGATTCATAAATAAGAATATTACGTGGGTTATTGCAACGAATTAAAAGGAAAGTTTTTTCAAAAAAGGTTTGAAAGTTATCATTAACAACACATTGGACAAGATTCATAGAAAGTTTATCATTCTTGACGTCACGAGCATGTTCAGCTAAACGGATACCTACAGTACGTTTAGTACCACCAATATAAAACTTGTAGTCATCATCAGGCGTTAAAAGGGGTATAACGTACATCCCAGCATGGCTTTTAAAGTTATCTCTATCCCTAAACTTATCCGTACGAATGCGATTGAATAAGATAGTAATATTCGAGTGAGCAGGTTTAAATTTAAATTCATGGCAAAATTGAATGAGGGGACGGAAAATCTTCGGATGATACGGAAGACTAGAATTATACGGCATAAGGTCAACAACAGTAACAAGTTTAGTACTAGGTTGAATAAATTTACGGCGAATAGGAGCGAAACTTTTATAAATAAACTCAAAGAAATAAGCGGCTTCATGGCCAAGATCAAAGACAAAATTAATTTCATTAGTTAAAGCCGAAATAGAAGAGCAAACGTTAAAAGCGCGATTAAAATAAGCGTTAAAAGAAGCTTTTCTAGAGGATATAGGATGAGAAGAATTAGCAGGGCTGAAATTTGGGCATGTTTCATTGTCTTTTCTTTTGAGTTTGTATTTAATACTAGTTTAAATTTTAAATCTCCCGTTTATAACACTTTTTATTGTAATTTTGTAATTGTTTAATCTGTAATAGCTTGTTTATAATACCATTTAATTGTCATTATACCGTAGCTGAGTTATGCATATTTTGTCTGCCGATTTGGTCTATAATAAGCTTGTTTCCACGGTAATTTTTCATATAGCCACTGATGAAGGGTATAGTGATGCCCGAAAGCGCTCTGACCGTTTAATATTTGTACGTCTTAGAGGATGGCTTTATTTCATTAAATGACATTTTTATCTATGATTTGTGTCTTTAATTTATGCTTAAATATTGAAGTAGACGTGATACCACTTTAATTATTAATTATAATTGAAAAGTGTTTATGACTTTGTTCATTCTGTCTGTCTGTCTGTCCTTTCGCACGATAACTGCCGTAAAAATGACTTTGTCAAAATAAAATTTTAGTATGTTATTCAGACGGTCTGTGAAACATATGGGAATATAAATGAATAATATCACCCTATTAGTTTTGGATTGAACCCGGGTTAAAAAAATTAAATGCATTGAACCCTATGGGACCTAATTTTTCAAACATTTTTTAAGAAAATTTAAAAATCACAAATTGCTTCGAAAATTTTGGAAAATATTCAAATTATCCCATAAAAAATATGAAAAAAAATTCAGTAAAATATATTCGATAGTTTTTTAAATAAAAATTAAAATAATAATTGCATTCATATTATATGAAGAGATCATGTAACCCACTTCAAAATAAAATATGGCATCCATTTTGTGTCAAAATCGTGATTTTTAAAGTTATTTTTAATTTATATTTAGTGCTGTATCCGTCCTAATACCGCTTAATTTTTGCTTAATTTCTGTGCATCTATATGCAGAAACAACGCATTTACAATATATTTGAGTTTAAATGATCAATACCATCCATCTAGTGTCAAAATCATGATTTTTAAAGTTCTTTTTAATTTATAGTTAGTGTTGTATTCGTCCTAAAAGCGCTTCATTTTTGCTTAATTTCTGTACAGCTGTATTATAAAACAACACAATTACAATATATTTGAGTTTAATGATCATCAAACTTTGATTATTTCTGCAACGAAGCATTATTTTCTCTTATGGAGAATGTAAACGCATCAAGCTGTAAGATGAGTTGTATAAGAATTGCTGAACTTCTTTACCGCAAATTATTTAGCTCTGGAGTCTGAAATATAGCTGATATGGATGAAAAAGTCATTGATTTCACATAGAGAAGCAGACGATTTTATTGCACACTTTTTCGATGCAGTTTTAAGCATAGAGCTAATTACTTCTACTTCCATGGTTTTAAATTTTTAAGTAAAATAAATTATTGTAGTATTGTGATGAATGAAATGAATGGAATGAATAAACTTCATTTTATGATGAAGTTTTACGTTTTCAAATATAATAAATTATTGTAGCATTGTGATAATTTAAAAAAATATTACCTTCTGAATGCATCGCATTTTAGAGATGTTTAAATAAAATTGCATTGTAGTTGGAAAGTGTTTCATAACCAATGCTTTATACATGATTGATCTTTCTTGTTTCTTTTTATCGCTATATATTTTTTTAACTTCTGTAGTCTACGATTCTTATTCAAAGATATCCTTGTTGTAACTGTGTTCCTTTAACCATCCCACAGTTCGTTAGGATTTATGTTGTTCTGGGAAAGATTTTTAATGACTAAACTGAAAAGAGGGAGTGTAAGCACATACTAACCAGATATTAAAATAATTTAATCCTAAACACAAGAGAAAAACCGGCCTACTGGACATACAGTTTTGATGAGCTTCGCTGAAAAATAAAAGGAAAGTTACATACTGAAGATTTTGGTAACTAAAAATTTGGGGTAAATGACAGATAGCTGTTAAATGAAAATTGATTCGTTATGCTGTATATATAGCCACTGAAATGAAATCAAAGATTGATGATATAAACAAAGTAAAGGTATAAAAAAACAATCGGACATTAGATACAATGTTGCTGATTAAATACATTTATTTACATATATGAATAAAATTACATACAGCTTGTGTGGTATATATTTTAATATACAATGCATTATGAGTATCAAATTCGCGAGCAAATTAATGATGTACGATAAAGAGTCAATCAATATTGATCCAATACATCCAATTTTTTTATATTTAAATATTACGCTCCAGTGAAAATAAGAGATATATAGAGAATTCTAATTATCTGATCATCAGTTCGCAACATTGATCATAACATTCACCAGATGGATTTTCCACCGTTGAATCCCTTCAATTCCACACATACACTACCCGACATAGGAAATGCAACGCCATAAAACTTTGGTCGTATAATTATGCAAATTGTAAGACAAACGCAGCTGGCCGATGCATGCAAATGATCTGAAATGCAAGTCGGTCACGTAATTAGAGCGCGGGATAAAAGGAATGGAAAGGGCAGATGAGCCAACAGTTCTTACTGTCTGTCGCCTACGGAGCTGTTTTTCGTTTCAGAAAACAAGTGTTGGTGAAGAGATGTCTGGCCGATGACGCCGAAGTCTTTTTCAGCATTTGAACGATAGTGCGAGGAGATCCATTTTAGGCCTACGTACGGCTGGGTGGTAGTTCTGGTTTATCGCCGCTGAAACACGCATAGATGCGTCCACTGTGCAAAGTATTGGGAGAAGTTGGATTGAAGAAGGACATGTGAATCGTCGCAATGGTACAGGTCTGAATGGGACGGGATAGTGTTCAGCGACGAGTTGAACGCCGTACTGCTCGACAACGCGGCATCATGGATTTGGGATGCCATCGGCTTCGGTAACCGGTCACCTCTGGTTCGTATTAGAGGCACAATAACAGCACGACGATATATGAATGAGGTGCTGCGGCCGGTTACACTGCCCTGCATTCAGCGGCTGCAAAATGCTGTTTTTCAGTAAGACAACGCGCGACCGCACACGGTAACCATCAGCAGACAAGCTTTGCAAGTTACCCCGGTGCTTCCTTGACCTCCGCTGTCTCCAGATCTCTCATCCACGAAGCATGTATGGGACGTGATTGGCCTTCGTTTGACTGCCCTTCCCCCGTCTTAAACAGAAGACGACCTGTGGAGGATAGTTGAAGGTATATGGTCATCCATCCCTCAGGAAACTATCCGCATGCTCATTGCATCTGTTCCTCGAAGAGTTGCTGCTGGTATCTCAAGAGGTGGCCTTACTGCCTACTGATCACCCTGTTTAAGCCATTGTTATATTGCATTATTCTTCCGGAATTAACATTACATATTTGTACATGCCATCTCTATCTATGTGTCCTTTATCATCACACTCTATTTGCCCTTTCATGGTGTTGCATTTTCTGTGCCAGGTAGTGTTGTTGTTAAGACCCAGACCGTCTGACCTACCGTAAAGGTGTGCCAGGTAGTATATAAAATTTTTTTCGGCTTATTTATCTTTCAGTGTTGGTGTTCGGGTGTTTTTTTTAAGGATATCCATTCAAATGTATCTTTCAAACTTTATTTTGCTCTTATCAAAACTTTGAGGTAGGTGAGGTGTTGCGGCCCCCTTCTGCTTCTTCAGCCCAGACCGTTCAACCAACCCAAAGGTGCAAGTTATCTGTTTGAACGGACGGGAAGTGCTACCCAATTTAGACCGGAAACCAGTGGGGATGGCATCTACAGAAAACGTAACCTCCTTCCCGGACCACCAACTTCTTGGAAGGACTTACGGATCTACATATTTAACGTGCCCGTACTTCGCGTGAACACGGCGACATCGAATTCGGGTCGTCCTAGTGCAAATCCCGCATGCTAACCACTGGACTGTCCCACCTCTAAAATAAAGGGAGAGTACATTATCACCTTGCATCGGCGGGAATTGAACCCGATGCCGCTCGAGTGGCATGCGAACATTCTACCCCTGAACCACTTATGCTCCACCCCCTTGCGCTGATTCGTTAAACTCGCTGTCATGCAAGATCCCCTGGTTGGTTGACAGGTTTGCTTTGTGATTGGTTGTTTACTCATATTAGCTTCTGATTAGACGAATGACGCAAATTCGTAGAAAATCGACTTTTATTCTTTTTTCAAATGATCATACAGATCATTTGAAAAAAGAATAAATGAAAAAAGAATAATTCATAATGATCACGTTAAGACTGCTCAATTTTTAGACCCATATTGGATTATACATTTTACACTGAAATTAAATTCGCTTTGAGATGCTCTATTGAGTCACATTTATATATCATTTTAAAATTTTAACTTATTTCATTTAGCTTAATTTTTTAATTACTTCATATAGAGCATCATTTATGTTGGATTCCAAGAAAGACGCTTGCAGTACATTGAAAGAGAGCAAATTAAAGAATGGCAAAATCAGAGATTCGGCGAAAGAATTCTTGAAGTTGGTAAGATATTTTTCCAGAAGATATTTGCCCTCTGTTATCACTATTACAGGGTGTTAAATAAGTGAACAGTGGAAGTTTTTTTAACGTTTGGTTATAGGCACATAGTTAATTTGGAAATTACGGATATAAAGAAAATATTAGTTCAAAAGCTATACGAAGTGCAATTTGAATTGCATTATATTTAATTAATTTTTTTTTTTTTCAAATAAATGATCTTTTAGAATTTTACGCTTCAGGCATCCAAACTGTAGATTTGGCTTTGACTGTATAACAAGAAAAATTAGGAATTTTTTCTATATGTTTCATCATTAAATAAGTGGTACTGATTTTAAATATACTACTGCTTTTGCAAACTCTTACAATTTTTGAATCATCGGAGCTTTACTCCATGAAGTCCGGAACCATCGGAGCTTTTCTCCATGAGTCATCCGGAGCTTTGAATCATCGGAGCTTTTCTCCATGAAGTCCGGATTGAGCACCTAGTGCCCGCCATCTTATTAGTAAACACATTTAATAAGCTTTCTTTTGGTACTAGAATCGAAAATACCATCAGAATTTGCAAGAATTTCATTTAGAAAACATGCTGTTGATTTTATTCGAAGGAGCTTATATAGGGGAGGGTATATCAAAAGCGAATATTTAAACAGTATTACGCCCATAGTGAGAGGCGTATTAGGGGCGAATCAAATGAGCTTATTTATGGTGCATCAGAAAAGCTTACTTAGGGCGCAAAAAAGAGCTTATTTAGGGTGTATCCAAAAGCTTATTTACTGTGTATGGAAAAGCTTATTTAGGGAATATCAAAAAAGCTCATTTAGTGTGCATCAAAAGACCTTATACAGGGCGTATCAAAGGAATTTATATACCCAGGCAAAGGGAAAAAGGCGTATTTAGGGGGTAATACGCAGTTTTTTTAGAATGTTGCATTCGATGTGCCCAGTGCCGGGATCAAGACGTATTGTATGACCCATGTACACGAGCAGCGGTCTAAGGTGTGATTAGGTACTTATTTAGGGCAACCATACGCTCGTGTGTAATTTAAGTGTGCTTGCTCATCGGCCGAATAAGATTTTGAAAATCTTAATGAATTCAATTGATCCTTGCTTTAAATCTTTGTTGATCCTTGCGGTCAACGCCGGGTAAATTTTGTTTCTCCGATTTTTATATACAAAATTTGACATGCCATCCAACATTCATCTTTTAATAGCAGCATATCACAGACAACGCCAGCAAAATTTTTTATAATAGTATTCATGCAATAATGGAAAGAATGGATATTTCGTATATCTGTTGAGGGATATACCCCTGATGATTTTCCCTAAACAGATATATAACAATTTTCTTAATTTTATTAATTTTCTCCTCCCAATTGCATTTATTCATTAAAACATTTTTAAAATGTTTTTTTATTCTATCTTAATCACTTTATTGCTAAAATATGTTCTTCTAGTGCTTTTGGTAATTACGTGTACATACATTATTTAATGTTCTGCATTTTAATATAAAGTTGTATAATTTTTATATTATTACGATTAATTGATTTATTGGTTTAGTGGAAACCATTTGTATACGTGTAATCAGAATGATCAATTGATACCGAACAAACAATTTTTGATCAATTAACATAAGGTAAATAAGATAAATAAATGATTCGTTAACTTTTGTTACTTAGTGTAATGTATTGACTGAAACATATGTTTGAATTTACTCAATTCTGAGCACAGTAACTGTGATGCTTCATATTTTCTTCTTATTTTTCGCAGATCTTCCTCTTTCATATGGCATTCTGGAAGCAAGTAACAACCACACGAATATCAATCAGTGTGAGTTTTTATGGGATCCCACGCATGACGTTGGCATATTTATTAAGGTAGTACGAATAAAAAGGCAAATACTGATTTTAAAATATAATTCGGTTTCAATTTTTCATATTTTGTGTAATACATAATAAACTTTATACAATTTTTAGATCAATTGCATCAGCACAGAGTTTACTCAAAAGAAGCATGGAGGGGAGAAAGGTGTGCCGTTTCGTCTATTAATCGAAACTTACAGTAGAGACTCTCCAGATAAACTTCATACTGCAACTTGTCAGGTTAAAGTTTTTAAGGTAAGTTGAGGGTAGCGAAATCCAACCTCGCCACGTTTGCTGCTAATGAGACTCCATTATTTGAAACACGCAGGTCGAAAAATAAAATATAAAGTCAAATGGCAAATATTTAGGTACAATTATCGGTAAATGGTTGCCAATCAATAGTAGATTAGTAGCAATATTCACCACAAAATTAATAGTGTCGGTCGGTTTTGAAGATCAGAAACAGCTTTCTTCGACAGGTCAAACTATAAGCATAACCTTCACTCGTCAAAGCAATATCACCAATGAGTTGTTAGAAACAGAAAATGTGGCTAAAGTAGGGAGATGCCAACTGCGAGGACGAGAAGAGAAAAAAGATGTAAATGACCGTGGAGAAAGGAATCAGAAATAGGATGCTATGAATGAACGGTTAAATACCAAAGAGGAAAGTAAACATCCAACAAAAGGATTCAAAGCAGTTGAAGGATTGTTCAATATGTAAAACTATAAGTATCTTATTAAATTAAAAAAGACGACTAACCTATTTCGGAATTAAATGAGTCATTCAAACCAGCTGTGCAAACAGTTTATAAACAAATACGAAAAAAAATAGTAGAACAGAAAATGAAGAAACTAACTGGCTTTGGAGACTAAAGAACTAATTTCTTTAACAAATACTTCGAAAAATTGTAAAAATTCAAGAAACAAGTAGAAAATTACCGGAAAATGTGTGTGTGTGAAGAAGGAAGTAAACTATAGTGATCCCTCATCCAGTGATTCGGCACTCCCGATAGTCTTTCGAACGGCATTCGGGTGTATTCGGAAATGTTCCTATGCATGGTCTGAAATTTTACGAGGATATAAAAAATATAATTTATTAAATGTTATATATAATGAAATGATAAATTTTACTAATACATAGTTAATGTGAAGGGAAAGTATTGTAATGGCAAAATTCGATGCTCGTATTTTGCTAGATTTGCAGGTTTTGAGCATCCGGGGTTAAGAATCAGACATTTTCTCAATGTTGTCAGCGTGTTTGCCAGTCTTTCTGTGTGTCTCTCTGTGTATGCATATATAGACACGAGACCGCCCATACAAATTGTGGGCTCCCTACAAACATTTACCACGAACCCCTCTCCATATTTGATATTCCCCTTCTTATGGATTTTTCATGTTTTTCTCTCTTTCAAGAAAATATAGGGTCATCGGGCCCCCTCTCATGTTGGCCCTTTTCCACTTGAGTGGTGTCTATTCCCCCTATGGCCGGCCCTAATATATACGATATCTTTCGAATAAATTGATAAATTGAATGAAATTTGATTCGATCATTTCAAGCAGTAAACGAGCCCCGTTGATGTAAGTTGTGAAAGTACTAGGGAAAAACCATCGGCTATCAATATTTGGAGTAATGTTTTTTCAAAAATCTGAAAAGTGATATAAAAAGGGTTTTTCCAATGACCAATTAATTGTTAATTAAATCTTTCGCCTAATTAACTCTCGAAGTGGGAACCATTTTGCTACCATAACACATTGTCCGGGGGCACCACGAGAGACGGGTACTGCAACCAAAGGGACCGTACCCTCTCTCTCTCTCTCTTCTAAGATATCACCGCAGAAATCACGCACATCACCTCTAGGAAGGGCGCGATATAAAAAGTAATTATGTTTAAAAACTGATGTAAAAATAGGTATTCTGTTTGTGTTGTTTCATTTAAAAGCTAATAATAATATAATTTACGCCCAATTCTATGAGTTATTGTACGATCTACAATGGAAAAAATCATGAAAAAATGAATATATTCGCTATTACCAAATGAGTGATTGATTTGTAAGTACTTTTAGCCAAAAATAAATAGACTTAAAAGGGACAGAAACACATTTAAATTGATAAAAGTGTTTAACATGAATTGTAGACATATAGACGGCTATAGACTTAATGACGTGTAAGTTTAATAACTTGTAGAAATGACTTTGTAGACTTAGATGACTTATAGACTTTCACTTGACTGGTTACATTTAATTCTTTTGGCAATTTCGCGAGTAGAAAAGCCATCCTTACGTAAAGCAATTGCATTACTTTTCTTTAAGGGTGTTAATTGAATAAACTTCGCCAAAATGATCCGTTTTATATTTTACTTTCTTTTCCTACTCATAGCTTTCGAAATACCAGAAAATGTAAGATACGCCTAACATTATGCCACCTTTTAGCTCTTTATCTGATGCAATGCACTAAAAAGTATGAGGAAACATTCGGGTTTATTATGCCATATTAAGCTTTTTTGGAAATACTAAATTTTTCGGGGTTATGTAATGTTTCATGTAATGTTGATCACTGTATATAATATGTTGCATGCTTGTAATATGTATTCTGTTGTAACTTTTTAGCCGAAAGGAGCGGATAGAAAGCATAAAACAGATAGAGAAAAAATGTGCAAACGTTCGCAAGCTGACAAAGAGAAATACCAACCACAATTTGAGTACACTGTGTTTAGAGACGTAAGTGGATTTTCTAAGCATATTTTATACACTGGAAGAAAAAAACCCGCAGTATTTTATAAAAATTTTAAATCATGTGCTGTATATCTTATTTTTATATTTGTCGAACTTCAAAATCATATATTATTTGCACATTTTTATTTATTTCTTCTTTTAGCTCGGCTTTTCTGAAATGTGGGCCCCCAACTATCCAAGCATCCAATATTCTTCGGCAACAACTTCTCCAACTCCTAGTTCTCCTATATCCAGCGGTTGTTCACCTCAAAGCACTCCTATTGATTATATTTTGGATACATCCAAAAGAGAAGTGTAAGAAATTTGTCTTATTAGAATGTTACGGGGATAGCGTCATTGCACTCATTTGAAAAAAAAATAGATTTTGCACACATAGACACCATAGGAAAAGTCGAAGAACGATCTTTCTATCAATAACTCCATATAGTATAACAACTATCATAAAGCAAATCTGTAAGAAAATTCCTTCATACTAATTTTTTTAAATACATAGAAATATGCGTATTTTATACAATTTCCTTTTTATTTCGTCTCATCGGAGCATTCAAGATTAGCACGCTTCTAATGTTTGGTATAAATAGGGAGTAATATCTTCGCATTCCAATAAAACATTATAGTCACTCATTTCTTAATTTTCTGGATCTTTTTTAATTGAGCTTATAAAATTTAGGATTTTCATTTCGAACGCTAGTGAAAAAATTTTTTCCTTGTCTTCATAGCGTCACAACTGGAGCGCTAATAAAATTTTGTCACATTTGTATAACGCTCCCTCTTAATTAATATTATTGGCTATGCAGCCCAATAACATAAAATATTTGCTATACAATCCAACTAACAAATGCTAGATTTTATCATTATTACTGCTATACGAGTATAATCACTTGACAAGAGCAAGATTTAATGGCAATTTGGGTATCCCCTAATAAAACGTAATTACTATGCGAACTCCTAATTTCTGGTAAAGTAACAAAAATAACAGAAATGTTTGGTTTCATTCTGTCAGATGTTCGGATTACTTTACCAGTACTAACTCTGCAATGATTTATTTTCCTTTGAATATTTATTGTTTATTTTCGTGTTTGACTTAGACACGCAGGAAACATAATCCTTATTGGATTGAATTTTACATTTACAGCTATGATGGCATTCAAGCGACTTCTACTACTGAACCGTTAGAGGCTCCAGAAGATCACTTTCCTGATAAAGTAAGCTAAACAAATATTTAATCGCATTATCCATCAACAAATTCATCTAGAAGTCCTGATTCTTATTTTCTGATGCGGAGAAAATAATACTCTCGTATAAAGCATTATGCCCCCACCCTTCCCCCTTCAACTTTGAAAGGAAAATCCTTAACAGAATACTCTTATCAAACCGAAACACCGAAGCTAACAAAGAGCTAAAATCACTAGCTTGATTGCTTCTCGAAGGAAGCTAATAATCGCTTGTCCGCGCTCGCAGTAGCAGGGGCTAGAAGGCATGCTCAAAACTTTGTTTTCCCCTGAGAAAAACCACCTTCGAGGAGTTGTAATCAAGTGATTTTAGCTCTTTGGGAAAAACTATTATTGACAAGTCTCCCACCGTTTGAAGTGGGGTGCTAATAGTTTTGACCGTTATTTGCAGTTTCGCCGACTGTTAGTGCTAGAGACGATGCTTGGGGTACTTCCTGGAACACAATCGCGAAAGTTTAATAAGCCTGTACTCCTTGGTATGTATCTGTTAGCCTGTACTCCTTGGCAAAGTATATATTATTAACCTTTAACTCATCCAGAAAATATCAGCTGTTAACCTAGGTAGCACAGTTACGCCATTATGATGTTTGGCCACATGCATCATTTTGAGGTATCAACGCATAAGTTAAAATTACATTTAAATTGTACGTCAGGAAATGGTTATCCAACCGATGGAAATAGGTTTTTTATTACACATTTATGGCGGATTTTCAGCGGTTGCTAATATGTATTCTCAGTGATTAATAATATGTATTTACGATATCTTGTTTGCGTATTTCCAATGTTTGGAGATATTACATATGGCCTCATACGTCATTTTAACGTACCAATACATACGTCAAAATGACATCTAAATGGTACATTAGGAAACAGTTATCCAACCGTTGGAAATAGGTTTTGTATTATGCATTTGTGACGTATTTCCAATAGTTGTTAATACGCATTTATGACGTATTCCCAATGTTTGAGGATACATAATTATGACATATTCCCAACATCTCAGGATACGTATATATATCAGGAAACTACTCCCAACGTTTGAGGATATGTATTTATGACGTATTCCCAATATTTGGGAATGCTTATGGAGTATTCCCAATGTATTAATGATGTATTCCCAACATTAGAGGATACGTATATATGACGTCTTCTCAATGTATTTATGGTGTATTCCCAGCATTTGAGGATATGTATATATGATGCATTCTCAATGTATTCCCAACATTTGAAAATATGCATTTTTGACACATTTCCAATGTTTGAGAATACGTGTTTTTATCACATTCTCAACATATAAGAATACATATATTTGACGTATTCCAAGCTTTTAAGAATATATATTTTTGACATATTCCCAACATTTGGGGATATTGTCTTCATACATCATTTCAACGTATCAACACATATGTTAAAATGTGGGGTGACATTTTAAGGCATTCCAACCATTAAAAATAATTTATACTCACCGCCCACGGCGACCAGCCTTTGTCTGGTACAGCTACCAGATAATGTGTAAATATCCATTTTTTACCAAAGTTGTGGACGGACCCTGGGTGCCTAACTGGATGCTGCTCGTTTAAAAATTATCTCTCATCATGATAATGGAAGTGGTTGGGCCCTGCAGGTCAACCAGGAGGCTGTTAGGGTGAGAATCGATAGCTGTATCAGACGATGGTTGGTCGGCGTAGTTAGGCGAAATGGGCGAAGTCAAATAAAAAAAAAACATCAAAAATCTTTGAACAAAAAAGGCTGGTGCTTTAAATATATAGATTTTAGTTTCGGATCACATCAGATGATAATTGAGCTTT
Source organism: Amaurobius ferox (assembly GCA_951213105.1). Classification (NCBI taxonomy): domain Eukaryota; kingdom Metazoa; phylum Arthropoda; class Arachnida; order Araneae; family Amaurobiidae; genus Amaurobius; species Amaurobius ferox. Next base: position 167,615,360 of record OX578133.1, read on the forward strand.
TCCCATGCGGATATTGATCAACATTAAAAAAGAGGGAAAAGGAGCCAGGAAGTCCTTTAATGCTACATTTAAATTTAGAATTGTATATGCAAGAGGTCAAAATATGATATAATCTTTGAAATTTTTTATTATAAAGTATAATGAATATAACATCTAATTGTGTCCTCTTTATATAGTTCTAAATTAAAATATAGCATTCAAGGACTTCCTGGCTCCTTTTTTTTTATTTTTTTCATAAAGAAAACTTAAATAGTTCCAAGTTTCTTTCCCTCCTGTGATTCGAACGGTATGGTGGTTAACGGGCTGGGCGGCGAACGCGCAGATCTGTTGATAGCGAGTTCTGTCCTCACCTCAGAAGCGATGCTTTTCCGATTCGATTTTTAAATAATAAATAAACAATATTGTCAGAGTAATAGATTTTTTGGGTTCTACCCCAGATTTATTCTAATTGACAAGCCAGAGAAAGCTTTATATAGTTAAAATAAAATGTAATTGCAACGCCATTCGTAGCGCAGCGGTAGGGTGCCGCGTGAAACGAACCTTTTGTTGCGGGTTCTGTCCCCGACAATTTTAGTCGCGTTTTTTCAGATTATTTAAACTGACATGTTAAAATGCTAAACTTAAATAAACCAAAATCACTACTTCCGTCGTCGCCCTCTTGGCCGAGAGGCTTGGGGCGTCAAGTTGCGGGGCTTTAGGTTCTGGGTTCGTCTCCCGCTTAAGAAAATAAGAATGTAGTGTTAGAGATTAGTGGGTATCAGCGTGTTCTAGTAAGGAATTGGGTGTCCTTGATTTTCTCTTAACTTTCTTATTTCTTACTAAATTATCTGCACGAGATGGAGGACGAGCGGTGGTTGAGCTTCACCGTTGCTGGTGGGGTTTCTCTTCGGGCCTGCTGGCTTCGGTGTCGCGCTCCCACCCTTCCTTGTCCAAAGTTCGTGCAGGGTTTGTTTTGCACAAAGTGACGCCTGTTAACGAAGTCCGAAATTTTATGCAGTTTTATAAACGGCTCATCTCTTTTTTGTTCTTCTAACTTCTCATGGAATGGAAAGGGAGTGACGTCATTTCCGGTACGTCACTTCCTGTGACGTCATTTCCGATAAATCACTTCCTGTGACGTCATTTCCGATACGTCACTTCCGGTCACGTAATATTAATAAATAAATAAATACTTTATATTAATTATTACCATTAAACCAGAAAGCAAAATTCAGAAAAACGTGTTCTTTCGAAAATCAAAACTGTCTCAAGGGTAGTTGACGGACTCGAACACACAGCCTCTGGAATCGGAAACAGACAACATGACCACTGAGCCATCCAGCTCACGTACCGATTATCCTAATTAATCTACTTAAATTTGACAGAGAAACTGAGCAGAAAAAGCACAGATACCAAAACAACTTAACTGGTTGTATTCAATGCGACTCGAACCAACAGCCTTCGGAACTGGAAACAAACAACATGACCACTGAGCCAACCAGTTCACATACTGAATATCCTAAATATATTATTTAAATTTCAAGGAGAGCCTGATCTGTAAAAGCAAAGACATCAAAACGACTTAATGCAATGCGAGGACTCGAAATCACAGCCTCCGGAATTGGAAACAGACAACATAACCACTGAACCAACCAGTTTACACATCGAATATCCTAAATATATTATTTAAATTTCAAGGAGAATCTGATCTGTAAAAGCAAAGACATCAAAGCTACTTAATTCAACGCGAAGGGAAGAACTCGAACCCACAGCATGAGCACTGAGCCAGCTAGTCCACATACTTCATATCCTAAATATATTATTTAAATTTCAAGGAGAGTCTGATCTGTAAAAGCAAATACATCAAAACATGCGAGGGGAAGGACTCGAACCCACAATCTCCGGAATTGAAACAGACAGAATTACCACTGAGCCAGCCAGTGCACATAGCGAGGATCCTAATTAATGTATTTAAATGTAACGGAGAGACTAATAAAAACACAGATACCAAAACTCGCTTTAATGAATAAAAGCAGACGGGCTCGAACCCACAGCCTCATGGATTGGAACCGGACAACATGATCACTGAGCCAGCCAGTTCACATACCAACGTTCATAATTAATCTATTTAAATTTAACGAAGATACTAATAATAAAACACAAAAACGACTTAGCTTGCTGTAATCAATACAAGCTAAAGGACTCGAACCTACAGTCTCCGGGACTGGAAACAGACAACATGACCACTGAGCCAATCTGTCCACATACCTATGTGCCTAATTAATATATTTAAATTTAGCGGAGAAACTAATAAAAAAAAACACATATCAAAACGACTTAACTTGCCGTAATCAATACAAGCTGAAGGACTTAAACCTACAGCCTCCGGGACTGGAAACAAACAACATGACCACTGAGCCAGCCTGTCCACGTATCTAAGTACCTAATTAATCTATTTAAATTTAACGGAGAAACTAATAAAAAAAAACACATACCAAAACGACTTAACTTGCCGTAATCAATACAAGCTGAAGGACTTGAACCAAACAACATGACCACTGAGCCAGCCTGTCCACGTATCTAAGTACCTAATTAATCTATTTAAATTTAACGGAGAAACTAATAAAAAAAAAACACATACCAAAACGACCTAACTTGCCGTAATCAATACAAGCTGAAGGACTTGAACCTACAGCCTCCGGTTGTTGCTAAGAAAGGTATGTTAGATCTCTGGTAGATATGGTTCTCGGAATAAACAATTTGAAAATTAAAATTTAAAAATGTAATGGGTTTTTTCATCAAAAATCTGAACCAAAATTTCTTAACCTTAGCAGGACCAGAGATTTGAAACGCGAATTTTTGCTGTAGAAAAACGCGGTTTGTCTGTAATAGGAAATATTGAGATCTCTATGATGTGCATGGGAAAAATAATGAATAGATTTTTAACTATTGCAATTGCCGGCAAGACTTTTCGAGACTTAGACGATTTTGCTCTTAAAGAGCTCAATTTTACAAAATTCGCAATAACAAGGAGTGACGAGGTAACTTTGTGAATAAACGATCAAGTGTGAATTTAAATTCAGAGTTTCTCAATTTTGTGTTATATGCCTTAAGTTGGATATTTAATAAAGGAAAGGTGGCCAAAAATCTTAGAATTCTGATTAAACATTAGTGAATTGACGTTATTTTTTAGAAGGATTTGATTCAATGGGGAATTTTTTTCACTTTATACTGTTGAATTCTTGCGAGAGATGGGAAGGGGTAGATGGGTGGAAAAGAAAGGATATTTTCATAAATGTTATTTTGCTCCAATTTCATCAATCAACTTGTCCGCAGCCGTGGTTTGCCTACATGGGGTGGTGCAACGGCCTAGGCACAACCAGTTGCCGTAGGCGGCGGGGGGGGGGGGGGGGATAGGTCTGGAATTTTCGGTTCCAAGTGTTTATCGTTATCTGTGACTCCTAAAAGAAAGCAATCGTAATACTGCATAAGTTTCTAATTTTCACAATTTAATATTAGAATTCCATATGTAAATCTTACGATTTGCCATGTAAGTATTTTATATAAATTAATAAGTTCTACATTTCAACAGAATTTTCTTCTAACTCACGATTCATCCGTTGCTGAATGCTCGTTATGGCTGCAGAAAAACATGTTTGATAGTTGTATGAAAGACTTCGGAAATTTTACAGGTATGTAGGTATTATCCTCAACATTGTACGCTCTATTAAAAATTTATTTCATGTTTTTTGTACTTGTATATCCGGCCCAAAAACCTATCTTTAAATCAATTTTCACGGAGATAATTTGATAGGATTGCAAAGAACAGAGTCCATGAACCGATTTTACACCTACTATGCGCTCGTCAACATGGCCGGAAGAAAACTTGCATTTGACACATGTGAATTGCTGTGGGAACCGACAAACTCAGTCCTAACATAGCCGGCTTCAAATTTCTCAAAAATTTTTGCTCAAGCTATGCAAAATTGCAGCGGCCACTTTTATGCTTATAGAAACCAACCATTAAGAGCTCCTAACTATGCTCCTAACTGTGTGACTACAAAATTGACCGCTGCAGCCAGCAAAATGGTGGGATCGTGTTATGTGCAGTGGAAGTACCTAATTTTAGGAACACCTCCTACTGTCGATTTCTGTGAATGACATAATTAAATCTCCAATTAACTGCTTTTGTAATATTGTTCTTGCTCTCTGCTTTCTTTTGTGACGTAAATGTATAGTCTTTGCATGAAGTAATTGTATATTATGATTTGAAAAAATAAATAAAAGTCTTGTTTAATTGAGAACTGAAAATAAATAAGTAAATACTGTTTAATTTAGAACAGAAAAGTCGTTTGTAATTGACAATAGAGACTTTTGTTCAATTCAGAATTGAAAACACTTGTTCAATTATGTATAGAAGACTCTTAAAAATAGAAAATTCGTACTATAATACTCTCGTACAATACTCTTATTCAATTACGAGTAGAAAACTCATGTGCAATATATAATAGAAAATTCTTATTCGGTTAAGAAAGGAAAACTCTTGTTCAGTTGAAAGTAGAAAATCGTGTTCAATTGAAAGTAGAAAAGTCTTGTATATTATTTTTTTATAGACAGTTCTAGAAAATACTGTGATTAGTTTAGAAGTTGCATTAAATGAAAGCTTTCAGTAGAATTTCACTTTTGAAAAAGGTACAAATATAGCCTACTTTTAAAATATATTGATATTTGATAAAAACGCCTAACGCTATGTTTTGTTACAGTTATACATACTATAGTGTTATTTTTCTACACAGTTAAAAGTTGAGCACATAAAATTTTAAAATCATATAATGTACAAAGAAATTGAAATACATAGATTTTTACGTAGAATTTTTTACGTAGAATTTTTGGAGCACTATAAAACTCTAAATCAAAGTTGATTTATTTGACTTTTTTTTTTTTTTTTTTTTTTTTTTTTCAACATATTAACTCTTTTTCGTCAACTTTCCTGTTACTTTATCTATTTGCTAATACGTCATGCTAATTTTAAATAGGTGCCGATCTTTTGAATCTAACAAGAGCTGATTTGATTGATATTTGTGGTGCAGCTTGTGGCATTCGTCTTTATAATACTCTTCACGGAAAGTAAGTATTTTATATTTTAACTGGAACTTATTTTATGCTGTGTATTTGACTGATAATTTTAAATTTAACAATTTTGAATTACATATAATGCTATATTTTGCAGGAGTTATATGACAACATATGTGCGTTTGCCTGGTCAAAAAGGTGAGACATATTTTGTTTATGTTATGATTATCATTATTTATTAACTACGTGATGCTTTTACTTAATGTCATTAAATGTTTGCTATATAGATGGTATTTGAATAAACCATTTTTTATTAAAAAGTTTGCTGAACCCAAACTTTTTCAGTCATCAGCTCTATCTATAGTCAATTCTAAGAAATAGATGTTTAAAAAAAATTAAACCAAAAGTGGAAATCCTTGTTGAATGTCCGCTATTTCTCTGGAATGATTTCTTTGATGCTGAATCCATAGGCCTTATTTAAAATGACCCCATAGAGCAAAGTCCAGAGGGTTAAGGGCTGGTAAATATGGAGGCCATGCTACGGGACCTCCTGTTTCTATTTCTGGGGGGTGGGGGCTGGACGGTCGCTTTTCATCTTTTGTTATGGAACTAAAGCATGTTTGTACTAAATTTGACTCGCTCTACAACTTTCTAATTGATTTTTCCCCTATCTGCAAAAGTGACCGAGATTGTCCCCAGAAAACCTTGTTTCATTGTGTGGACCATAGGAGGTTTCCTATCAATGTCACAGGAAGTACTGTTATAGTTCCTGAGATATTGGCCTGAAGAAAGCCTTTCCTTCTAACCCTGTATATTGAGTAAGTTTTTTCTTGAAATTCACTTTTATCAATACCGTTTATTGATTGGGATTCAAAAAAAGCATCTGACTTCTCTTCCTACAAGTATTAGTCTAGCAATGCATTTGAACTTGTTTGTAATGCAACCAGAAATACTGAATTTATAGCAATAACAAAGTACACAAATTTCCCTTTCACCCAGAAATAAATTCATATTCAGAAATAAATCCATTCACACATATTTTGTAAGGATTTCAAGTTTCGCAAACATTTTCATAGATCTCTATATGATTATGTTATACGGAAGCTCGATTATATTAAGCTTTTAAGTAAAATAAACTTGCAAAAGTTTTGAAAGTAATAATTTATAATGATATTTATAATTCCAATGATAGAGGACATTTTTATTTCAGCTTTCAGTGCCATTTATTTAAAAACTGCCAAAGTACTTGAATTTAGCTCAAAAATAAAAGCTTTTTGTGGACTACCTGCTGATTGCAAATGTGATTTTTATGTTAGTGGACCCTCAGGGACTCGTGTGATACTCACTGATGAGGTAAATACTCAATATTTATATATGATACTTTATATAAGTACTTTTATATAGTGTATGACATTCTATGTATATAAAAGAGTTGCTATCGTCCATTAAACATTATAGTCCATATATTATTATATAGTCCATATATAGTCCATATATTAAAAAGTCTAATAGTTAAAAACTAATGTTTATATTATATAAAACCAATGGTTTAAGTTCCAATCAATAGAGTCCTAAAATTAAAACTTCAAATTCTAATTTATTTTTCATATATCAATAATATATTTTTTTATTTAACTTTTCGTTGTTTAATTTTGAAAGGCAAATTTATATTACTATGGAAGCGCCTAATCAACGTGAGTAAACTCGTCAAATGTGCAATATGAACAGATCACAATGTTATTAGTAATAAATTAACATCTCGTAAATTACAATGTGGCGCTTTTGGCGACATTATTGGCCGAAACAAAGTTATTTATTCATACTCACGTGCAAAAACCACTACAAAATGCAATTAGCATTCAATTAATATTCTGTGGAATAGCTCATAATTGATTAATTGTTTAGCCTCAAAATAGAAACTATTGCAAAAGGTCTCCGTGAATGGAACAATCTAGGTCCACGAAAAGGATAATACATTTCTCGCATAATATTGCATATGGAAAGAGAACATTCCCTACTTTTTAAATTTTAAGCTATTTTTTTAATTTATGAAGAAAACATGCAATATCTCAAGGAACGGTTCATGATAGAGTTATAAAATAAGTATAATTGGTTTTTAATAATAAATTACGTATAAAATTGCTAGTTTTATTTCACATTTTTAAATGATTTCTTCATGATTTTTTTTAATCATACGAACATTCGATCGCATTTAAAATCAATAACGCTCCCGTATTCACTGATCGTAATAATCGTACCAAATTGTTTTCGAAACGTTCTATTATTTTGTGAGATATCGCATTCACAGACTCATTGACACTCAGATATCACTTCAAAAACGAGTAAATCCGTCGAAAATTAAACCCTATACAATATTTAAGAGAAAGTAATAAGGTAGTAAAAAGTTTAGAAAAATTATATGAAAAACATGATTTGAATTTATATTTTTGCTCTGATCTGAAACTTACGGATACTGTCACCGATAGTATGAAACAATAATTTAAATTCTTATCTTATTATTTATTTCTATCATATTTTCATGATATTCAGATGTGTCATTTCTCTTCATTTTTAAAAGAACATTTTGCATTTCTATTAGGTTATTTGTAATATGTTGAAGGATGAATTGTTTGTAGTTGAGTGCAAAGAAAGTAAGTTAATTCCTCTTTTGCTTGTTTTTTCAATATACTTTGGAATGAAAATTGAAAAGTGCATATTTATTGTTTGATTTTAATTATTTTATTTTAATTATAGATAATTCGGGACATCGAGACGAACCTTATAGTGTGTTTCTGAAACATGTTACAAATTAACTTCTGTTTCATGTATGTTTTCATTTCATTGTGTAACACAAGTATTATATTGTTTTGTTCGTTAAAATCTGTACCTGACTATCATTTTATATATTTAGATGTTGTATGTAAGGCATTTTAAAGGCAAAGTACAGCAAAGCAACCTGTACATTCATCAAAAAGTGACATGGCGCAGAATTCCGATAATACCCCCCTCCCCTCTTTTAAGGGTGGGGATCTAACGTCTATCTCCCTCAGAGGCGCCGACTTCGTGGGTTTGTGGCACTTTTTGCCCCCCCCCCCCCCCCCCAATAATTTTGTTGTGGATTCCTCGAACCCCTAATATTTTGGGAAGTATTTAATGGGGAAAATGTACATATATATGCACAACTTTTGCCGTTTTTTTTTTCGTTGTTCATTCTTCAAGTGTTTCATTATTCATTCCCCGTTTAATATAAAGTGTGTATAGAAATTTACCCCCAGACTGCTTATCGTACAAGATTTCAACTCGGAAATGATTTAAAGGGAAATTTGTTGACATTTTTAACATCGATAAAAAGATCTAAAAAATAAATTTTACATTTTTTTTTGTTGCCTTTATAAAGATAACTGAGACGGAAATTCGCTCAGTGTCTGTATTTGAATATATTAATGTTGCAGCTACAAAAGCAAATTAAATGAAATAAATAATTATCTAGAGAAAAAAAATCTTTTTTTTTAGTACTTAACCATAATTTATTTTATTTTAGTATTTCAGACGTTTTATCGCACCAGATAATCCGACTGAATAAAATTTAAATTAGACTTAACTCCTTTCAAAAATTCATGGGTCATTTGATTTCAAATTTTCGGACCCCTATCCCCCCCCCCCCCATCAATAATTTTTCAAGTCGGCGCCTATGATCCCCTCCATGCTAACGTTTGCACAATTTTCTCAGAAACTAGAACAGATAGTTTTGTTCTTCCCCCACCCGCTCAATAATTTTGGTCTTTGATAGACACTTTTACACAGACTATTTAAGAAATTTTGATTTAGGAATTTTTAAGAAATTTTCAAAACATTCCATGAAGGATGTAAAAATAATAATTATTTGTAAGATCGATGTGTTACAGTGCTGATTTACATATTAAAAACATACCATAAACATTTTATAAAGATACCTTCTGAGTACAAGTAACTGAAAGTGGGACTTAAATGTAGGAAAATGGTTATTTTCAAAATTAGAGGACAGAAGAGAAGCATGGAAGGCTCACATATCATGCGTTCTAAAAATATTAATTACGAATACTTCTAGTCATACAACCTGAATAAAATTAACACCATTGTAAGCAGAAAATTTTGAGGAATATTTTAATACCGAAAATTTAATTCCAAAATGTGGATATTTTAACAGTTACGTTAGTACCCCTTTAACAGAAAAAAAATCAGGCAACATACAGAGCGGGGTAACAATCAAGTTTGTTCTAAAAAAAAAGATCGGTGGGGCTTGAAAGTTGCAATTGGAATTTTCTAGCATAAATAAGAGAGGTTTATAAAATGGAATTTCCAGAAAAGGATTAATTTCCAACGTCTAACTAACTTTTTCTCTTTATCAGTTTCGTGCGGGGAGATAAAAGTAAAGGAAGCAAGCTTTCCTGCAATGCTGTTAGCTAAAGTACTTGGCACACTGCCAATAATTACAGTAAGACGCGAAAAGCTACCTGCACCCTAATCTAGGCTGGGATTTAAACGGTTCCTGATCATCTCAGGGCAAAGCAATTTTATGGAAATACCTATTTGATACAAAAATATGTATATACCGATTACGTAAGTTACGATGGAAAGTTGCATTTTCTAATAAAACATTCTGTAAATTAATTAAAAGTTTATCTTTTATCGATGTTTTGATATGTGTTGTGAGTGGTGTGCTGATTCTGCTTCTTAACCTCACAGCATGCCACTGCATTTTAATACAATTTGCAATCTATAAATTAAAAATATTTCACCTAGTTAAATAAAAATAAAAATTCTTACCTTAACTGGATATGTCATGAGTAATTCCGAATAATTTTGAAATTGAGAGAAGCGTAGAATGGTTACAAGCGAAATACAAAAAGTCTTTAAAGTTTCAGAAGGGGTGGGGTGGGGGTATCTTCGAAACTCTACAAAATAACTAAACCATTTAGTTTTCTTTGCTAAAACTTCATTATAACTATTTTTTCGATTATAATTTTATTAATTTTCTATTATAATCCATTAGGATCTCTATTTAATGCGTACCTTCTTACAATAGCAGTTACGTATACGTATAACCTTATAATAGCAGTTACGTATACGTATAATCTTATAATAGCAGTACATACTTATATTCTTGTAATAGCAATTGCATGCATATAGCCTTGAAATAGCAATTTCATATTCATTGCAGCCTGGAAATAGCAGTTTCATGCTCTACCTTAAAAGCACAAATTCTCTTCAAGTACCGTTAAACAAATTTAAAGCGTTTAGTTATGGATTCAATGTTGCTACATTCTGTTATTGTGAAGATATATATAAAATGTGATCATCTTGTTCATCATAAGTTTATATGTTTAAGAAAATATAGCAAATATTTCATCATTCCGGATCTATCTGTTTCACAGCTGTTTGCACAACAGTAAAATATTTAATAATAAAATTGTACCACAAAAATATCTGTTTGTGAGGTTTAACAGAAAATTGAATAAAACATTTCACTATATATATATATATATATATATATATATATATATATATATATATAATATTTAATTAGCTGGAAGAGAGTATTCATTGTGTGATATATGTGTTACATTTGCATTATCTTTCCACGTCATCGTGCATTTTCTTATGTATTATTTCAATGTTTATTTGATGTGTTCATTGTCATAAGAGCTTTACTTTCTGATTTTAGTCATTTTCATCTTTGCTGTTTATACTGTAATTTTTTTTATTAAATATCTGCATGCGCTCATGTGCGTGTGTCTTTTTGTATACGATATGTAGGTAACAAAGAGATCATTTTATAATATGTATCTAACATGAGATAATGTGACAAGAGGCGCTCACTTCTGTCTACACTCATCTCTGTTGCGACTATAATACACCAATGTTAAATTCACTTTAAAGTGTGAGAAAGAATTGAACTACTCTACAGAGTGCTTCGACTGATCTGCAAAATATCTCCTGAACTATTTATCGTAGACCTACGGTTCCAATTTTACGAAATGCTTTAAGGTAGACTATCATAGTATGCAAATTTTGATCATATGACACCATTTAGTAAAAAGTACAAAATGTAACTCTATACAGGCTCCCTAGAAAAAAAAATAAATTACAAAAATATTTTCCATAACCCAATTAGTTAAACAAAAAAAATTCCATTGTAAAAAGATCAAAAACACCCGAGATATAATTTAAAAAAATTATCAAGGAATAATTGAGAATTGTATAAAAATTGCACTAAAAATAGGTACGCATATAAATTTTCCAACTGAATTTTTCCAAAGAAATTCAATTTTTGCACGACCCTTAAAATCCGCATTTTCTCCATTTCTTTCGATCGATTGAAAGTGTTTTAGGTTCTATTACTCTGGTAATATTTTCACGACTAATTTTGCATATAAGAGAGCAAGGATTTTTTTTATGAATACGGAAGAATTTGCTAATTGGAACTTCCATTGTAGAGGGACCGTATAAAAAGTTAAATTTTCTACATTTTTATAATGACGTGTCAGGTGACCAAAACTGTCGTGTCGTAGTCCAAAATTTATCTTATTAGAAGCATATCATTAAATTGGAGCCATGGATCTTTGGACAATCGTTCAAGCAGTACTTAGTCGTGTAGTACTTTTGAAATATCCTGTATATACATGATATGTGAATATGTGTATAATTTCATCCGTTTATAAAATAAATTCTGCTGTGTAAATTTTTTCATCAAATCAGTTTTTATTTCAAATTATTTTTTTAAATATCGATTATACAATTATAAAAGTCAAGATTGCGTAAACCCAATCATTTACAAGTGTACTTTTTATGTCCCCCTCCCCCCAAAAAATGGTAAAAATATAATTCATTCTTTTTAAGTTAACTTTAAAATTGACTTAAAAGCATAAAGTGGGGAAGCAACAAATATCTGATACAAAAAAAATATGACTTGTCTTTACATTATCACATAATATAAAGTTAAATTTGTGTATTAGTTATAGTTAATTTTATCTGTTTTATGCGAATGTGTTATAAACAGGGTGTTAAATTCAGACAACCTATACACACAAATATGCACATTATCTTCATTCTATATGTTTACTTTTAAAAATCTTTTCCATGAACTGTCATAATGCTTAGTCTTGCACATATATCTATTTTTGAATTCCATTAACTTTCAAATGGTACACGTAAGTTTTATAATCTACTTAAAGTGAACATTACTATAATTAAAAGTTCAAGCATTCCACGAAATACTGACGATTAAAATGAGCAGCAGATTCTTCGATCTAGTTGGTCTAATCGAAAGTCTAATAGAAACGATCAGTCTAATCGAAACGAATGTTCGTTTTCAACCGCACACACAAACATTCCTCAAATATGCGTTAGGAAACTGTAGAAAATTTAATATATATATATATATATATATATATATATATATATATATATATATATATATATATATATATATATATATATATAATGAATTGAAGAGTTTTATATATTTACTAGCACGAATACCTGGCGTTGGCAGGGATTTAAGATGCAGACATCTGAATAAACGTCTTCTGCGTAAATAATATATATATATATATATATATATATATATATATATATATAATACCACCCTATTTAATAAAAAAGATACCGCATGTACAACCAAAGTAAAACCCAAAATCTAAAAAATGAAACAAATAGCATAATACAAGCCAGAATTTTCTCATTTATGGATACGGCAGTCGATGTGACGCAATTTTCGAAGAGGAATATTAACTTTTAGCCAGAAAAGTAAAATTAAAATTTTATATGCTATCTTCAAACGTTAAAGTTTGAATTTTTCTCAGAATACTTATAATTTATAAAATAATTATACATTTAAAAAATCGAAATGATATCTCTAAAAGTCAAAAAGTTGCAATATTTCATTTTAAACCACAGTTCCTGTGGCGACAGTTGTCTCGTTTGTCGATCGCTTGAAAAATCGTCTTCTCGATAAATTTACTTTGAAAATTAAAAAATTTTGATCGAGTTTTGACTTTTCATCGAAATTTATAACTTTTAAACAAAAATGAATTTTACAAAATATCAACGAGGTGTATCGTCCCTGGAGATCAACTATAGCTGTACAAAATATCGCGACTGTCCGAAGCTTCGATTTTCCTATACAGGCTACACAGACATTATATTTATTATGTAATTATGTTATATTTATTATGTAATATATTCCTACAAATACAATGAAATGGATAATAACATATCTAGTATTCATATTTCTCTTTAGGTACTTCATAAATCTGCCGTAAGCAAATTTCACTTAAGGAAAGCATTACACATTATTTCCTATTTTATGTATTATAAATATCTATGAACAATTGAATGTTCATTCATGGACAATAGAAATGTCATTCATATCCCCCGATAAAAAAATTCATATCTTGCTACCATTTTAATGACTTGAGTTGGTTTTACACTTTTTTTTTCTATGAAATAGTTAGTAGTATGTGGGGGTGTCTACCTTGCACCTTCGGGTAGATGGGACAATCTGGGTAGGAGAAAAAGTGCTTTTGTCAAGATCCAGGGGTCGGGCATTTCAAAACCCACCCTAGATGAACTTTTATATCGAGACCTGCGAAATGTAGCAAACCTTGGCATATAAAATAAGGATAGTGTGGAATAAAAAAATAATAATAACAATAAATAAATAATAATGTTATCCTGTTCAAGTTAATTTAACCGCTTGAACATTGTACAAACTATCACGCTATACTTGGTGAAGCTTTTTTGTGAAATAGTTTTATACAGAACGGAATCAGTTATATGATGACTTAAAGAATCGCCAGATTATATATATCGCCAGATAAGAGGCGATTTAAAAGCTAAAGTTTCATAGATCCGAATTTTTATGAAAATTTATATAAGAAATTGACTTATATATTGTGTACAGACAAGAAATTTACAGAATAACTTTTTAAAAACTTTCTAGTAACCTAAAGAGCATAATTGATCAGAATTTATTCTGACTATGCATCGTGTAAATTGCTGTGCTCGTGGTTTTTGTTATTGTCTATAATTATGTGTAATATTAATTGCTTTGAATTGCCAGTAAATTTTTTTATATAATTACATAGGTGATTACTTTAGCAATTAAAATACACAACAGCTGTTTTATGTCAAATTGATCTTTTTCTCTCTTTTGTAAATAAATTGTATATAAGAATACTGTCGAAAAATATATCTAAAATTTTTGCATATTTTTAGACAATGTTATGTTTTGAGCAATGCATATAATGCATGCGCGGAATCAAAAAAAAATGTTTAATATTTGAGGTGTGTGAAATTTTAACGTTCTTCAAAAATTTTACTATCATCAATGTAAATATTATGCCATTTTTCAATGGTATATAAGTAAAATGTGATGTCTATATGAAATTTTAATGTTTTATTCTGTTATATTTTCATAATTATTATGTACTATGTTTATTTCATTTTATTTTGTTTGTCGATATCTTATAAAATCTTTACGAACATAAGCTGATATAATTGTGAGCGCCGTGTCTTAAAAGCTCTCTCGATCTTTTAATGTAAATTTGCTCTCTTCATTGTTGTTAAATGAAAATTTTATTATTCATTAAAATGATTAAAAAGACTTCACAGCTGTTACATTTCATGCTGATTTCATTAGAATTATGTTCATAGGAGTTGTATTTTCCTTTTCACTCTATCTCTTTTAGTATCTAATAAATTTTTAAACAAATCATGTAGCATTTTATTATATAACAACATGAAACAGCTAAATGATACATATCAATACAAAGCAGGCCTGGGTAAGCTCAAATACTTTTTAAATATTAAATACACAAACTACGTATTTCGTATTTTAATACTGCTCATGTTTTTAAAGGTGTTTGTATTTCTTACATATGCAAAAGTATATTTAGGGAAAAAAATACAAAATGCAAAAATAAAATACAGTAAAAATAATTTCTGGAAAATTTCTTATTTGAATTTTTTTGTATTAATTTCTTTCAATTGATTTATCTTCATTACATAATTCCATTATAATAAATATATGAAAGAAATAAAATGTATTTCTTACATGTGTTTAAATTGCAGCTTGGATCCTCAAAATCGTTGAAGAATTAAAAAATAAGAATTTCTGCATCATTAACAGTAAATAATAAAGAGAGTCACAATGTAATATGCTGTGTAAATAAGGTTTAGTAAGCTGGTGAAAATGTACCTCTGAAGAAAAGTACTATATTGCAATATTTGTTATTTAGGTGTGCCACATACCAAAATGTCCGATTTACCAAATAAAAGAGAAATACATTCGCTTAAGTCAAATAGAGAATTGAAATTTGATGCACGGGTGAATAAATAGTTCGATGAAACTCTGTGGAAAAATCGAATTATTCAAAAATTCACACAGTTCAGCTTCAGGGTTTGCATATTTCAAAACCGTTAACTTTCAACGACTATTTGGCTAACCATTTCCCAAGTATCCGTCTATCTGTCATTCCTTTTCTAGGCACTTGCTGAATCCATAGACTTTTAATTAGGTTCACGGGTCAATCAATCAATAAAACTTCCGGGAAAAATCAAATTTCTCAAAAATTTTCATTTGAGGGATACTTTACATCAAAACATTCGAGAAGTGAAATGGACATACTTCGGGATGAGATGGAGACTTAAAAAATCTGACGTGGGCAACACATGACTTTCCTTATATAATGCAATGTATCTATTTCTTTAACGATGAAAATGTGATGAAAAAAATCCACGGCACAGTGTTTGTAACGTTAAATTGTACATTTGGCGCTTTTCCGAATGACAACATGTAAAACTATTTCGTACTCAATTAACTTATATTTTACGTAACTCTAAATTGACAATGATCAATAATGATAGCATCCTCAATAAGCAATGTAGTTCATATATTTTAATATTTTAATAATAAATTTATGAAATAGGCGTCATTTTCATTAACTTGGCATAATTTTTGCAATTTTGACTATATTTTCGTCAATGTCTGGCTAAATATCGCCAAGTTGGCGATATTTAGCCAGACATTATTATTATATAAGCGAGCATTTCTTATATAATAAAAAGTATGCCCATCATATGGCGGAATTAAAAATTTGCAAAATATTGCATCCCATTTGGCGTCATTTTTATCAATTTGGAGAAATTTTTATCAATTTGGTAACATTTTTATCAATTTGGCAATAGTTTCGCCAATTTGGAAATATTTTAAAAAAGTCGCCAATTTCGCGATATGCCGCCAAAGTTCGTCGCCAGAATTCTGCCAAGCATTACAGACGGAGAAATAGGTTATTCTTATGTTCTTTCCAAAATAAACTTTCATCAATTAATTGGCATTTTTTTTTATTTAGCGTCATTTTTATCAATTTGACGACAATTTTTATCAATTTGGCGACATTTTTCTCAATTTGGTGACATTTAAAAAACTCGCCAAGTTGACAATATTCCGCCAAATTCGTCGCTAAAATTTCGTTAAGCATTATGGTCGGAGAAATAGGTTATTCTTAAAGTAGATAAACGACTAATGGCGTCCAAATACAAAACTATTACCCAAAGTATCTTCTCTTATAGTAGATTCTTATATTCTTTCCAAGATATTGAATTTTCATCAATAACTCTTTATTTTCATTGATTTAGCTTCATTTTTATCAATTTGGTGACATTTTTATCAATTTGGCGATATTTTCGTCAATTTGACAACATTTAAAAATCGCCAAGCTAGCGATATTTTGCCAAATTCATCGCCAAGCATTGTGGATGCAGAAATAGGTTATTCTTATTAGATAAACGACTAATGACGTCAAATTCGAATGCTATTACCCAAAGTGTCTTCTCGCGTGAATGGAACAAACTAGATTTAATAGAATGATGATAATAAATTTATCGCATAATATTACATATGGAAAGGGAACAGATTTCACGATAGTTAATACTATTTACGAATTTTATGTGATTTTTTTGATAAATTTATTTTAAAAATGTGCAATATCACGAGAACTGTTTATGCTAGCGTTCTAAAGTTTATGTCAATCTTTTCCTAATGAAAATTTACATAATAAATGATTACTTACGTAACTTTATTGAATTTTTTAATTTTTTGATGATTTTTAAAATTTCATTTTAAAATTTAGGTGGGTTCTGAACACTCGATTGCATGTAAAACAATAAACTTCCAGTATTCACTGATTGTAATATTTGCATCACATTTTGTTTGAATCGCTTCATTCGTTCGTGAGATATCGTCTCCACACACACACACACACACACACACACACACACACACACACACACACACACACACACACACACACACACACACACAAAGAGAGAGACATCACCTCAAAAACGCCTGATTCATATTCAGAGATGCTTGAAACGTGCTCTTCCCATCACAATACTTTCCTTATACTATGTGTAAAAATAGGACAAAAGAAGATCGTTTGATGGGAAGAAGGTAGAAAGTTTCATTTTTCCAATATTTGCCATTTGAGGAGGTGCCACACACTAAAAAGTTCGATTTGCCAAACAAATTATAAGAAATGCCACTTTTAAGTGAGAGAGAGATATACTTAAAATTTGGTGCTTACATTAATGGTATAATAAGATCTTCAAAAGAATCGATTTTTTCACAAAAGTTTATTTAAGAACTTAATCCACATCAAGATGTTTGAAATGCGCATTAATGAAAAAACATATAAAATAGAGACTTGAAATTTGGCGATAAGGTAAGTCATAGGATAGTAAAGGGAAATTTCAGGTTGCAATAAATTTATTACTTTAGGGGTGCGGAAACCAATATGTTCGACCCGACAAATAAATGAGAAATTCCATCTCTTAAATGAAACAAAGACTTCAATTTGATGCACGGGGAAACAGTTCAATAAAACCCCATGGAAAAAAAATTTAATTATTCAAAAATTGATATTATTCTATTATTCTAGGTTTGCTTATTGTAAAACCACTGATTTCCAATAAGAATTAATCCAGTATATCCAAATATCCGCCCCACTTTTTTAGGCACTTAACGAATAGATAGAAATAAAAATTTGGTACGCTAGTCAATCGTACGACAAAATCCAAACGGAAAATCGAACTTTTAAAAAATGTTCATTTGAGAGAGTACTCGACTCCAATACGTTTGAAATGGGAAATTCAGAATGAGATAGAGAATTCAAAAATAGTGCGAGGGTAGATTGTTCGATAAGAAGAAGGTAGAAAATTTCATTATTTGTCGCTTGAGAGTGCGCCGCACACCAAAATGTTCGATCTGCCGAATAATATAGTAAGAAATAATATAGTAAGAATAATATAGTAAGTAAGCCGAATAATAAATAAGTAAGAAAATCAGTTTTAAACAAAATGCGAAATAAATGAATGAAATTGAGTTTGTATGGTGAATACAAGCTTTTGAACTCCGTGAATAGGGATATCCTTAAACTACTCTTTTAACGTTAAAATAAATAACAAAGAAATAAATATGACTATCAGTAATATAACAAAATGATATTTGAAGTACAACCAATGGTACAAAGATCCCAAAATACACATAAATTTCCTTTCTATATTGCTTTCAAAACAAAATATGACCGATTCAATCACTACGGTTTGTATTTAGCCACATATAGATGGAAAACATAGGATCTCACTTGGAAATTTTCAACACAATTTTGTGGTACGTGATTTCAAAAGTTGGGATACAATAGGAGCGAATGTTTGTTAGTGAAAATTATAGAATTTAAGGAACCCTGTATCCTTTAAAATTCTAACAAAGTAACGCTCTCAAGCGAAACTCATAGAATTCAATAAAAATTTGACAGCCGTTAGTAGATGGCTCAGAATATCGACAGTGAAAAAATAAGCTGCTGCCAAATTGCAACGGAAAAGCTGTAAAAAATTAACAAAAGTCAACATGCCAAATGCAATCCTACTTGGCGAGTATGCATAGAAAAACGGCAAATTCTGAAATGAACTAACTGTCCATGTTTTCTCTGTATGGCTTGAAATCTGTTGTAAAGTTGTTTTTTATAGTTTGCATTCAAAAGTATTTGAAATTGAGTTTGAATATATATTTTTAGTGTAATCGTGCATTTCTCACAGTTTTATTATTTTATGTAAGTAAAACAAATTAGCGATCTGCTATAATTTTGTATTATTGTTTTGTTTAATGCTCAAAAGTCTTCCGCATGAAATTATTTTTTTTTAAAACCTCGATGTTTTTGAATCTATTTTTTAAACCAGCAATGGCTTTCAAATATAAAATGCCACCACTTGTTAATCTGTTCAATGTAGTGTGGATGCTGTACCACGAATTCTCTGTTCCAGAAATGGAGCTGACTGATTTACAGAAGCCGAAATAAATGTAAAAATATAATAATGAAAATTTTGCAAGAACCTGAATCTATTTGCGAAATGTTTGTTAGTGATGAAGTGGAAGACACTCTGGATTTCGAGTCATTGGTTGCCGAAAGTGATTTTGAGGATTCTGATTTTGACATTATAGATAAAAATAATGAAATGTTTGTAGGTGAGGAGGTAGAAAATGAAGAAGTCCACAGTATTCTATTTGAAACTAAACGGGCAGTTGTTGAATACTGGCATAGCAGTAGAAAATGAAACATCGCACACTACAATCTGTTCAAAGCAGGTATAGATTTATTAAAAGTCTGTCCCAAATGTATTTGCGGGAAAATCAAATCAACAAATTCGGTGATAAGAGGCGCAAACTATGCGAAATTGGAAAATGTGTTTTTAAAAAGTTTCAGGATACAAGGTGCAGGCGTGTAAACGTGTGAGACTCGAATTTGAAAAGCTGGGCTTATAATAAAGCTCTCTCCCTAAAAATGCCATTCAAAGCTTCCGGAAAATGGCTCCTGAATTTTAAAAATAAATATAGAATCGTTAGTAGGAAAATTACTAAAATTGTCTTTCCAAATGCAGATGTGTCTCTCCAAAAACGGATTCATGAAGAGGATCATATTGCAAATGCTTCAATGCTTCACAAGTATTTTTAAATCATGTACGTATTTTTTTAAAGATTCGCAGTTGAATGATAACCAAATGTTTAATACTGATCAATCGAGATTTAATAATGAAATTCATTCGGAGAGAACGCTTGATTTGTTGGGATCAAAACAGATTGAAAGTGCTGCACAATCTACCCATGCTACGACCCATTCATATACTGTAATGCCAACAATCAGCAAAGATGGAATGCTGCTATCGCCTTTATTTATTATGTATTCTGAACCTAAAGGACAATTCGGAACCCAAGTGAGGCAGAAAATATTTCAAGCTGGCAATAACTACCGTCGCTTCGAAATGGGGAAAATGGGATCAAAAGAACTGTGCGAATATTTATCGGAAGTGCATTTTAAAAACACACCAGATGAAACCGTACTTTTAGTGGATTCGTGATCACCCTTCATAAACGATTTGATTGATAGTGTTACACCACCAGGTAAAATCGTTCATGTGTTTGTCATGCCACCTATAAAACCATTTATCTAATACAACCTCTTGATAGGTACGGTTTACGGGTCTGGAAATTTTTCTATGTGGGTCAAATTATTTTCTATTAATTCTTTTATTAATTGCTATGTGGGTCAAATTATAGTTTTGCTCCCCCTAGGCAAATTGGTGGAGAAGGAAAATGCACCGCTACCCTCACACCCATATTATAAATTTAGTACCTGATTCGTCGTGCCTGTTCCTTTAGATTGTTAGCTGTAGACGCAATGGCCCCTATTAACCCGCTATAATTGCCATCTGCTTTTCTGTTCTTGTAGCAAGTTGTATATATTTTACAATAAAATATCACGGAAGGTAAGATATGCAACAGTCGACTTGAAATTCGCAAAATATAATAACAATAAAAATAAGTAATCATATTTGATTGCATATTCATTCCGTAGAGAATTTTACGCTATATTTGGGGGACAAAATCGGCGTTTTGCCCTCCCCCCATGCAAATTAGTTCTCATGCAAATTTCACTGCTTAACCCCTATTCTGATGTCCTTGTCCGTGCTACAGGAGCAATGGTCTCTATTGTCCCCAAAATGGTAATATTTTTTTCTTTCGAGTTTTTGTACTTTCAAAGCAAATTACTCTTGGGGCAAAAGGTGCTACAACAGACTTCAGTGTGAAACATGTCTTGAATTTGACATAAATTGTTCTTTATCTACAATGTTCAAAAAGGTCAAAGCAAAATAAACAAGAAAGATCAATCATGCATAAGCATTGATTATGAAACACTTTCCAACTGAAATGTAATTTCATTTAAAAATTTCTAAAATGTGATACATTCAGTGGTGATATCTTTTACATTATCACAGTATTACAGTAATTTATTATACTTAAATATTTAAAACTGTATCGAAATATAAATCATTTGATTCTTTATACAAAATCAATGAATATTTCATTCATATAACTTGTATTCCAGACTCCAGGGCTAAATAATTTTGTGAAAAAAATTCAACAATTCTTATGTAATTCCTCTTACAATCGCTTGAGTTATTTGCATTCTGCATATGTTAAAATTAGGCTTCGTTGAAGAAATAATAAAAGTTTAGGGATCATTTAAAATCACAACTATTATACACAGATAATACACAGATGCACAGACAATATATGTGTGTATGTGTCTACTCAAACTGTACTGTGTATGTACTCAAAGTATTGGAATCGTGCCGAAGATCGGAACTCGAATTTTCAAAGGATCTACACGTTTTGGGACTTCTAGAACACGAAAAAACTATTTTTAGGAAGACGTCTGTGTGTGTAAGGGTGTATCTGTGTATCTTTCTGTGTGTCTGTGTGGATATTACATCCACTCTAATTGAAAAACCAATGGACCGAATTTCATACAATTTGGTAGGTGTGTTTTTTGTGGGAAATCCTGATGTTCATTAGATTATAGTACAATTCGTAATAAAAGAATCTGCCTTCTTTGCGAAATGGCCGCAGAAAATGCCTTTATCCACTCTAGCTAAAAACTAATGGAACAAATATAACAAAATTTGGTGTATAATATTTCAATAACATACAAGTGATTTTATATACCAAATTTAACAAAATTTTGTATATAAATCATTTGTAGGCTATTCTAATACGATTCGGGAAAAAGGAACGGGCTATTTTTGCGAAATGGCCCGCAAAAATCGTTATATATAAAAATAAAAGACTACGTGTGCTCAATTATATCAATTAAATTCCTATTTTATACGTGATTTTTGACAACAAAAAGAATAATATTAAACCCATTACTCTAGGACTAGCTGTTCTTGAGATATTCTAGTTTTTTTGCGTTTTCGCTACGCCACATTTGACAATAAGTCCAGCTATCAAATGAGAAACAAATTTAAGTTTAACGTGTAAATTCAATGTCATTTAAAATACTTATGGTTGTTATTTTGTGCAGATAAACTCAAATTATTATTGAAGAAATAAAGAGAACGAATAATAGTCTGCAGGGAAAGACATGTGCTGTCCACATCAGAATTTTTAACAATATTTCAACAATGATTTATAGAAGTGAACAGGTATTATTTTCAGGCCATTTCGAAAAAAATGTATGATCCATATTTAAAGATCCATCAAATTTTTGTCGAATAAAATGTTCAACAAATTTAAGCTGTGTACCAAATTTTAACTCTCTAGGACGTAGGAAAGTGCATTAAAAATGCCATCGAATAAGTATATCATGAAGAGTTATATAAAATTAAAAAAAAATGAAAAATTATTATCTACCAAATTTATTTTAAAATGTGAAGCCTCTCTCATATGCAAAATGATTAAACACTAGGAAAGATATTTATTATATAATATATCTCTCTTTTCTTTCTGGAGGATATCCCAAAGTCAGAATTTAATTGAATTTGTTTTTTTTTCCCTATATTAAATAATTTTTAATTAAAAAACTACTTAACATATTTTACTAAAATTTTTTCATATGTTCTATGGGATAATGTGAATATTCCCTAAAAATTTCGAAGCAATTTGTGAATTTTAAGTTTACTTAAAAAATGTCCTAAATTAGGTCCCATAGGGTTCAATGTATTTCATTTTTTCAACCCGGGCTCAATAAAAAACTAATTGGGTGATATTATTTATTTATATTTCCATAGGTCCCACAGACCGTCTGAAAAACATACTACAATTTCATTTTGATAAAGTCATTTTTACGGCAGTTATCGTGCTAACGGACAGACAGACAGACAGAATGAACAAAGTCATAAACACTTTTCAACTTTGTTGTAAAGTGTGAATAAAAGCTCTCTTGTGTGCTTGGGTTTTCATTCTTTATATAATTTTCATGTGCATTTTGTCTTTGCATGTAGATCACCAATTTCTTAGAGAAATCTGTGATGTAGATTAGTGGAGGGGGGGAGGGACACATCGCCCTAGCTGCTCCTCCATTTCGACGTCCCTGTTAACTGGGCTGGCATTAGAGCAAGGTAAACAAAGCAGTCGTCTTCGGCCTCGCACTCTCATGGGCCTCGGTCAGATAACACTTGATCATGAATTTTTTAACACTTTACAACAAAGTTGAAAAGTGTTTATGACTTTGTTCATTCTGTCTGTCTGTCTGTCCGTTAGCACGATAACTGCCGTAAAAATGACTTTATCAAAATGAAATTTTAGTATGTTGTTCAGACGGTCAGTGGGACCCATGGGAATATAAATAAATAATATCACCCAATTAGTTTTTTATTAAACCCGGGTTGAAAAAATGAAATACATTGAACCCTATGGGACCTATTTTTCAAACATTTTTTAAGCAAATTTAAAATTCACAAATTGCTTCGAAATTTTTAAGAAATATTCACATTATCCCATAAAATATATAAAAAAAATTTCAGTAAAATATATTAAGTAGTTTTTTAATTAAAAATTATTTAATATAGGGAGAAAAACAAATTCAATTAAATTCTGACTTTTGGGATATCCTCCAGAAATAAAAAAAAAGATATATTATATAATAAATATCTTTCCAAGAGTTTAATCATTTTGTATATGAGAGAGGCTACACATTTTAAAATAAATTTGGTAGATAACAATTTTTCAATTTTTTTTAATTTTATATAACTCTTCATGATATACTTATTTGATGGCACTTTTAATTCACTTTCCTACGTCCTAGAGAGTTAAAATTTGGTACACAGCTTAAATTTGATGAACATTTTATTCTACAAAAATTTGGTGGATCTTTAAATATAGATCATACATTTTTTTCGAAATGGCCTGCAAATAATCCCCGTTCACTTCTATAAATTTTTGTTGTAATATTGTTAAAAATTCTGATGTGGGCAGCACATGTCTTTCCCTGCAGACACATATTCACGTTCTCTTTATTTCTTCAATAATAATTTGAGTTTATCTGCACAAAATAACAGCCATAAGTATTTTAAATGACATTGAATTTGCAAGTTAAACTTAAATTTGGTTCTCATTTGATAGCTGGACTTATTGCCAAAGGTGGCGTAGCGAAAACGCGAAAAAACTAGAATATCTCAAGAACGGCTAATCCTAAAGTAATGGGGTTAGTCTTATTCTTTTTGTTGTCAAAAATCACGTATAAAATAGGAATTGAATTGATATAATTGAGCCCACGTAGTCTTTTATTTTTATATTTAACGATTTTTGCGGGCCATTTCGCAAAAATAGCCCGTTCCATTTCCCCGAACCGTACTAGAATAACCTACAAATGATTTATATACCAAATTTTTTTTAATTTGGTATATAAATCACTTGTAGGTTATTGAAATATTATACACCAAATTTTGTTAAATTTGTTCCACTAGTTTTTAGCTAGAGTGGATAAAGGCAAGTTCTGCCGGCCAATTCGCAAAGAAGGCCGATTCTCTTATTACGAATCGTACTATAATCTAATGAACATCAGAATTTCCCACAAAAAACATACCTACCAAATTTTATGAAATTCGGTCTATTTGTTTTTCTATAGAGTGGATGTAATATCCTCACAGACACACACACAGATACACCCTTACACACACAGACGTCTTCCTAAAAATAGTTTTTTCGTGTTCTAGAAGTCCCAAAACGTGTAGATCTTTCGAAAATTCGAGTTCCGATCTTCGGCACGATTCCAATACTTTGAATATACACACACACACATATATTTTCTGTGTATCTGTGTATTATCTGTGTATCTAAATTCCGTGCCTATGCAATTACAATAGTTGTGATTTTAAATGATCCCTAAACTTTTATTATTTCTTCAACGAAGCCTAATTTTAACTTATGCAGAATGCAAATATCTCAAGCGATTGTAAGGTGAGTTACATAAGAATTGCTGAATTTTTTTCACACAAAATTATTTAGCTCTGGAGTCTGGAATAAAAGTTATATGAATGAAATATTCATTTATTTTGCATAGAGAATCAGATGATTTATATTTCGATACAGTTTTAAATATTTACGTATAATAAATTACTGTAGCACTGTGATAAAGTAAAAGATATCACCACTGAATGTATCACATTTTAGAAATTTTTAAATGGAGTTGCATTTCAGTTGGAAAGTGTTTCATAATCAATGCTTATACATGATTGATCTTTCTTGTTATAATTTAACATCGGAGACAATTTTTGGCTTTCTAAAATTCGGAAAATGGAAGAGTATTACCATAAACGATTTTCATTCATAACGACAGAAAGGTGTTTACAAGTGTAATGGTACTTCTGTTTTAATCTTTTCAATGCCCTATTTAAAGAATTTGAAAAAAAAAATGTGTGCCTTTGTGGGAGGGGGGGGGGGGAGGGTTGAGTCCTCGCGTCTTGCATTTGCTTTAAGCCTCGCGAACTCTTGCACCAGGAACTTATACGTATTAGTTTTAAGTAGAATTTAACTAATACTAATAAGTACAAATGATAACTCATGGCGTCAGTATTATTTTAGAATTTTTTCATGCCATAAACTCATTTTCTCAAATAAGTTCAAAGTCTGAACCTTATGTAATCAATTTAATCTTTCACATTAAAAAAAGACGGAGTTCTTTTAATTCTTACAGATCCGCTCATTTAATTTTCAGCGTCATTTCCGTGATTTAACGGGTCTTACGTCGTAGGATATAATTGACACAGTGTGGAAATAAAAAAACAGATGTTGAACCTCTCAAACATAGCAGCTGTGCTACATCGATCTGACGGAATCTGAAGATAATGCCTGTTAATGAAATGTGTCATAAGTCTGCAACATGTATTTGATGTCGTTATTGCGGAAAACTCCTTAGATTCTTTTATTCTTACAATGTTATTGAAATACGTTGTAAATCTGCAACATATATTTGATATCATTGCAAAGAAAATTCTTCCTATACCTTCATAGTGCACCCATTACCTTCATTAGTACCTTCATAGTGCACAATTTAAAAATATCTGCGGCATATTAAGTGAGAGACTCCCGTTAACTTTCTCATATATTAATTTGCATTCTATTATAATAAATCTCTAATACAGTATTTAATAGAAGCCCATCAATAATTGAAAATGAGGCTTTAGTTTTCTTGCGATGTTGCCGATATGGGGATTTTCTTCATCTTTAATATATAGATTTCTGAAAACTTTAACGAATTCAGATTTTAGCACACTTTCGGAGTATTATTCCCTTCTACGTGTATGCATCTGGGGATACAGGACACAGTAGCGTCGTCAGAAAACATTTCTGGGAGGGGCGGTGCCAATTTTTTTTCAATTGGTTCATATACCATTTCTTCGAAATTCAATGGGTTAGATGAGATTTTGGATGATGTTATGACACCCAAAATCCCTCCTCCTTGGCGGCACCGTTGGATGGACACGATCATTCAATGAATGCACGAATAACAATAAGTTTTATATTTTGATTGATTATATATGTTACAGTAAAACAAGAAAAGATTAAAAGGGTGTGGATTTAAGTGTTTAGCGTTTTTTTTTTATATCAAACTCGTCATTTACAATGCAGCGAGATAGAACGGGGATGCCCATAGCAGAGAACACCACTCGAGTGGGGAGGGAGAGGGACCAGACCCCCAATTTTTTTTTGACTGGAGAACACCAAAGACCTATAATCAGAAATTCTGGAAGGAGAAGAATGGAAATTTTTGCAAAGAGAAAATCAAATCTGCAGGGAGACCCACAATTTGTATGGGCAGCCTTGAGCAACGTATAATCAGATTATCTTTTTCGGTGCTATTGTAACCTATCTAAATTGTCTCCGAATCGAAGTATTAATTGTTTAGAGATCAGAAAATGCATTCTGATTCAGACGAAGATGATTAAACTTTTCAAAATGTTTCAGGAAATAATAGAGTTTTCGTTAAACAAAAGTTGGATGGATCACCAGGCTCATACATTGCTTATATAGCAAAAAAAAAATCGGCAAAAATAGAAATGTTTTATATAAGCTAAAACAACTAGCTTTACCAGATCTTTATTACCACGGTTCTTCATCTCGACAGACCCTTTTTAAATGAGCTCTCTACGTTTGTGTATAAAAGTTGCAAATCGCATAAACGGTATTTCTTTTATTCCCAAATTGCTATTAATGTTATAGGATGAGTAAATAAAACAAATCACGATTGCAGGTGTTGCATTTTGAAATATCTACACACTAAGGAAAATATGGGTAAAATACACAAAAACTGGATTTACTGCCACTAGAATGACACTTTTAAACAGGTAAATTTGGAGTTATACACTTAAAAATGTAATTATATCTAAAGGAATGTGTTATTTTACCCTTTTATATGAAAAATACACGGAACAATGGGTGTATTTTATTTTACGCTGAAATGACCGTTTTAAACAGACCATTTTATGCACCTGTTTACCTGCTAGCCACTTGTTTATCTACTTAAAAGTGTATATTAAGAGGAACCCATTTAAGAAGGTAAACAAGTGCATAAAATGAATATCTCATGTTATTTCTCCACCTATTTAAAACGATCTTTACAGCATAAATAAAATATACCCATTATTCCATGCAATTCTCATAAAATATTAAAATAACACATCCTATGTGTGTGTGTGTGTGTGTATATATATATATATATATATATAGTTACCTTTTTTAAGTGTGCAACTGAAAAATTTACCTTTTTAAAAGTGTTATTCTAGTGGTAGTAAACCCAGTCTTTTACCTATATTTTGTTTTTAGTGTGTAGAGCGTGTTTTTTTTTTTTTTCACTGTGCATAGCTTTTCCTTATTAGATGTTTATCAGTTGATTACACAAATGAAAACAACATCATTTGCTAATTAATCTGCAATCACTCTATATTCATATTGCAATTTAAAATTGCTAGCGTTTTCCCCCCCTTCATACTTATTTAAAAACACGTGCACTGACGTTGCTACATTGGCTGGTTTGAAGGGATTACTTATTTGGAATTGATTACCTCCACATTACGTTTTTTCAGAAATTATGTTAATATCCCATTAGATATCGTGAGACAAGCTAATCCAGAAAAACACTGCCAATTCTGTTACGCTTTGGAATTAACTTCATATTTTAGTTTCTCGTTCATTCTGTTCCATCTCATTTAAGACAAGACATTATCGGTACTTTTTACCAACTTCGGCACCAAACTCTCTGGTGGTGATTTTTAAAAATACATATATTTTTAAATCGTTTCTGCGTGATTTAAAGGATAGTCCTACTTTATAGTTACAGAATCTGTATTTTGAAGCGCTCCAATTTAATTGTGCAATAAATGCTCCCAGTGCACTAAAAATAGACCAGTACCTGTGTTCGCTTATTAGATAATATCTACTGCTTGGCTGTGTTTCGGCTAACTAATATCTCCGGAAATATATTTAAAGTGTATACTTTAATTTCGATCCCCCAGCATAATATATATTAAAATCTGGGGCCGCTCCATAAGTCAAATCATGTCGAAATACTTGCCACATTATTACACAACGTTCAGATTATCCTAAACGATTTTAATAATAAGATGCTTGCATATTCCACGTATTATTTTCTTAAGATTATTTTTTCTAGATTATGATAAGTCTTGCCCAAACTAATTATCCTGGAACCGAGTAGTGTATTTAATGGTGCTAATTGTCGTCTCTCTCACTCCTTAATACATATACCTTTTACTTTATATACCTTTTATATGTGCAAGATCCATGCTCTAATAAAAAGAGGGATAATATCTCGGCATTCTATTTAACTTCTACCAAAATAACTTTTTAAGAATACTTTGGATCGATTTCTTCGCAAAACAAACATACATTAGCAATTGTCAACTTCAACTATTACCGCTTGTGGTATGGACTGAACTGAAATGAAGCAGAACTTCTGCTACATTTGTCTTCTAGACAAAATCTATTTCTGCTACTAATCCTTATTTTCATAAGAAGTCTATTTTCATGTTTAGATTTACACCTAGTTTTTTGAGAATAGAAATATAAAATGTCGATTAGATTTAAAATAGCAGAAACATTATGCAGTAATATGCATATTTCACGGATTTTAGTCAAACCATTTGCGACTTATAAAATGCATGAATCTACATTAATACTAAAATTAATTCATAAAGCTCAAATTGTTGCCACAAATATTGCCTTTCTAGCAACAGTTTGAGCTTTACTAATTCGGGATCGGGGAGACAAAGCGGTTGACATTACAAATCGGGGGATAGGGCATTACAAATTAAGAATTCGGGTTTTCTCATTAAGAATTAAATTCAAAGATATTTAATTTCTAATAATAAATTTATGATTCATTTCTTTTTTTCTACATCCCCCTTTAAAAAAATAAAAATTAAAATCAGGATATATTTTTTCTATATTGTGTTACTAAATAACTTCATTAAAATTTTCAGCATTTTTAAACTTCCAATAATTATGAAATTATTATAAAAAGATGTGTAAAACGGTAGTTATATTTTCAAAATTTTATTTTACAAAAGTTAACTACCGTTTTTTATTTTACAAATGTAAAAGGACACTGCTGGAAGTTTCAACTTTTATACGGTTATATAAAATTGGATACTGCGATAGAACACCGTGAAATTAAAAAGTTAATAATTAGCTTTCATGCATATGAAGCATGGACCTCTTCTTATTCGCCACTTCACAATTAACACAGGATTTTAACATAAACGTACAAGTAATTTGAGATCTTGTTTGTATTCAATATTTTTAAAATGACGTTAATAATAACTGCAGTTCTCTAATAAATTGCAAAATTATTTCTGGAGATTAGGAATCGTTTTGAGGCCAGGAATCTTTCAATAAAATAAATTTAAATTAAATATTATGAATGGTGCTTTTATTTTCATTGCAATCAAAAATATGTGAAAATAAACAGTTTTCACAACTGTAAATTTTAGATATTTTTACTCTTGAAACTAAAATGTACTTTGCAAACACACTGGATTCTAGAACCTTAAAGCATTTAAAAAATAAAGAAATCCTTTAAGAACATTTGCCAAGTTCTGAGAATCGCTTTCTGAACTCAGATTTGCATAAATATACAAATTTAATGAGTACAGACGTTGGCCTCCTGACGAAATCTTACTCTATTACATACGCTCCCTTAAAATGTTCAAAGCCCCTTTACTAACCTCACGGTGAATCTAGTCCTGAATAAAGTATATATTTATTTTTTCGTAGATAGTAGGAAATTTTCTTTATGGTATTCGAACGTAATCTGTACGTAATTTTACATATTTTTCGATATGCATTGTTTTGAGTATGTCACGCTTTTCTTAATCATAATTTCGTTTTATTTTACTACAAATGTTTCAAAAACTTAATTTCCAACTATTCTGTATCCAAATTACAGTACGCAACGCGCGTTGCAAATCAAATCCATTGCATTCTATACAAATACAATAATCCAAAATTTCAAAACATACTCAGACTATTGCTTCACTCACTAAAATTTCGAATATCACGTACACCACTCCGTACTGTAAAAGAACAATTTTATTTTGACCCATATATTACATGACATTTCAAACGAATAAACTTCATAAAAACATTAATTTTAAATTTCAGCAATTGAACCACTCTGATAGATATCAATGATCAAGATTCCCGTATTCAATGAACTGAAGCGATTTTATGTTTCAAGATGAGTAAATTAGAAATATTCAGTCCTTGGGTTCCTGACACTTGTTGCAATCTTTCATGTCGTCTCTGTATTCTTCTACTTGGAGAGTGAGATCAAAGACACCCAACTCCAGCCGTATAATGTTCGAGGCAGCTTTCAGAATTTCAATCGGATTTTCATCTTTAGCTAGACGAAAGAAAGACGGTAAAATAATTATCCAGAGTATGTAGGAATCTGAAACAGACATGGGAATAACTCCGTTTATATGTTACAGTTAAGTTAAAAACTTACTTTTCAATTTTTAACTTATTTGACTACTTTTATTTTCGTTACTTTTTCTAAAAATTAACAAAAAATCAGTTAAATTAATAAGTTATTTTTTACACATTTTTCCCCTCTGATTTCTTTCGAATTGAAAGAAACCATTGAGGAATGATTAGTAAACAGGTACTATAATACTTTAATCCATTTTCTGAGGTGTGATTTCATTATATTTAAATTCCTTGGAATACAACGCATCAAGGTTTTTCAGTGATTTTTCATGGTTATCCACTAGTATTGATATACTTTTGACCTGCTTCAAATATGATTATACATCAGTCTCAATAATTATACAAAAACGCATGTTATTGGAAAAAAATGAAATATATGCATTACAATTAAGAGCAAGATAACGTTGGTACTTACTGCTTTTGCCATCACAACATTGCCTTTGTGCAAAATACCATTAACTGTTTTAGGTGGTTTTATCAATACAATTACCGAACTCCTATCACTGTCTTAACATCACAGTGCATGGAATTTTACGAACTGGAAGGTTAATGGGGTTGGAATCGTTAGTTTCAATTAATTTGTGAAAATTGAAAATAATGACAGTCATATAAAAAAAATATTAGAGTAATGAAATCCCAATGCATTTAATTTTTATCAAATCCTGCTTCGAAAAGAATTCAGGATTTTTGCTGGATGCTAACTAAATATTTTTACTTATATAAATTATTAAATAAAGCGTTGTTATATTTAGAAATTTAATGAAGAATTCAAAATAAGCATATTGGTCTATTTAGAAGGCAAATGTTTCTCAAGAATAAAACATGTTTTATACACAAACCTACATTTCGTCCAGAAATCTTTATGTTAATGATTTAAAGTGGTGAATATAACGCGATTCTAAGCTTATCTTGAATTGTCCATTAAATTTCTAAATATAACAATGCTTTATTTGCATTTACCTGTCTAAGGTTGTTTTCATTATATTTTAAATATGACTATCATTTACAAAAAGGTTCTTAAAAATGATCTAACAGATGCAACCAGCATGCGAGTGAAAAGTCCGTATTAAATCTTGCATTTGTATGAAATTATCAGTTTCCGATGTGTAATTGTCACATCTAAATTGTCCTCTGCTTGCTGATTATTTTTTATTTTATTTTATTTATACGACCAACTGTTTATTTTATATTCTTTGCGGGGACTCGTAGTGAAACACTCGATATGTAACTAATCAGGAAGAAGCAGTTAAATGCACATGCTATTCGTTATACTAAAGGCTCCTTACCTAAGACTATATGAGCTGAACGAGCAGTTTTGTCCATGCTCAAAGGCCAGATCCTTAAATTATGAATTTTTAAAACTTCAGGAGGTATATAACTAATCAGGAAGAAGCAGTTTAATACACATACTATTCATTATACTAAAGGTTTCTTACCTATAACTATATGAGCTGAAAGAGCAGTTTTGTCCATGCTCAAAGACCAGATCCTTAAATTATGAACTTTCACAACTCCAGGGATAGTGTATATTAATTTCATAACTTCTTGAAAATTCATACCTTTGGGCATTCCTAAAAAAAATAAAATATAAATAATATTGCATCTAAAATAATATTGCATTTATCCTATTCTCCAAAGGAACTCAATAACCCTTGGAGAATGCTATATTAAAACAAGATGGATGCCATATCATTTTGAAGTGGGTCATGTGATCTTTTCATATCATGGTCACGGGATCGCTTCATATAAGGGGTGTAACTACTATTTTAATTTTTATTTAAAAAACTACTGAATATATTTCGCTGAATTTTTTTTATATATTTTATGGAACAATTTGAATATTACCTAAAATTTTCAAAGCAATTTGTGAATTTTAAATCCGCTTAAAAAATGTTTGAAAAATTAGGTCCCATAGGGTTCAATGTATTTCATTTCTTCAACCCGGGTTCAATCCAAAACTAATTGGGTGATATTAATCATTTATATTCCCATAGGTTCTACAGACCGTCTGAACAACATACTAAATTTCATTTTGATTAATTCATTTTTACAACAGTTATCGTGCTGACAGACAGACAGACAGAATGAACAAAGTCAAACACTTTTCAACTTTGTTGTAAAGTGCTAATAAACAAACAAATAGACCAGGGATGGGCAAACTTATTGCAGGTTACTTACCGGTTTGATGTTCGTTGCAACGGGGAAAAGTCGTTGTTTGTGTGCTTATGTGGCAAACGGTTACACGTGACTGCACAAACGTTGAAACTAAAGGGTTTGGGGAAAGGGGGAATGAGTTTGGTTCAGTAAAGTCGATTTGTAAATTGAGTGGTGTTACCTGTATCTTTTACGTAGTGGTTGGTTATTTAGGGCCTGAGCAGCATTGGGAAATTTGTTCAAGTTTATACATAAACGTTATATATATATTGCATGGACTAGAACATAAACTCCACTTGTACTACAAGGGGTTGTACTTAAGCATTACTTGTATTGCGAGAACTTGTACATAAACTTCTCTTGTAATCCAAGGTCTTGTGCATAAGAATTAGTTGTATTGCAGGTACATGTACATGAACTTTACTTATATTGTAAGGAAAATAAAATTTGGGAAATCACATATTTTTCGATAAACGTATTTCTTCAAAATATTTTAAAGAAATAGTTCACTGAAAATATTAATTAACGTTTATTATAAGTAATTATTATTTAAAAGCATTACAAATAAACAGGTGTAAATAGCCTGTTCAACTCGCGCAGCAAAACTTATGACTAAAACAAATTTAACACAAGAAAGATCAATCATGCTTAAAGCATTGATTATGAAACACTTTCCAACTTCAATGCAATTTTATTTAAACATGTTTAAAATGCAATACATTCCTCGGTAATATTTTAAAACTTATCACAATACTACATTAATTTATTATATTTGAAAACTTAAACCTTCATCGAAAAAAATGAACTTCATTCAAATGACGGCATTGAAATATAAATTGCCTGGTTTAAACATCTCTAAAATGCAATACATTCCTCGGTAATAATTTTAGAATTATCATAATACTACGATAATTTATTATATTTGAAAACTTCATTGAAAACAACTGAAATTCATTCAAATGACGTCATTGAAAAAATAACACGCCTGGCTCTCTCTATAAAAGCAGCATTTCATTCATAAACAATTTCCCATTCATGTCATTCATCACAATATACTATAATAATTTATTTTATTTAAAAATTAAAACCATGGAGCTACAAGTATTTAAACTCTATGCGTAAAACTTCATCGAAAGAAATCGTCCTTCTCTTTTTAAAATCGGTGAGTATTTCATTCATATCATCTATGCAGACTCCATGCACTAAATAATTTTGTGTTAAAATACAGCAATTCTAATACAACTCATTCTACATATTTTGCTGTTTACATTTTACATAAGTGAAAAATAGGCTTCGTTGTAGATATAATCAAATTTAGATGAGCATTTAAACTCAAATATATTGGAATTGCGTTGTTTCAGTATGTAGATGCACAGAATTTAAGCAGAAATAAAGTGGTTTTAGAACGTATACAACACTCAATATGAATTAAAAAGAACTTTAAAAATCACGATTTTGAGACAAGATGGATGCCATATATCATTTTGAAGTGAGTCACGTGATCTTTTCATATGGTCACGTGATCGCTTCATATAAGAGGTTTAATTATTATTTTAATTTTTATTTAAAAAACTACTGAATATATTTCGCTGAATTTCTTTTTATATATTTTATGGAACAATTTGAATATTACCTAAAATTTTCGAAGCAATTTGTGAATTTTAAATCCGCTTAAAAATGCTTGAAAAATTAGGTCCCATAGGGCTCAATGTATTTCATTTTTTCAACCCGGGTTCAATCCGAAACTAATTGGGTGATATTATTCATTTATATTCCCATAGGTCCTACAGACCGTCTGAACAACATACTAAAATTTCATTTTGATTAAGTCATTTTTACGGCAGTTATCGTGCTAACGGACAGACAGACAGACACAGACAGACAGAATGAACAAAGTCAAACACTTTTCAACTTTGTTGTAAAGTGTTAATAAAAAAATTGTTATATCAGTGCCATGGAAATGAATCCACACAAGGCTTAGTCGGACACAGCCGTCGAGAAGCAATTAGATAGAGGAAGTCTAGGCAAGCCTAACGATTGGCCACAATACTCGTCTATAAGGCATGTTTAGTTTGACCAATATACGATAGCTCGCATCGACAAAGGATTTTAAAAATGTTCCAATTATTGAATTTTTCTATAAGATCGTTTAGATAAAATAAGTTTCTTTTATGATAAGAGTAAAGACCACTGTGACGTTAAACTGATTGGGAATTCTAGCAGTTTTATGTCTAAATTTTGGATATAGAATGGAATTTTAATTATTTTAAATTAGAGAAGCGAACTATATTTTTCCATTTTTAAATCCGATAGACATGTGCTATAAGAATTCTGTGGTAAAATATGCATAACTTTTAGACATACAACATTTAGGATATCAAAAGCAGCACATGAAACTACTATTTTACAGCTAAAAAATACCATTTCCACTTAATAGGTTGAGTTTCAAAAAGATTATGATATGCAATATAATAAAAATATGTTCAGTATTTTAATTTATAAATTATAAAACATTATAGTTGTCTTAAAAATCTAGCAGAATATTTTATAAATATTAAAGAAATGCAAATATTTTTTTATGCTTTTAAGCTGCTTAATGCACGATACCTAACTAAATCAGGAAAGAATCGTTCGGAAAGGATGCATTTGTAAACTTTTTTTATTTCAGCGCATAGAACTTCGCTCGACAATATTTTTATCGTCTGATAAAAATGTAGTCAAATGTGAACTCAAGAGTTTTAAACTTAAGATGTCATTAAGTCTGCTGGAGACATTTATTTTTTCTTTTCTTCGACACAGACGGTCCGACCTTCCCGAAGAGAAACATGTATTTGTAATGGCTTTCGCTACGTGAAATTGATTGATGAGAGAGAAGTAAATATATATATATAGCAAGTATAATTTTTGTAAATATTAAAAGCCATGCAAAATTGATATTAATAACATCTAAGCTAATCTTTTTTAGTCGGAAAGAATGCTGGTTAAACAACGTAGATAGGAAAATTAGAGAGCAAGATATTTACAGCGCTTTTTTGGAACATTTTCTTTTAAACCCTCATAATCACCGCAGTGTTCTAGATAGAACTTTGATATCAAGTTCGAGTACAATGTATCATGCCCTAGTCTCACTGTGTTTAGCCGGAAAAATTAAGTTTTTATGCACACCACTAATATTCAACAGATATAAAAAGTGTGGATTCGCATTCACCAATGCTCAAAACGTATAGATTCGTTTGTATCCATTAATCTAATTGTAACCTCATCACAATACTTTCCCTAAATTTTTCATATTCATACCAAGTACTTTTAGGAAAGTAAAAAATTGTTAATACAATGCATCCCTCCCAAAAATACCTTGTAAAAAACTCTCCAAGTAAAAATCAGTGGGCAATAAATGTAGTGGTATCTGTATATATTGGCTGACATAAAATAAGCTATGTCTAGGTTATGAAGTCTGTATTGGAACATTTTAAAATTTCTATTAGAGTTTACGAAAACTTTTGTCGACTGAGAAGTTCTCGTAAATTCTGCAAACTGAAGAAAATTTAAATTTTTCCCGTACAGACTTGATGACCTAAACTTAGTATTCTTCATAGCGACCAATACAGATATCGTTATTTTATTGGCCGCTGTTTTTTGCAGAACTATTTTTACGTTTTTTACTTTCCCTGCAATACATGGTAATGTATAGGGAAAGTATTGGAATCATGCCGAAAATCGCAACTCGAGTTTTCGACGGATCTACACGTTTCGAGACCTCTAGAATACGAAAAAACTATTTTTAGCGTGACGTCTGTGTGTGTGTCTGTCTGTCTGTCTGTGTGTCTGTCTGTCTGTGTGTCTGTCTGTCTGTGCAGATTTTGTATCCACTCTAACTAAAAAACTAATGGACCGAATTTTACAAAATTTGGTAGGTAAGGCACTTGTGGGCGAGTCTAGTGCTGATTAGTTGTGGGTACGATTCGGGATAAAAGAACCCGCCTTTTTTTTTCGAAATGGCCCGCAAAAGCTTGTATCCACTCTAGCTGAAAAACTAATGGACCGAATTTCACAAAATTCGGTGGTAGATAAGTTACTTGTGGGACACCCTGGTGCTGATTAGATTTTGGTACGATTCGGAAAAAAATAACCTGCCGTTTTTTACAAAATGGCCAGCAAAAATTGCCAAAATCTAAAATAAAAAACTACGTATGCTCAAATATATCCATTAAATGCTTGTTTAATACGTAATTTTTAACGAAGAAAAGAATAAGACCAACCCGATTACACTAGAACAAGTCGTTCTCGAGATATTTTAGTTTTTTCGTATTTTCTCTACGCCACCTTTGAAAATAAGTCCAGTTATCAAATGAGAACGAAAATTGAGTTAAAAGTGAATTAAATTTAACTAAAATAAAGAGAACGTGAATATAAATAAGTCTGCAGGGAAAGTCATGTGCTGCCCACATCAGATTTTTTTAATTTGGCTCAGTTTTTACAAGAGTAGCTTTTGGGGACATTTTAATTTTTGCAGATTTACTCAGTGCGACGAGAGTTGAAAGTCTAAATTCATATTCGGAAATGGTATTCTACCACACCTGTTTAACTCAGAGGTGTCCCATTGCATTACTCGATAATACGTTGTTAAATGTACATTTTTATTATAAAATGCGTTTCAAATATCAGATCGACACAATTGTTGAAAAAAAAAGGCACTATATTAGGATATAAGGAATAATGATTTATAAATCAATTTAGTGGTTAGAGCTGTAGTCCCATCAAAGAACAAAAACGGATAAAAAATGAACAGCACAAGCTTGTTTATTGAAATTTGAGGTACTATGTGACAGGCTGTCTGTATCTGCAGCCAGAAGATCAACTGCTCAGGAAAATATGGAGTTGAAGTCATAAGCGTTAAGAGGGCCAAGCAGCCCAATCGACCGCTTTAGGCCTCATGTTTGCAGAGGATCTCAAAATTTTATACATCATTTTTATATGACTTATCTTGCATTTTTTTAAAGACTCATTAGTGCATTTTGCATAATACCTAATCCAATGTTTTCTAGGTATTTTATATAATTCTACATTTTATTATTAGGGATTTGTGTACCAGTTTATAGTGTTCTTTACAACGTTTTGTCTACATCCTGTTTATCGAATTGCAGTTGATAATATTGATATCATAATACTATAATTCTTATGGCGGTCTTTGTTATATAAACGGGGTTGGATTATACATTGCTACAAGGTAGTTTCGAACCCGAAAGTATTTTATATCATACGAAGACCTCCAAAATATTGTTGATCTGAGGGTCTTTCTATTCCAGAACCTAGAGAGAAAAGACTAACGCATATGTTAGTCTTTTAATGAATCTGTATTTTATTAATTTTTACTTTCCCTGCAATACATGGTAATGTATAGGGAAAGTATTGGAATCATGTCGAAAATCGCAACTCGAGTTTTCGACGGATCTACACGTTTCGAGACCTCTAGAATACGAAAAAAACCATTTTTAGCGTGACGTCTGTGTGTGTGTCTGTCTGTGTGTGTGTGTGTGTGTCTGTGTGTGCAGATTTTGTATCCACTATAACTAAAAAACTAATGGACCGAATTTCACAAAATATGGTACGTAAGTCACTTGTGGGCGAGTCTGGTGCTGATTAGTTTTGGGTACGATTCGGGATAAAAGAACCCGCCTATTTTTGCGAAATGGCCCGCAAAAGCTTGTATCCACTCTAACTAAAAAACTAATGGACCGAATTTCACAAAATTCGGCAGATGAGTCATTTGTGGGTCACCCTGGTGCTGATTAGATTTTGGTATGATTCGGGAAAAAAATAACCTGCATGTTTTTGCAAAATGGCCCGCAAAAATCGTCCAAATCTAAACTAAAGAACTACGTATGCTCAAATATATCCATTAAATGCTTGTTTAATAAGTAATTTTTAGCGAAGAAAAGAATTAGACCAACCCCATTACATTAGGACTAGCCGTTCTCGAGATATTTTAGTTTTTCGTATTTTCTCTACGCCACCTTTGAAAATAAGTCCGGTTACCGAATGAGAACGAAAATTAAATTAAAAGTGAAATAAATTTAATTAAAATAAAGAGAACGTAGATATAAGTCTGCAGGGAAAGTCATGTGCTGTCCACATCAGATTTTTACTTTTCCTGCAATACATGGTAATGTATAGGGAAAGTATTGGAATCATGTCGAAAATCGCAACTCGAGTTTTCGACGGATCTACACGTTTCAAGACCTCTAGAATACGAAAAAAACATTTTTAGCGTGACGTCTGTGTGTGTGTCTGTGTGTCTGTCTGTCTGTGTGTCTGTCTGTGCAGATTTTGTATCCACTCTAACTAAGAAACTAAAGGACCGAATTTCACAAAATTTGGTAGGTAAGTCACTTGTGAGCGAGTCTGGTGCTGATTAGTTTTGGGTAAGATTTGGGATACAAGAACTCGCCTTTTTTTGCAAAATGGCCAGCAAAAGCTTGTATCCACTCTAGCTGAAAAACTAATAGACCGAATTCCACAAAATTTGGTAGGTGAGTCACATATGGGACATCCTGGTGCTGATTAGATTTTAGCATGATTCGGAAAAAAATAACCCGCATTTTTTTGCAAAATGGCCCTCAAAAATCGCCAAAATCTAAAATAAAAAATTACGTATGCTCAAATATATCCATAAAATGCGTGTTTAATACGTAATTTTTAACGAAGAAAAGAATAAGGCCAACCCCATTACACTAGGACTAGCCGTTCTCGGGATATTTTAGTTTTTTCGCTACACCACCTTTGAAAATGAGTCCAGTTATCAAAGGAGAGAGAAAATCGAATTATAAGTGAATTAAATGTAATTAAAATAAAGAGAACGTGAATATAAGTCTGCAGGGAAAGTCATGTGCTGCCCACATCAGATTTTTCAACTTGTAAAAACAACGTGATTAAATTGTCAGATAATCGATTTTTTTGGATTACCAATTTTCGGATGTATTGTTCAAATGAGGCCTTTTTATGAAAAGTTCGCTTGGGGCCTCGGAAAACCTAAGGGCGCTACTGGCGGAGGTATAGAGTAATGATAACCTAATTGTCCCGTCCAGTAAACAGTAATGCGGCAGTTCGCATTTTCGCTGGGTTTTTACTTTGTAAATATAATACTTAGCGGCGAAACGAACGCTGGCCACGTTTCTGGTTTCAAATCATGGTTAAAGGTTAATTTAAAGCAATAAAATAACTACAGTTGCTTTACGAAATAATACGTTTCAAAATCATTCCCATTTTTCTTTGAACTTAATAAATATTCATTTCCATGCATAAAATGAATTTATGGATGAGATATATCGTAATTTTTGAAAACTAAGGAAACGAGATTTAATAAAATACAACTATGGCTATCAGTTCAAAATCTAATTTACGAAGAACAACATCTTCACGCGTAGTCGAAAATTCGTATCAGTAGATCCAAACATCTTCATACATTACGAGAACCGCACAATTAACGCATATCTTCTTATATCTCACTCAATCAAAGTCCATGCTTGATAATACTAATGGTCATGATTGATCTACTAATCTCTATGACTGACAATCTTCCCATAAATCAGAAAAATTATCGGAAGTCATTGGTCATAGGGCGACTAATCAAATAGATATGTTGATTAAAATTTCTGACCCTAATCACTCTTTCGCGACCTTTCGCTCAAGCCAAGTGGGCCGATAATCGACAAAGAGTTTTTCAGCTTCCGAATTGCGAACATAATAGCCCGAAACTCTTTAAAAAATATTTTTACTTAAGATGTGATTGTACAGTACAGTTTACATTCTAAGCAGCAACGTTTGTCTAAACATATTTTTCATCAAAATTTTGTTTCAAACTAATTTGATACAAAGAAGCAGAACCTTCATTTCTTCAAAATATGTATTATTGAAACGTATTAAATATCAGTTTTTCAACTGCGGTTGTAAAAATTTAGTCAATTGCTCAACATAAAATGAGTATTTTGATTTCTTTAGATATCTATATATGATTAATGAGCAATGATCATTATAGTACTATAATCTTTTAATATACAGTGGGGCCCACTTAAGCGAGCTCGTATATAGCAAAATATCTGTCCTTCCCATTTCTTTTCTGCCACTTAAGACGGGCAATCCTTTCATAATATTAAACGTATCGCTTATAGAAAATAATTAAATATCTGTACATCAGATATAACGAAGTTTTTAGTGTGAGTGAGGTAAAAAAGAAAACTTTTTTTATGGAACTTCTTGGGGTAAAAGAAAAATCCCAAGAGCAACAATTAATTAGGTAGCAAAGATTCATTCCCAAATACGTTGGGCCTAAATATGTTCCTAAACACATCTCCAGATACGTTAAGATAGCCTGCCAATTCGTAGATGAGACCTAGCAGAAAGCCCATCCGCAAACAGAGAAAAGCTGCTAGAAACATGCTGGGATTTTAGGAGAAATCCAACAATCCTTCATTTTCAATCCTATGTTTGAAGAAAGTTCAATGTAAAAAATGTTACGAGAAAAGAGAGTTTTGCCAGGAAATATTATTTTTGAGGATGATACTGCAGGCGATGATTGTGTTGAAACAGAAGCACAAGAGTTCGATAATGCCATTATTCCTACAGTTGCTGATAATACGTCTGATAAATCATAATCCGAAAAAACCCAAATTGATTTAAAAAGAGGGAAGATAACATAAAAATCATTGTGGAAAGCCTCCAAAATTTTCCTGATTATTTTGAGGTCCACAACTTTAACTAAAGTGAAAATTTTGATGCAATAAAAAAAGTGCAATGTAAATATATTCTAAATTCAAATGATCAAAAGAAAGTTAGATATTTTTGCAACGTAAATAAAAGAGCAATGCATTTTTCATCCTTACTATAATCATTTTTTGCTTCATAATATGTAAGCAAATAAGTCGTTTACATGTTTCATACCTAAACTTATTATCGGTTATTGTGAATATCGGTTATAACGAAAATTTTTCCTGACCCTTGTGACTTTGTTATATACATGTAAACGCTATAATCAATATTGCAAACATTTCTGGGATAACTTTCTCAATATTAACATCAGAAAATAAAAATCATTTCAAAAAACAAAAATACAAGAACACCATGATATGGTGATCTGTTTCAGCATCTAAATACCAATAGTAATCAGAAATCATAAATGCAAGATATATTTGTACTATTAAGAAAATAATTATAAAATGAATACTTACCTTCCATCAGAACATTTAAAGTTTCTCTCATGATTGCGACTGTTGTAAAAAGCACCAGTATAGAAAAGAAGAAGGTGCATATAGGATCCACTATAGCATATTCTGGCTAAAAAATAAATTATACATAACTTATTACTGGAAAACAATAACTCCTCTAGAGATATACTATAACGGTAAAATAACTGTACTAAACTCGTAACTCATTATAAATCTTAATTGCGAATATTTTAAAACATTTGTATATAGGTAGACATATTAAAAATAGCCATGGTTGCAAAAATATTATTTTTGTAAACAGTATTATTTATTTTCTGACAATACATGATAATGTAACACTTATACACTTAATATAAAAGTTCAGAATATCAAAAACCACTTCAAATTTTAGCAGAAAATTGGAATGGCGCACATTTTTGAAAAGCAAAGAGGATTAATTCTTTTCAAAAACCCTTTGTATAGTCACCCCTAATTCGAATCTTTGAAATTTTCGATTTGTTCTTTGACCTGAAAACTGAGACAGATCGAATGGGACCAAAACCGAGATTCTGGCTCAAGTAGAAGTGATTGACCATTTTGAAAAGTGGTTTTAAATTTTCAATACTCCTTTGCATCGTCACTCGTTTCGAATTTTCAGAGTTTTGGATTTTTCTTTTGACCTCGAACCCGAGACGAATTGAATAGCATCATAATAAAGATTCTAACTAGTGAAAGTGCGCGATAATTTTGATACATCACTTCTTCACTCAGTCAGTTCAGTGCATATTATATAAGTAATAATTTGCAAAATGTATTATTTTTCTGACAATACATGGCAATGTATAAAGAGAGTACTATCAAAATCGTATAAAAAATTGGAACTTCTTGAACGGGTCGATTGTTTTCGACGGATCTACCCGTTTCGAATCCTCTTGAATACAAAAAAATATATTTTTAGCATCGTGTGTGTGTGTAATGTATGTATTCACTCTAGCTTAAAAATTACTTAACGATATTTCACAAAATTTAATAGTTAAGTCACTTATAGGTTGCTTATTCGATTTGGGTAGAATTCGCAAAATAATAACCTGCCCTTTTTTTTGCGAAATTGCCCTTAAAAATTGTCAAAATCTATAATAAAAACTAAATACTAAATAAATACTAAAAACCAAATAATTGCATTGATTAAATAGTTGTTTTGCATGTAATTTCGTACGTAATTTTGACTTTTATTCTAGATTCATTACAAGATTTAGGAAACACCTCTTAAATAGTATACAAGGCCGCGTTTCTAAAAATTGTGAGTCACAAACATTAAGCAAGCCAATCATTATGCTAATTTCATAGGGTAAAAGTCTCTCTGTAAATGCTTGCGATACTGCTTATGTTATTATATTTATGCATTACCTTCTTAAAAAAATCTCTCAAACAAATTTCGAACTTGTGTAGTGAACACAAATACATTTTTTACTGCCCAAATTCTTAAAAATCCTTAATTTTGCAAATATTCATTCATTTAACTAAGCACTGAAATTTCCAATAAACTAACCATAATTCAAATCAATTTAAATGTAACGGCTATGCAATAATTGAAAGTCACCTAGATAGCAGTACTGACAAAAAAAACGTGTGTGCTGAGGACCACACGATAGAAGTGAAACTTATGTGGGATAGAAAGCAGCTACTACTTTGAATCATCCTTTAGGTTTAGGACAAAACGTAATCACTCTCGTTCCGCATTCAATTTTAGCATTTGGATTAATTAGCACTGGCTAACAGCACGAATACAATTGCACTAATTGTTCAGCATCTCTTAAAAACATAAAACTCGATATAAAAAAATTTCAAGAGAAAACAATACTTTATAGAATATTATGAGAAAAATACATTTTTTTTCTTAATTCTTATTATAAAGTAAATAGATCTAAACAATATGATATATGAATATATGAGAAAGTCGAGTGGAGATTCACACTACTGATCTTTTATATAAAAAAAACATGAAAATAATCTTCTGTTTTAAATAATTTTCCTTTTAAAAGGCATGTATATTTGCTTTCTGATACTATGTATAGAAAATTTGCTT
This sequence comes from Amaurobius ferox, assembly GCA_951213105.1. Classification (NCBI taxonomy): domain Eukaryota; kingdom Metazoa; phylum Arthropoda; class Arachnida; order Araneae; family Amaurobiidae; genus Amaurobius; species Amaurobius ferox. The sequence continues at coordinate 167,660,235 of OX578133.1, forward strand.
TCTCGAAAATTTTCGAATTCAAGGTATTGACGGACATGCACGTTTCAAGATCTCTTGAGCCCACTTCAAACACTTTTGAAGAGATGTCAATCTGTGTGTGTGTGATGTGGACACTATAACTCAATAACAAATTCACCTACTGCTAACAAATTTTGTGTAAATGCATTATGTAAAATTTGATAGAATTGTTTATTAGTTCATGATTAGAATTCAAATTTTAGGCGTCACTAAGGATGCATTAAGCTGCTTCTAACTTAAAAATTTTTTAAAGCATTTCTACGATATAATTTAAAAGAACTACTTGGATACGAAATCTAAAATATATATATTTTTTAAATTAGAAGAGTCCGCCAAAAAGGAGTGTGCCCTAAAATAAGGAAGACATTACTTTACCTACACAGATGTATCTCCACACTTCAGATATTTCTGAATTGCAACTTTCTCTAGGGTAGCAGGTAAGGTAAAGTTCAGAAGAAACGATTAAACATATTTTTTCGATCCAAGAATACGCAAATCACTTTACTCTAAAAATAAGATTTGATGAAAGATTTTGCTGTAAATGTTTAATTTTCATTTTTTTTTGTGCTTATTGCTTCTTCACTAGTTTACTTTTACTTTGAAATGCAAGCTTTTCATAAGGTCCCATGAACGTCAATTCTCTCCCTATGAAGCCTAGGAGGATGGGACACATCATACTAGGATGGGTGAAAGCCCCCACAACGGAAACATAAAAGTCTGTATTCGACCACGGAGCAGATAATAGCTGGGCCAGTTTTCAATTAAGACAACTATTTTCGAATAAGCTACCGCTACTTAAATAATACAGAAACGCCTTTGATACGCTCTAAATAAGCTCCTTTGATACACCCTAAATAATCTCCTCTGATATGCCATAAATAAGCGCAGTTAAGAATGAGAACGAACTGTTCGTTCAACGAGCAAACAATTCGTTCTTAATGATTGTTAAAGGTGCATACTATTCTACCTGTTCTTTTGGCCTGAAGAAGGGGGTTTATAACGCCTTCGAAGCAATTGTCATCACCTAGCTTACATATGCATGTTTTCTTCAAGAAAATTTTATAAGTAGCTGCCTTACAAGCAGCGATTGGATTTATTGCAATTATATGAACTAGTTAACTTTTTGAGAAATATATTGTATGTATTTTGCATTTCCTTTTCTACGGTTGTTTGGTTGATTATGGTTTTTTGGCACAAGATCCAAAAAAGATATGCTGCACCAGACATATGGTACAGAAAGACATAAATTAGCATGGATTAAAAACAAATGTATAATTTAAAAAAGTGATAATGTGTAAATAAAACATGACATTGGAATATGTACAACAAGGCAAACAAGATGGAAAGTGGCTAAAAGGCTATAAAAGGTGACGTTAAAAATGATGGAAAAAGCCAATGTCCATTAAGAATGGGAAAAGCTTCAAATGAGGATTTTCTCCAATCAATTCTGTCAAAGTATACTATAAGTTTTGAAGTGCTTAAAACGAAACTGTTTATATTTAGTACACGTAACTAAAATATGTTTAATACTTGCTAAGGTTTGACAACCATTGCAAAAGGGTTCAATTTCTCCTAAAAGTGCCTGTGGGTAAAACGAGTGTGACCAATGCGCAAACGAGTTAAAAGTACCTCAAGTTTTCTACATTGGAAACTAGTCCACTTTTCCTTATCTACGGAAGGGAAGCATTTTGTATTTTTCTCGACATTTCATTTCGAAAGTATTTTGAATTTATTTAAAAAAATGTATTTCCTTCCCAACCTTGCAAAATTGGTTAAATATCGAATTTTTTTGTTGAAACGATGCCCTTTTAAATCATTCTAACTACACATAAATTTATTTTCCCACTGCTGCCCTTAATTTGGCCGTCTTGTGTAACCTGCTCAAGAACACTAACAAAACTCTAGCAGCATTGCTTTATTTTGTTGAACACTCAACATGGATGCCACATACCCTCGTAGAAATCAGCAGACCTTCAATGCCCCCCCCCCCCCCCATCGCACACACACATGCTGTCTCTTCGTATTCCATCCTCCTAACATACAGTGCCGTGACGTCAAGACCGAACACATTTCCGGTTTCAGAGGAGAAATCGCCCCCCCCCCCCCTAGAAGCTTCTCTACAAAAATATTTGAATAGTTATGAAACTTGGCTAATATAAGCCCTTAAATAATGATCAAGAATTCATATAAAAATATTTAAAATTTGTTATTCATTATGTGACAACAACATTCCATACATTTCGTGCAATTTTGACAAATGTACCATGATCGTAGAATGAGCCACATAGAATGCAAATAAAGAATTTAATTAAGGATTATCAAAAAGCACTATATATTAGAAAATATATATTTCGGATATAATATTTATTAGGAAATAAATATTATATTTCGAAAAATATTAGTTCCGAATGAAAAATTTGACACATATCTCTTTTATATGCAGTTATAATAGTGACGTGAATCGTGGATAGAAAATTTCAAAAAAGCAATGGAAATTACAATAGAATTATAACTCTATTTGAAATTATCATCTTTTGTTTCGTCGCAGTTTTTTATTGGCAGTGGCTAAGGAATCATACTGTTTTGCCCGTCCATTTGACCTGAAGAAGGGGCTTATAACGCCCGAAATATTGTAGTCACCTTATTGACACATGTTAGCTTACTTTAAGAAAGTTTTGTAAGCGTTTATCCCAATGGAAATGTTTTAAATTAAAATAATTTAAACATAATCTGGATTGCCTTGCTTAAATATGCAACACACATCCATTTAAAGTACAGATTAATTAGATTTTCTATACAATTCACCATTTACTTCGCACATTAGAGTTGGATTTTCAGTTCCATCACTTTATAAATGGAATATCACTCAATTATACTAAACAGTTCTATCAGGCAAAAAATATCAAATTAATTTATCATTAAGTATCGAAATATTGAAAACGAATAATAATCGCCATCATCGGGAGAGATTTCAGTAAATCTATAACAAAAAATAAGCAGATTAACATAATAGCTTCAGTGCTTTGAATTTTGTAAGAGGCATACTAATCGTGGCCGAAGTCCTATTTGCAACCTAACAACCGTGGCCTTGTCTTATTTAGGAGGTAGTGGTTTGGAACAATGAATATTTTTATGCATTGTTGTCTGATATGAATTACATATGTTATCTGATAGTAGTTATTAAGACATATGTTGTGAATAAATTCAACCTATGTTTTCTGCTCAAATTTTGAGTTAAATATTACTCAATATTTTAATCGCAAGTATTTCTGACTTAGGGATATTTACTTTTTATTCAGTTTAAAATTCTTATATAAATACTGTGTAGAGATTCCAAGATTTTGTTTTCTTAAATTTCGCCCTACTTTTTACTTTCCCTTACATACATAGCATAATATATAGGGAAAGTATTGCGGCAAGGTCGAAAATTACAAACCTCTAAATCAGATATTTTATAATCCAAATTTAATAAGTATTACAAAATGAATGAAATTTAATTTTAAAATGACTGAAACTAACATAAATCAACAACTTTGGAGAATCATCTGCTGAATTTAAAACTTATTAAATGAAAGCAGTGAAATTTAGATTAGCGAAAAATTTTTACTTTCCCTACAATACATGGTACTGTACAAGAAACTATCTGAATCATGTCGAAAATCGCAACTCGAGTTTCGGCTGATCAATACGTTTTGAGTACTTCAGAACTCGAAAAAGCATCTTTTAACTTGACATACGTGCGTGTGTGTGTCTGTCTACGTGTGAGAGTGCACTCTAGCTCAAAAATTAGTCAACGAAATTTCACAAAATTTTGTAAGTTACTCGTAGGGTACCTCAGTGTTGAAAAGATTTTGTTAGGCTTAGGAAAAATAAAACTTGCCTTCTTTTGTAAATTGGCCAGAAAAAGTCGTCAAAATCGGAAATAAATAACTAAATACGCTTAAATGTATTAACAAAATTTTAAATGTGTTACAAATTTTCATTTGTATCCAAAACTTCACATGTAATTTTGGATAACAAAACTAGTAAGACCAACCTCATTACTCAAAAATGAATCAATTGTTCAAAGGTATTATGTTCCGACATAAGTTTTATGAAATTTTGAGGAGCTGGCGATGTTTTAAATCAGCAAAGTGACCAAATGTAAAAGAGGGTGCATTAAAACTGAAAATTGTATATAAATTCAAATAAGTATTCGTATGATTGATTTTATGCAATTAAACTCATTTTAATGAATTGTGGAAGAGAAAATGCATTTGAATTTGTAAAGTCATGTAAAGCCCACTTCAGATTTTTTTTATTAGTGTTAAGCTTCCAATCTCTGAAGTTTACTAAAGGACAAGATATACGTCGGTTTTGCTTAAAATATTTTTGTAAAGGAATCCGATAAATAAAATCTATTGATAGACAGCAAACGGCATGCTTTATCAGAGCCGGTTCAATTTTGTGTCAAATTAATGGTAATTGAAAGGACATGCAAAAACAGGCTGTAAATAGCCAAGTATATTTCTTTTGATACGAAAAGGTGCAAATGAAATGGGTTTGATAGGCTGATTGCAAGCGAGACATCGAAAGTATCTATTTTATTCATATACTTTTCCGAATTATAAGATTGAAATTACCGAAATTGAAAATTATATGGATTATTAACATAGTACTACATTACCTACCTTATAATAGATAACGAAAGCTGCGACTAGAACTCCAAGACTTTGTATGAAATCACCTATCACATGTATAAATGCAGCACGCACATTGATATTATCTTTGCCTGATCCTTCATGTGAATGATCATGTTTCGACGATTCAACGCTTGCATGGCTATGCCCATGAGATACACCACCGGCTTGAAGAGCGACGCCCATTCTAAAATGCAACAAAATGACAATAATCAGTAGTTATTTATAAAATGTTTCTCATTTAAATTCGTTATTAAGTGTATGACTATGTAAAAATTATGGGAATTTTTCTTTTAAAGTTTCACACACCAATGGAAATTCAGTTACTTGCACCTTTCTGGTAGGTCTGGCGGTCTGGGTCTCAACAACACCACCACCAATGGAAGTTATCTACTAATGAAAGTTTAAGTGACATTTTCACCAAAATTACGTTTCGATAATATTATATCGCACTATAATTATATATATTATACTTATTATATTCGACAATTATATATCGCACGTCGGCTACAATACCATTACAACACAAAATCTTCATTTTCAGTATGAGCAAAAAATGAAAAATTGAATCTTTAAGAAGACAACCCATTTACTTTTGAAAGAAACCATCCTTCCTAAAATGGTTGCCTATATCCTTTAGAATGATGTGAAAAATGTTCGAATTCGTTTTGTTTCCTCAGGGATCCCCTTAGTGGCTTGAACGAAGAGGCACTTTGAATTGTGTCACTTTTGTTGATTAAAAATAGTGGTCTTTATGAGTTGTGATATTTCGTCTATCAGTTGTGTCACATTTGTTTTTGATTGGGTCATTTTCGTTGCCCAAACAATTAACAAATTTTAATTTGTAACTCCTTTTACTATTTGAGTTGTGTTCCTGTTCTCGACTAACTTTAGCTAAGCATATTGTGAATGAAATGAATGTACGAACTCTCCCCGTACGAACTCTAAAGTGACACTGTTCGTGACTGATTCTGTTAAAAACTTACTCATTGAACTAACGGCATTTTAGCTGTCTGGCGGCGAGTTTTATAATTAAGGAAATGTCACTATGCATTCTTATAGTTTTGATCCTCATTAATCCAAATATGGCATTAACTCAAAATCGTCTTTTTTTTTTTTTTTTTTTTTTTTTTTTTTTTTTTTTTAGTTGTGACGTTATTGTAGCTGACGTGCGATATAAACGAGTTGTGTATAATGCAGAAAGTAGAAAGTAAAAGACTTCAAAAGTATGTTTGGCTCAATCAATATTTCGAAAAGTACAATATGTCACTTAATTCAGCAGCTTTAACTATAATGAATAAATTGATGCATACAAAATAAATGTGGTGCATGATATACATTCCAAATAGCATAAGACGTCCATTTGACCTCCACTGGATACTCTATGAATGTCTAGGTAACATATGGGCATACAATGGGTTTTTATTAAGTGTCTTGTGCTATATGAGACATCAAAATAATTTATATCTTAAAAGTTGAGTGCATTTTGAAATAAAATCTTCAAATTGTGTTTTACGTGAATATTCGTGCTATGTTGAAACATAAATACATTTTGTAAGGGGCATGAAGGCAAATTTTTAATAATGGGCATGATATATATTTACAAGCAAAAATAAAACAACATATTGTCACTGGTCCTTGGACAACCCAGGCACTTCACCAGACGATTCTATGGCTAGTCCGCTCATATCACATATGTTCTATCTATGTCATCCCTATATTATGTAACCTCAGTTCGCTTCTCTTTGAGAAATTGATCAAACCTTAAAACATAAAGCACGTGAGGCAGAAGGGTTGAAGCAGACAACTACAATATAAGTTTTGTGGAGATATTCTAAATATGATAGAAAATATAGATTATGTTGCCATTACATTACTGACATTGGAGATTCTCGGGGTAGCAACTGGGCATTAACGGACATGATTCCTACACAATATAATAAGTTACAGTAGACCACATTTATAACGGTAGTTTAAATTCAGTTTAAATTAATTAGTTCCACATTTATAACCTCAGTTCGCTTCTCTTTGAGAAATTGATCAAACCTTAAAACATAAAGCACGTGAGGCAGAAGGGTTAAAGCAGACAACTACAATATAAGTTTTGTGGAGATATTCTAAATATGATAGAAAATATAGATTATGTTGCCATTACATTACTGACATTGGAGATTCTCGGGGTAGCAACTGGGCATTAACGGACATGATTCCTACACAATATAATAAGTTACAGTAGACCACATTTATAACGGTAGTTATACTGCAAATTCAGTTATAGTGTCATCGTAGGTAGGTTTCCCATTTTCACATAGAAAATACAGAGTGTTTATACGCTGGTGCTCAAAAAATTGCATCACCCCGAAAATTTAGTGTTTTCAAAATAAATATTTAATATAGCGTAAACCCAACCCGAATGCTACATCATACTTTTTAGTGCCATGCATCAGATAAAAAGCTAGGAGCTGACGCAATGTTAAGCGTACCACCTTTGGGTAGGGAAAACAAAACAAAAAAGCGCATTATCGCGAAGTTTATTCAATTAACACCCCGAAAGGAAAGTGTTGCAATTACTTTGCGTAAAGAAAGATTTTCCGTATCTATCCGCGAAACTTCCAAAATAATACAATATAACCAGCCAAGTAAGTACTCGTAAAATTCTACAGTCAACAAGTCAAATTAAACAATTTAAATATAAATTTCTTACTGTCTTTCTAAGCCTTCAAAGTCATGGAAATATAGGGGGTGATTCAATTTTTAGCACCATCGTCTTTACAACACGATCACTTCTAACGCGAATTACTTGATATCCTCTAATGAATATCTTATAACCGAGAGTCACTGAAATTAAATTTTTTAAGCAATTCTCTCTAAGAACCTGGAGCAATCTAAGTATACCAACATGTGACTGCTGAAATGGACATTATAGCTCATCTAAAATCTACAAAACTCATTTTAGTTAGTTTTAGAAAATGGGTCATTAAATAAATAACATATCTCACATAACATTGACTCCAACACCCACAGCTGCTGTAATCAACATTATTTTTGCATCAATGTCGTATTCTTCGTTGATTATTCTTTGAGCAGCCATGTATACGAGGACCCCGGTGACAACCCATATAAGTAAAACAGATGTTAAAGCTCCAATAACCTCTGTTAAAAGAAAAATTACATAAAATATCAAACTTTATTAAAGTAACCATATAATACACATTTTGTAATTGTCACGACTACATTATAATTACTTTATTGTTATTAAGCACAAAATTATTAAATAAATTGGAGTCAAATTTGATTATGATAAAATATATTTCTGCCTGAGAATGTTTTAATTGGATTAAATAGCAAAAAGCACAAACTTTTGTTCCTGAAATTTTAGTTAAATATGCGTATTTACAATCTGAATTGTATAAATGACCAATATGATATAACACATGAATGTTTATAAAATAAATTGCTCAAATCACTATCAAAAATAACTGAAAATAAGATGGTTTGTTTGTATATCAGTGTGAAACAAATAAAGATATGAACCAGTTTGAGGCCAAAGAGGGTTTTAAAATGAATGATTTAATCAATAATATTAAATTAATAATTTCCACAAAGTGAGTGATTATCAAAGAAATTAAATTAATAATTTCCACAAAGTGATAGTGATTATCAAAGAAATTAAACTTAATTTTATAAGATTTTTTTTTTCAAACGGCCAGGCACTAGACTTTTAGTCATTCGCCCTATATTCGGCCGAAATCGTGAACCATTTCGCCATCCTGAGACGTTTCCCCAGGCGCACCAGAGGGGGGCGGAACACACTGCGCCCACATTACACAACATCCATGTCTTACGTGGGACTCGAACTCACAACGTGGCGGCCGATCGATCGCTTGAATTTTATAAGATATTAAGTTATCAATTTTGCCGCATTTTATAAATATCGCTAAGTCAGCAATACCTTACAAAATTTGTCGCCAATGAAAACATACAGAATGGCTTTTCTTATAGTATATGGTTTGATAACGACCGTTGATAATGTGATAGGTAGATTGGTGTGCATTACATGATAAAGAAAATTTGTTGAATTTATATCAAATATAGCAATTTAAAGACATTCAAAAATCTATATAGGCATTCCCAACAGAAAGAAATTGCTTTAATATTATTCATTTGCCATTATTTTTGAGAGCATATTTGCTTTGCTTACACATTTTTACATGCAGTAGCAACGTGTTATTTAAAATTATCGCCTTTGAGGAGTTTAATAAAACTGTTTCTCACCTGCTCTATACCATCCAAAACTCATTCGCTTGGTTGCTGGTCTCGATGCAACCCATATAGCCATCAAACTTATCATGAAACTTGCAAAATCTGTCAAGAGATGAGCAGCATCTGTTGCAATTGCTAAACTGTTTGCTAATATGCCACCTAAATTGAATTAAATTAAATAAAAGATGCAACAGGTAATATATACTTTAATGTTCCAATAGAATGACACTATGGACTAGACTGTACTAGACACAAACTAGACTGTAAGCAAATGACGACATTTAAAAAATATATTTTATCCTCAATTTAGAACATGAAGTAATATATGGTGACGAGGAGTATTTTTTATCATATCCAATTGCAAAAATCATTGCATAATGTTTATATACTGAAGACAAATCGTAACAATGAACGTAGGGCCAAATAAAAAGTTCATATGAACCATTAATAATTACCGTAAGCCACCATGTTAAAAAATATCTTTCTACAAACTGTTGATATAGAATTAAAAAATCTGATGTGGGCAGCACATGACTTTCCCTGCAGACTCAAATTCATTTTTTCTTTATTTCTTTAATAATTCATTAAATTGAGTTTAATTGCACAAAATAACACTAAATTTACATTTTTAATTCAATTTTTGTTTTTATTTGGTAACTGAACATTTTGTTCAAAGACGGCATAACAAAAATGCGAAAAATCTCGACAACGGTTAATCCTAAAGTAATGGAGTTGGTCTTAATTTTTTCCCTGTCAAAAATTACTATTAAAACAAGCATTTAATTGATACATTTGATCATACGTAGTCTTTTTTTTTAGTTTTTAGCGATTTTTGCTAGCCATTTCGTATAAAAAGGCAAGTTGTTCTTTTCCGAATCGTACGAAAATCTAATCAGCATCAGAGTATCCCACAAGTAACTGATCTACCAAATTTTGTGAAATTTGGTCAATTAGTATTTCAAGTAGAGTGGATACATGAGATTTTTTTCCGAATGGTACCAAAAACTAATCAGCACCAGGGTCACATCCAAGTGACTTACCTACAAATTTTATGACATTCGATCAATTAGTTTTGGAATTAGAGTGGATACATACATTGCACAGACACACACAGATAGACATTACGCTAACAATAGTTTAGTATTCTAGAGGTCCCAAAACGTGTAGATCTGTCGAAACTCGAGTTGCGATTTTCGGTATGATTCCAATACTTTTCCTATACACTACCATGTATTGCAGGGAACCCGTTCTCCGTACGGAATAGCGATCGAAAGTTCGAGAAAGCATAAATCAGTTGTACGCGTAAAGGAATGCGTTTTTCTATCTGGCAAATACAAGGACTAGCATACAAAATATATACAAACTGAAGAAATACACGCCGTTTCAGAGTTTCAGTTAAGCCCTATACATGGACCACTGGGTGCTCCGTCACCCTCCCAACTACTAATGGCGCTCAATGCTGCTTCGATTTATTCATGCACACAATGCATTTCAGTGTATGCATCTAGAGTGTAACGTTATCGTATTCTATGCGACATTTCATCAATTTTAAATGGTCGCATGATAGGTTTTTGCCTTTCCGTTCTTGAGATATGATTTTTTTAAATTTAAACCGCATTCCGTTCTTGAGATATGATTTTTTTAAATTTAAACCGCAGTATTTTGTGTTTGAGGATCGTCACCATCCCAACTACTAACCACGCTCGATGCTGCTTCAATTTATTCATGCACAGAATGCATTTCAGTGTATTTGAAAACCCATTGTTTTTAATTTTTTTAAATTTGTATTTCTAATTCGGAAACCTGTGCAGTAATGGGTAAAATTAAATGTGACGAAAAAAAAGTACTGTATAAAAATGTGTTCCTTACACTTTCACAGTTTCATAATTTATAACTCTTAATTATTACTATTAGTATTAAATTGAACATGATGCTTGACAAAGAGAAACCTTCAGGCCTTTAACTTTCAATTGATATTTTAATTTCACTTCCTTTCAAATTACATCCTCTTATAATTTTCGCTGCCATTAAAAGCTTAAATTTATTTTTAGAAGATAATCTGCAAATTGGTTAACGGACTTTTGTGTAGTGTTAGTCCCAATGCTTAAATTTCACTAAATTTGCCCCAATTTATAAAAAAAAAATTACGTATTTTTATGTTTTTACTTCACAATTTACCTAAAATCAGTAAAAAACAATAAATAAATAAAAAATAACTTTTCAAAAATTTGGTCCAAACATAGGCGGACACCTTCAAGTATTTTAATTAAATAATACCCTATAAACATATGGGTTAAAGTATCTAAAACAGTTAAAACTGGTAAACATAAAATGAAAACTGCAGAATCGATCTTACCGATAGCTTCTCCTATCATAAAAAGTAAGCAAAGAATACTAGCCATCACGAGCCTACGCCGAGCCACTTTGTCGACTCCAACTTCCTTCTCGTCATGACAGTGGGAATCTGACTGTAAATATTGAAGGACTATTTAAAATACTGCATTATTTTGTAATTATTGTAAATATTCTTATTACTAGTAAGCTGTATTAAGCTGCCTAATGAAAATGAAGGCTTATTAATACTGCAACTGGATATAATATCAAGTAAGTTTCTGAGCCAATTTGAGCAATTAAACTCAATTAATTCGATTATGAATGAGAGAAAAGTCATGTGCTGCTCATATAAAAAATTTTACCCCGTTGTGACAACGATAAATTAAACACATTCGATAATATGAATTTAAAAACCTTTTGCCAAAATAAAAAAATATGATGTGGGCAGTACATGACTTTCTCTACGCAATGCCTTTACTTACTTAACAGCAAAATAATGATGCACAAAATCCACAGCACAAAGTTTTTGGCGTTGAATTCTATATTAAAATTAGGCGCTTTTCTGTCGATCTGTTTCGTGGAAACTATTTCGAAAGAGACGGGACATCCCAGTGGTTAAAGCACGGGAATAGCACTTGGAGGATCCGAGTTCGACTCCCGGTCCTGCCTAAACTCTCCGTGTTCATGCGGAGTACGGGCACGTTAGATATGTGGGTCCCTAATTCCGTGGTGATGAAGGAAGGAAGGTGCGGTCCCTGTGGGTTCCGGTCTAAATTGGGCGATATTGCTCCAGTCGTCCAAATCGATACCTTACACCTTCGGGTGGGTCGGGCGATCTGGGTCGAAAGAGAAACTGTTTTGAAATACCAAATTAACTAATATTTCGCGCAAATATAATTTGGCAATCAACAGCTATAAAAAGTGATATCGTCTATTAAGCAATATAGTTCATAAAGCATATCTTAATAACTGGAAGTTAAGCTCGTCGTATGAGAGGACATAAACTTGCGAAAGATTACATCTCATCCTCCCGTCTGCAACACTTGGTCTCAAATATCCTCAAACATATGCAAGCTACGCATCTCTCCGAAACAATAATATTAATACTTATACGACTCCCTATCGAAGTATAATTATTATACCACCTTTTTCTAAACGAAATTAATTTACGAAACCCTGGACCGCTCCCAACAAAACTTACATGTCCCATCCCACAATCGATGAAACTCACTATATTTAAAATCAAGAATATTAATTCCCCCAAAGCGATAAGGAAAGCTAATTTTCTAAGATATTGAATTTCCATCAATTTGGCGTCATTTTCGATAAATCATATATCCTCATCTATCAATGTGACGACATAAAGAATATCGCCAAGTTGGCGATATTTTACCTATTTGGTTTGTTTTTATATAGCACGAGGGCCAGTACTTCAGTCTTTAGAATGTGGTAATATGGTAATACCAAAAATAAAAGCTTTTAGTGCAGACGATTTTTTTAAATTTGAACTTTAACGTGAACATTAGCTGCTAAAAAATGAGAAATGCTATAAAATTATTTTTACGGCATCGTTTTGAAGTTAATAAGGTAGTGACAAAACATGGATTTAAGTCGAAGGGATTTTTGTGCTATGATTTATTATGACTTCAGACAAGGATTGACATAGCAGGGGTGGGACAGCCCAGTGGTTAGTGCGCGGGCATTGCACGCGGACAACGATAATTCCCGGCTCTTCCCAAACTGTGTTCGTGTTCACGAGTATGGACACGTTAAATATGTGGGTCTGTAAGTCCTTTCGAGAGGTTGGCGGTAGTGGAAAAAATCCAAGCAAATACCTTACACTTTCGGGTAGGTCGGATGGTTAGGGTCGAAGAAGGGTTGACACAGCAACAGTGTGTCGATCGAATGAATTCGACTTTTGGTAATGAAGCACCATTCAAAGCAACAATTTACAACTGGTTTAGAGAATTCCTTCTTGGACGTAGGAGTTTCCGTGATTCATTTCGTGAAGTTCGACCAAGAACTGCTGTGACACCAGAAAACATTGATGCTGTGCAACAAATGATCACTTTATATCATCATGTCACATAAGGTCAATATTATATGATGTCATGTGATGAAATTGAAGCATTATTGAACATTTCAAAGATCAGAGTGCATTCAATTTTACATGATCAGTTAAAAGTCAAAAAGACATGCACTCATTGGAGTCTACACAATTTAACTCAATCTCAAAAGGATGTTCGTGTCAAATGGTGCAAAATAAATCTCAAAAGATTCAACTCTGATACCTCAAAACATGTCTTTGATATTGTAATAGGTGGCGAGACGTTTTTCCTATGAACCCGTAGCAAAACAACAAACTACTGTTTGGGAGTTTCAAAATGAACCAAATAACACGAAAGTCGTTCGTGGATGAAGACGCGTTTCAAAGAAAATGATTACTTCGTTTTTGATAAATCCGGTCATGTTGCTACTGTTGCTTTGGGGGATCGTAGAACGGTAAATGCTCATTGGTATACGACAATTTATTTGCCAGAAATAGTTGCTCAAATTAGAAAACATAATGCGAAACGTCGCATCATTCTTCATCATGACAATGCAAGTTCACACACTGCATTTCAAGCTATCAATTATTTGAAGCATGGAAAACGTTATTTGATAAGTCATTGTCCTTATTCGATTGATTTATCACTGATTTTTTCCTGTTCCCAACAATCAAAACTCAAATACGTGATCAACGATTTAACAGCCCAGAAGAAGCAGATGAAGCTCATAAATCACATGTTCTGCTATACCAACTTCTGAATCCCATAACTGTTTTGAAAATTGGTTTATTTGAATAAAAAAATGTATTGATACTAAAGTCGAAGAACAATAAAACGATTTATTTCCATACAAAAATATTTTGTGTATTATTTTCTAAAACTTAAATGCTAGCCTATGTATTACGTATTAATATGAAACCAATAGTTTGAGCTCCAGTCAATAGATTCCTAAAATTCAAAATCCAAATTATGTGCTTAATGTGGTTTATGTTTTTATATTTTAAATGTGTCCAAATTATGGTTTTATGTTTTAATTTTTATTTTCATATTATGTCAATAATGAATTTAACTTTTCGTAATTTTATTTTCTAGAAAGCCGAATATCGTTAATATGACAATTATCTAATCATTCTACCCAAAGTCATCAAAAGTGCATAATAATAAATAAAGCCGTACTACAGTAAATAAGTTGGTATCACGTCTGATTTTAAACAAATAAGATCAAGCACACAACTTTGTTAGAAGGTCTTTATTACACTTCTTATAAGACGTGCAAAATAGAAAAAGGCCAGAGCGCTTTCGAGCGTTAATACGCCCTTCATCACAGTACTACAATGTTATTGCAATTAAATTAAAATTGCCTAAATTAAATTTCGGTGCTTTAACGACTTATTGGCCAAAACAGAATTTTGCATACTTATTCATATTCACATACAAAATCCACATTAAAATGCATTTGACACTTAATTGATAGCATGAAATAAACGACAATTGGCGAATTGTTTGGCATTAAAATACAAAACGATTACAAGAATTGTCTATTCTTGTACATGAAACAATTTAGATCTACGAAACTGGTGTTAATAGATTTGCCGCATAATATTTAGCATGGAAAATAAACATATTTCGCGATACTGGCTACTTTTTAAATTTTACTTAACTTTTTTAGCAAATTTGTTATATATTGAGAACGATTAATGTTAGTTTTTTTTTAATTTGTGCCATTCGTTTAGTAAAAAATTAAATATTGTAAAATGGTCATTTAACTTTTTAAACGTCTGAATTTTCTTACCGAGTTTCTCATAAATTCATTTGAAAATTGGCGAGGGGTATCGTCCTAACCCTTCGATAGAGTTTTAAATCAGCAAGTTTCCAACATTCACAGATTGTAATAAGTGTGCCAAATTACCTTCGAAACGTTTCATTTGTTCAGGAGATATCACTTGTACAGACTCACGGACACATATACACACAGATATCACCTGAAAAAGGTTCAATTCGTATCCAAGGATTCTTGAAACGTGCTCTTCAGTCAAAAACTTGAATTTTGACTTTCAATACCGTCAGAATACTTCCCAAAATATTATACTATGTATGTAGGGAAATTCACAAATGGATTAAAAAATTGAAACTATCAAAATTTTGTATTCCATGGCCGTAATTGATACAACACAATAAAAAGTATACTGCCGTTCATTTATAAAATTTATTTTTCTGTGAATTTCTTTATTATTTAAATTGGATAAATTGAATAAAAATAAGTTTTCCTTATCAACATCACGCTAAGTCTGATTTTGAAGTAGATAAAACGGAAAACTGAAAAGTACATATTCGATATGTGACGTTTAGTAAAAGGAATTCAAAAAAGGAGAAAGGTAATTCATAAACGGAGAAAGGTAATTCATAAAAGGAGAAAGGTAATTCATAAAAGGAGAAAGGTAATTCATAAAAGGAGAAAGGTAATTCAAAAAAGAAGATAGTGCAGAACCGCCGGGAGGCTAGACACCACTTGAGTAAGGACACCCGACGTTAAAAGGGTCCCGGCCCCGATTTTAATTTTTTAAAGGAGGGATAATCGTGCAAATATTTACAAGGAGAAGGAATAAAAAATGGAAGGGGTCCATGGTAAATTTTGTGTGAGAACCTAGAATTTCTATGGGCGGTCCTGGATAGTGACAATGGGCCAAGAGCTAACCAATTTCTATCTTATAGTCTTTTAAAGGTAATTGAGTGAAAGTAGTTTCAAGACAAAGTTTGGTTAGTTTATCGAAAATATTTCTAGCTAAAAACCAATTAATAACCGACTAATTGCCATACAGAAAAACTTAATAAGCTGCCAAATAAATAGAAATAAGTCATCATTAATCATAATGAATATATATCCAAATTATTAAATATGTAGATGGAAATAAATTTAAAAACCCAAATCGAAAATTATTCATGACTCAACCTAACAGTATGTATCTGCTGGACTAAACGAATTGAATCTGTAGCTCGGGTGTTCCCCAAAAAGGCTATGCAAAATCTAGACCAAAACTTACATTTCAGCTTTAAATGAGCAACCAACGTTTAGTATTGTTAAAGTACTTCCCAAATGAATTAAGAGAGCGAAGTAATTAGTTAAAACATTTTACCGTCTCTGTCATTTCGGTTGGTTTATCCATTGACACAACATAGGGCTTAATTGAAGAGTCAGCTGACAGTTCATCGATAGTAACATTCGAGATAATCATCAGTAATTCGGGGCCTGCAGTTCGCAATGAGGAGAACTGAATGGCACTGTAACTTCAAAGGACCTTCTTTCATTTTCATCGGCCTATTTATAAGAAAAAGACTGACAGCAATGAAGCTAAAAAGATTCGTGTGAATTCAAAGCCCTTACTCCCTATATCAAGGTCAACGTGCGAATGCGGACTCATCAAAATATTCTATTATCCACAGATTGACGTCACAAAATGAGTCATATTTTCCCAAAATCCGCATTGTCATAAACGATCGCAGATTTAGCTCTTTGTCACCTGCTTTGCTTTTGCCTAATATCAATTTCGCAACACTATCTTCTAGTTAATAAATAAATGAGAAGTTTTGCTTATACCTTACTCATGCTTGAAAAGAGACAAAGTAGAAGTAATAATCTTTTAGTAGTTAATATGGTTCGTTAACATTACTCATCCATCAACAAACATATATTAAGTTACATTTTCAACCAAACTCAACTTGTTCGAGAAATATCGCGCGCCATTTGGGAAAGTATAATTTTAAGCTTTTATTCTCTCATTAATTGGACATCTGTTTTCATAGCGTTAAGCTTTCCTGAATTTAAATGCAAAATAATAAAGTACATATAACTATATATAATTGCCCAACGTGTTTTTATATTTCCAGACCCTTCAGAAGCGCCCTCCTCCCATTGACCCGAAGGCCGAATCTTTGCACATTTACAGTATCGACTACGGTACAGAACCAAATTTTGGATGCTCCCCCCCCCCCCTCTCGGGGTCGGAAAATAAAGGCGTTTCGAAAATCATTTCCAGGTCCTTCAGAAACCCCTCCATTGACCTAAAAAAAGACTGGATCTTTACACACTTATACAGAGTATGGTACAGAACTTAGCGGAGCCGAATTTTCGATTTACCCCTGGGATGAGAAAAGTAGGTTTGAAAAGTTTTTCAAACCTTACAGAAACCTCCGTGTGATCTAGAAGTCTAAATCTTTGCACATTTACAGTACCGACTATCGGACAGAACTTGACGTAGCCGGATTTTAACCTCCCTCTCAGAATGTTGTTGTTGTTGAGACCCAGACCGTCCGACCTACCAGAAAGGTGTAAGGTAACTGTTTGGACGGCCGGGAAGTGCCACCCAATTTAGACCGGAACCCAGTGGGGGAGGCATCCACAGGGACCGAACCCTCCTTCCCCTACCACCAACCTCTCGGAAGGACTTACGGACCCACATGTTTAAGGTGATCGTACTCCGCGTGAACACGGCGGCAGTTTTGGCAGTGGCTGGAATCGAACCCGGGCCTACCGAGTGCAACTCCAGCGCTCTAACCAATGGGCTACCGCGCCCCCCTCTCAGAATGTGGATGAGCTGGGGACGCGTTTGAACGAAATTCATTTTTTTTCGATGAAGGTTTAAGTTTTCAAATATAATAAATTAATGTAGTATTGTGATAAGTTTTAAAATATTACCGTGGAATGTATTGCATTTTAGGCATGTTTAAATAACATTGCATTGAAGTTGGAAAGTGTTTCATAATCAATGCTTTAAGCATTATTGATCTTTCTTGTTCTATTTTATACTGAAATACTAGTTTGTGTAGTAAACAAGTCACATTCGATACAATAAATACGTCTTTTGATAATGGACAGGGTTTGATAACCGATGAAATTTCATGGAGATTTTGTTATGTATGCTTTCAGGCGTTTTGATTTTATATTTAAAAGCCAAATATTCAATTAAAGAAATTACATTTTAGAGACATTTGTCAATATAAGCATGGTGTTCTCTATTTATGTTAACCGAACAATTTACAGAAACTGCTATAGAGAGTTATAGAAATTAACACGAATTTGTTACTGCTCAACGATTAAGAAAAAACCCCAGGAAACATCCGAAAGATAGCAAGACTCCTTGTGCTCGATGCTAACTGAACACACTTTCTGAGATCTGTAAACAAATATCTAATTGAATACAACAATTATTTTGTTTGGGGTAAAAATATTGTCTATTTAATGTCAGGGCAAGAAAAGCAGTTAAAGCCGATGAAGTGGAAAAAAGTCGATAAAGGAGTGGAAGCTTTGAAAATGTTCTTTATGAATATCGTGAAAAATCTGTTCGGCATCATGTCGTTGGACAAATGCGAGCTTTAGGTGAGGATATCAAAGTTTTGAGTGTGTATGCAAAAGCACGACTTTTCGGGGTAATTTATACGCTGATGTGTTAGATAAATATTAAGTCCCTAACATCCAGGTGAAACAAAAATTCAAAGAGTTGTCAGTTATAACTGATGAGTTTTACACATTCGTAGCAGGTTCCAATTTGAATGCTGACTATTTTCTAAGCAATTTCAATTCATAAGAAAATCAATACATTTTCTCACAAATAAATGCGATTAATCAAATTCTATGTTTTGGGATTTAACTCTATCGAAATTAGATTAGATTTTAAGAGATATCTTTTACAAAAATTTGACATTCTGTTAATGAGGTAGTGCAATGAATAACACCTAATTTTGCTTCATAAAATACTTTAATTTCATTAGAAATAATAATTTCAGTTAGCAAGAACTTAATATTCATACCAGTTTCATTTTATTGCAATGCAATAAAACGCAAAGTTATAATGCAATGAATAACACCTAATTTTGCTTCATAAAATACTTTAATTTCATTAGAAATAATAATTTCAGTTAGGAAGGAAGAACTTAATATTCATACCAGTTTCATTTTATTCTCCTGAATCGACTGAATTTTTCATTTAGCTGATTTTGAAAATACACAGGTCTAAGGATATATACAATCTGTTACCATGAAGTAATTTGTCATTTTACCAATTATGATATCACAAATTTTTAGTTAATATGCATTTTCATATAGGTTTATTGCCGTATTGAAAGTTGATAATATTTGTCAAAATATCATTCTGTTGGTCACATTCTCATTTTGAAAATATTGCGAAAATTCCAGAAATAGCAACACAACATATTAGTTTAAAAAATGCTGGATTTCAAGCCTTTTTTGTGCAAACTCGTTACTGATAAATGATTATATTTATAACACATTAACTTTGATTAAAATTTAAACACCAAAACGTTTTACCATTCAAATAACTTTAAATAAATATACGCGAGTTTAATGAAACTGAAATAAAGATCGCAGTTATATGCTCATCTATTTACACCCAAAAAATCCACCAGTTTTATTAATAATACCTACTTAAAAATCCTTAACAAAACACAAAGTAAAGTGGCTTAATAACTCTCTGACTGCTCCGTGCATGTGATATACAGCTGTTAAAAAAAAAAGAAAACCAACCGCAATTGTACAATTTACATCGCCGAACAAAGCGGAAGATATCATTCGATTGGGATTAATGTCTTCTATAAATATTAATACTTAAAATTTGCATAAGGATAAGGGGACATCTTCATAGTTATATTGGCACTAACTCCGAAATCCTCAAGGGCAAACCCCATTGATCATTACATATTTAGATTCTACAGAAAATTTCAAACGGATTTAAAAATAGTTTACCATTCTTAAAGGATTTTTCATCTATTTGCAAGTGTTTGAAATTTGCTGATCCTAATATTAAATGTTTTCCAGTTTTGTAGAAATATATTCGCGATAAATCAATTTTCCAAGAAAATTGTTTCTGTATACTTTTCGACTAAACCCAAACAAAATTCATATAAATTTTAATATTCAAACATATTTGAACTATTTATTATTAATTATAAAATTAATATTCATAAAAATTATGACCAGAAACAGCTGTTAATTTTAACACCATTCAATGAAGCTACATCTGAAACATCGGTATACAAAATTTCAGTTTTAGTCGTACAATATTGCGTGTAATATCCATTTTTTTTCAAAATTCGATGATATTGCGCTTATTGGGGACCATTCCCAAAGTTATTGGAAGAAAACTTCGGATGCATTTTGAAAAACAATCTATGATTAAAAAGGTCGAACACCGCACCTAATTCTTCGATGTTTCAAAAACAACGACTGCGTGTGTAACACTAAAACAAAAGATACATGAAAGCGATAGAACATTACATACTGGCAGAACCAGACAATCAGATCGGAATTCGCCCTTTCTACTTACTGCAGAGATCAATTTTTAAACGCACCCTTAATACTTTTAAAGATTTTCTCGTCAATATTGGGTCATTTTCTTTAATTTTCATAAAACTTTTCAGTAAATTCAAGTATGTAATCATCAATGGAGGTTGAACCTTGAACATTTCAAAGTTAGTTCCAAAATAACTATGAAAATGTCCCCTTATGCAAATTTTAAATATTGATATTCGTAGAAGACATTAATCTCTATCCAGTGATATCTTTTTTGTTCTGCAATATAAATTGTGCAATTCTTTTTCTTTTTTCTTTTTGACGGCTGTACGTATAACTGTTAATACACTATGTTAATACGCTTGTGCATCATATATAATGCACGGGCCTTTGCATTTTAAAGGCCTGAATATTTCATAAGTATAACGTTGAAAACAGTCAAAGGGACATTGGGAACAGTCAATAAACAAACTAAAACATTAGGGCTGTCAAAGGATTTACGTAATTGCCCAACTTTAATTATCAGCGAGTCCGCTTAAAAGATGTGATGTAGGTAACACATTGCCCCTGACCTCAAATTAATTTTTCCTTCTTCCTTGCGCTTTATATTTGTAGTGGATCCTACAAAAGTCATGTGTTGAGCATGTTAGATTGCTTTCAATTCTGCAGACTATAGAATTATAATTTGGCCACTATTACCCACAAAAAGGTTAGTAAAACAACTTACAAATAATTTTTCTCTCTTTCTGTCAAGGACTGATTCTGACCCTTTTCCATTGTTACAACAGTCTTCAGCGGCATTTCCATGACAACAATAGATGATGGAATTATCTCGGGATACGAGAGATTCATATTTACCAGTGTGTTCCTCACTCAGTGTCCTGGAATAGAAAAATAATAATATTTTAGATTCTAAGGTGGATGTAATCAGGCGCACCGTGGATTAAAAATACTAATTGTAAGGGAATTTTTTACGCCTGTTTTCGGTATAAAAGCAGACTCGTAAAAAAACCTTTCATTTCTATTTGCATTGTTGTGGAGACTAAGATCAATCTTAGATTTGATGCCTACTATGTGGATAGATTGAATTTTATACTCTCCATAGAGGTTCGCAAAATTGTGACATATGGCGAATTATCTTGTCATTGTAAGTAACGGCTGTTCCTCGCTAAAAAACAGGTATAGCCATTTAATGGATGCTGGTATCTGCAATGGGAGTGTGGTCCTAACTTTGAAATCGCCTCCTTTAATAACATTGCACAATGTGTAAGAGTTTAAACAAAAAGGTTTTTTGAACTATGCACGAGCTTCAATATTTTTCAAACACTCAGAATAAAAAAATGACATTACTTAATGAAATGCATCCGAAATTTAGACCACACGGTTGCTGGGCTACAGCATCTGAAATTTAGGTGTATGTGGATAAGTTTTATAGGAAAACCGTTTTTTATACATTTTTTAAAGTCTCAAAAATATTATGTTTAAATTCCATGCAGAAATACATAGAAATGGCTCAGATCCAGCGATTTCACTGACAAAACTCTGAAACAAAGGCCCCCTTAAACCCCTCCATTCCTTATAAAACTTTTACTATTAAAAAGCCACAGAAGATGGGACCCCAAAGCTTCGCGGGCAGCTAGCATTTGTCTGCCTTGCTTGTGATAAAACACAGCCCAGCCTATAAGACTTTCGCAGAACTTTAAATGCGTTTTTATCGAAATCAATTTTTGAAAATCAGTTGCCATTTTCGCGAATCCCAGGTGTATGTCTTCCGCGACAATACATATTGGCGATTGTCTTCGAATTACGCACAGCTAAACAAAGCACGGCGGAGCATTGGTGAGTCTTATTACAGCGTGACTCATTGGTTACGCCATGCGCTTTCTTTGTGACCCACCTTTGACACATTTCTAGGAATTATTTTGAAATACTATGTTAAATTACTTAATGGGATGAGTGACAAAGATACTCACAGCGGTATCCTTTCATTATCCTCCATTTCTTTATGAAATAAAGCTTTATAGCCACGATCCACTCTACCTGCAGAAACATTTAAAACAATTAAAAAAACGAAAACATTAGTAATTACAAAGCATATTAAAACTACTTATATATATATATATATTATATAACACCACTCAATTATCACGTGGTTAAAACTCCCCATTTCTCCTCTAGAGTTGCGCATGCGCATCAGTCGAATATATCGACTGATATATAGATAGATAGATCTATCAGAAAACCTAAAAAGTCCAAATTTCAACGTATATCAAAAAATATATAAATATGATAAAATTGTCCTATGGATTTTGGTTCAAACATAGTTAGAAAGAAAAAAAGAAAATTAATTTTTCGATCTTTCTTGTGGCTTCAAAATAGAAACTCTTATGATTTTTTTAGTTGCTAAGGTGTCGATTTGTGTGAAAATGCTAAAACATAAAATAACTGAAACTAATTCGAGTTTGAAAGAAATAATGCCAAGGTTCACCTTTCCGGACCCTGAAGTACCTGTATGCTGACAGTACGACGTTTAGATTTCTCGCTAGACTGCACGCACGCACACACGCACGCACGCACAGAAAACAAACATTTTATTATGTAATATTATATTTATATATCTGCACATACAACATCAATCTGGGAGCCGAAGAATAACGCTCACTGGATTCAACCTTCACTAGTTAAAGGATTATGAAATACAAAATGTAACGAATGAAGGCAGAAAATTTAGATCATTGGAAGATATGGAAAAAAGAAAATAAATCAATGGAAAAGAGTGAATATATCAACATTTGAAGGAAACCAGATCCACGGACAAAAGAAGACAATTTATCGAGATAGATAACAAAATGGCCATTAGATAACACAAATATTAATAACATAACACACAAATAAACAAATTGCATAAATACTGTATAACTCACAAGCCCTGTTAATCCATCAGTTGATATCCGATCCGTATCACATGAGAAAGGTAAGTGCGATTGAATTGACCAGAAAGGAAGTAGTTGAAGTATTAGTAGTTAGAAAGGGTGTATAAATCGGTGAAGGTGGTGTGTTAACCCCAAGAGTTCAAAAATTAATACGTGAAGTTATCACTGCAACCTCCTTATAGATAAAGTATTGATTAAGCGTATATCTTAATCGTGAACACTTAAATTAGGGACAACATTGTTTATGGAACTGTGGCCTGTTTTTGTTTTATTTGCTTTTTAGGTATCCTCCTCAAAGGTTTTACTGGTATTTTTAACATTTTCCTTTACCCGCCGAAGAGGTTTATAATTTTTACACTTTTTCTATTCTCTAACCGCCGTAAAGGTTTTGGTAGTTTATGCATTATTTACCCGCTGGAGCGGTTTTATTTTATGAAGTTACCACTAATATTTGAGTACCATACTAATACAACGATCTATAAATTAGGTTAGAAAATTGTACATAGAGCTAATAATTTTTAGACGATCAACATGCGATTGTATATGCTATGACTAGCCAGGCGTTGGAATGCGGAGCAAAAAGTTAATGATTAGATTTTTAAACACCTTGTTGCTAAGGCAAGAAGAATAGTGAGGAAAGAATTTTACATTGACTTTAATTGATGTAGCTTGTCATATATAGTTGCATTGATTGAATTATTTTGCATACAAATAGTGATGTAAAGTGAAATATGAAAAATAATCATCAGAGGAGAATTCAGCTTTCATAGTTGTACCCCCAGAACTGATTTCATACATTTTCAGAACAATTTTCATACGGTCCCCCAATCAAAATAAAATGTGAATTAATGAAATTGGACTTAATTAGAGCGAAAGAAATTTACCATATGCTTTTTGATGAAAAATACACAGATATATTCCAATTATTGTTATTGGGCATTTTTCGTTCGATTGCAAGGGACCAGCAATAAAAATTTAATCAAAATTAAACTGTAGCAAATTTGGAAAACAAATCAAATTCTTTTATGATATATGTTTTATCACGTTTGTGCTAAATAAAATGAATGTGCAATGTCTGTATACGAATCAAATCGAACTGTTATGTCTAAAAAGATAAAACTTTGGTTTGTCTGTTTTAAATAGATTTGTATATGTTCTCCATATCAGAGGAAATTATCGATTGACACTTATAGTTCGGGAAATGGAATAAGTCAAGAATTTCAGTTATCGATATCTCAGAAGGTTTTTCATCAAAAGGTACCGGGTAAATTTATTTTGATATAACAAAGCGCAGCGCAAATTTTACTAATTAAATTATTCTCAAAGAATATTTTATCGACCGAAACCTGTGTAGAAATTTTTGTTCTGGGGCAGGCAATGTGACCAGAAGTGGAATCAAATTGTTATTTGACTGTAAGAAAACAAAAAGTTTTCATGTACATAAAGCGAAACTGCCAAATTACCTGCCTCAAAACCAAAGTTACTACACTATATTCAATCACTAATAAAAGTTTGAAATTAACGATTGAAATTCAAGCTTTAATTCATACTCAGAAATGGACATATTTGAGATCATAATAATAGACCTATAAGAACAGGACACTAGAAAACTGTATAGGCAATGTCGATAAAGCCAGATAATCAAAGGGAGACTACTTTCTAATAGAAACTGGGCAGCATTTATGATACCTACTAAAAGACCATAAAAAATATTTGACTTGGATATCCGGATATCACATGACTTTCTCTGAATAAGATAATGACTTAACTGGTTTCACAGCAAACTAATGATTGATGTACAAGATATATGGCACAATGTTTCAAAAATGAATTAATTGTTCATTAACATCTGACACTTTTCTGGTTGACAATTTATAAAGCTATTTTGATTTCACGCAAATCTAACTTTGTAATTAGAAATAGCACTAGCATATGAGAAGCAATATAATATGTATGTTAAAACGGTTTTAATCATTAGAAAATGTTGAATTTTCATCAATTTTGATGTCCATTGAATTTTTGCAAATTTGACGATATTTTCGTTTATTAGGCAACATTTTCAATACGTCTCCGAGTTGGCACATTTCACCAAATTTATCCTCCAGATCAACCTATTTTAAAGATACTTACTGCTTATTTTAAATTTATATAACTTTTTCAATAAACTCATCTGAAAACGGGCTATATCTCACGAACGGTTCATACTAGCGTTCTAAATTGGATGCCATTCGCTTTCCAATAAAAAATTTCCCACGAAATTATTAACTATTTATCATTATTATAGCTCTTGGTTTTTTAACGATTTTTTTTCAAAAAATAATTCGGAAATTTGGGGGGGGGGGGGGGTCTTCCGAACATTCGATCGCGTTTTAGATCAGCAGGGTTCCAGTAATAATCCTACCAAATTATTTTCGAAACTCTTCATTTGTTTGGGATACTATATCACTTACACACAGAGACATCACCTCAAAAATGTTCGATTCGAGTTCCGGAGTGTTTGAACCGTGCTCTTCCGTCGAAAACTCGAATTTGAATTTTCGACTCCCTTCACAACACTTTCCATATATATTATACTATGTGTGTAGGAAAAATAAATTGCCACGCACTAACCAGAGGCTCGATCGGTAGCACAATCTGCGACTTCAATCCTACAATCAGTAGCGTCCCGAGGTTTTCTGAGGCTCCAAGCGAACTTTTATAAAAAGGTCCCGTCTGAGCAATAAATACACGTCAAATAGAACGTCACACATCCGAAAATTGGTAATTCGATAAATCGATTATCCGACAGTTTAATTACGTTGTTTTTCAAAGTTCAAAATAATAATAATAAAATACGGATTCATTAAAAGACTTAATATATGCGTTTGCATTTTCACTTTAGGTTATGGAACTTTTGGACCACAGAATCAACAATATTTTGGAGGTCTTTATATGATATAAAATATTTCCCGGTTCGAAAGTACCTTGTCCCAATGGATAATCCGACCCTGGTTATATAGTAAAGATCACCGTGGGAATTATAGTATCATAATCTCAATGTACTCAACTACAATTTGATAAAGAGGTTGTAGCCAAAACTTTGTAAAGAACACTATAAACTGATACACAAATACCTAATAATAAAATGTAGAGTTATATCAAATATCAAAAAGACATTGGATTAAGTATAATGCACTAATTAGTTTTTAAAAAGATGCACGATAAGTCAAATAAAAATTATGTACAAAAGTTTTAGGCCCTCTGAAAACATGAGGTCCCGAGCGGTCGCTTGGTCTTCTTCGACCTCGGGACGCTCCTGCCTACAATACAGGACTTTTCGACAATGCAGTTCGGCCATGCCTTGGCAAGTAAAAAACAGAAAATTTACTACACTACAGGTCCTGCATATTTTATTTTGTTGGAAAATCAAAATATTGTATACAAACCCAATATTGTGTAAATGATACTTTTGAAGATTTTGCATTTTATTAATCGTAATTAATCTAACAACGAAGGATTCAAAATATTTATTCCATTTACACTTTACAAAGAACTTGAGGAACAAATAACAATGGAAGGTTAGATCAATTCATTGTTTTAGATTTCTAATAGGTCTGAGTTTTGAATCTAGTTTGAGAGTTCTTTTCTAGCATTCGTTAGAATCACTTTTTCAAAACTTATACATCCTTCATTGTTTTCTCTAATACAGGAGAAAAGAAAATATTGTAATAGCATTCCCTGATTTTTGACAGAATTACACTTTTTAGGCATCCCTGAATACGGTTGATCAACAGCTTCAGAATGCCTGTCGGCACAATTTTTTTTAAATATTGAACGATTTTGTACCATTATGTTAAGCAGTAGACACAAGTTTATCGAATTTGAATAAAATTGAACACAAGCAATTAAAAAAATATTTTTTTATAACAAATAGAATTAACAAAATAGGTATGCTGAATGAAATAATTTCCACGACTCTAACATGCATTATTCCCAAGATGTTCGTACTTTGAGTTGAGTTATCAAAATCATGTAAAGTTAAACATTCTTATCAATTGGACAAACTCATGCTACACCAGAAAGGGATTAAAGTCTTTACCGTGGGGCTATAGAAACCGTACGATGTTTTGAGACAATAAACATCTAATTTCCGTAAAGCATATGGATATTTCATTCACGTATGCCGATTGGTGAAATTTCAGGGCAATATTTCAACTAATCACAAAAAGCCTATCAATATAAGCAATATTGAATCATAGGAAAACTACATTTCTTTTTCTATTTTTACTTTCCCTACAATACATGGTGGTAGATGTTGCTTATCCTCCAGTGTCTGACGAAATCCATAAGTCCGTTGACTATCAGAAAGTCGAGCACAAGAAGTGGATCGCGATAGATATCCTCCATACACGGTATGGTAGTACGTGTAAGTATTGGAATCGTGCCGAAAATCGAAACTCGAGTTTTCGACGAATCTACACGTTTCGGGACCACTAGAATACCGAAATATTGTTTTAGAATGGCTTGTGTGTCTGTCTGTCTTGGTATGTATCCACTCTAGCTCAAACTATTTGACGAAATTTAATAGAATTTGGTTAGTAAGTTACCTGTGGGTTACTCTGGTGCTGATTAGATATTAATACGATTCCGAAAACTTGCTTTTTTTTGCAAAATAGCCCCCCAAAAAGACAAAATCTGAGATACAAAACTAAATATGCTGCAATGTATTTATTATATGCTTGTTTTGTACGTAACAATTAATGACAAAACGAATAAGACTACCCTCATTACTCTGGTATGGACCATTCTCGATATATTAAGAATATGGGATTTTGAGGAGCTGATGTTTTTTACTGTAGTTAAAAAACTATTCGATGAAATTTCTTAAAATTTGGTAAATAAGTCACTTGTAGATTATCCTAGTGCTAATTAGATTTTAGTACGATTTGAAAAAATAGAACTAGCATTTTTTGCGAAATGGCTCCCAAAATCGTTAAAATCCGAAATGAAAGTTTGCTTAAGAGTATTCATTAAATGCTTGTTTTACGCTCAATTTTAATGAGAAAATGAATAATAACAACCCCAGTACTTAGAACACCTAGAGGCATGAACCTTTGCATGCTATAATATCAACAAGAAAGATCAATCATGCATAAGCATTGATTATGAAACACTTTCCAACTGAAATGTAATTTCATTTGAAAATTTCTAAAATGTGATTCATTCAGTGGTAATATCTTTTACATTATCACAGTACTACAGTAATTTATTATACTTAAATATTTAAAACTGTATCGAAATATAAATCATCTGATTCTTTATGCAAAATCAATGAATATTTCATTCATATAACTTGTATTCCAGACTCCAGAGCTAAATAATTTTGTGTGAAAAAAATTCAGCAATTCTTATGTAATTCATCTTACAATCGCTTGAGATATTTGCATTCTGCATATGTTAAAATTAGGCTTCCTTGAAGAAATAATAAAAGTTTAGGGATCATTTAAAATCACAACTATTGTAATTGCATAGGCACGGAATTTAGATACACAGATAATATATATGTGTATGTGTATGTACTCAAAGTATTGGAATCGTGCCGAAGATCGGAACTCGAATTTTCAAAGGATCTACACGTTTTGGGACTTCTAGAACACGAAAAAACTAGTTTTAGGAAGACGTCTGTGTGTGTAAGGGTGTATCTGTGTATGTTTCTGTGTGTCTGTGTGGATATTACATCCACTCTAATTGAAAAACTAATGGACCGAATTTCATACAATTTGGTAGGTATGTTTTTTGTGGGAAATCCTGATGTTCATTAGATTATAGTACGATTCGTAATAAAAGAGTCTGCCTTCTTTGCGAAATGGCCGCAGAAATTGCCTTTATCCACTCTAGCTAAAAACTAATGAACCAAATTTAACAAAATTTGGTGTATAATATTTCAATAACCTACAAGTGATTTATATACCAAATTTAACAAAATTTTGTATATAAATCATTTGTAGGTTATTCTACTACGATTCGGGAAAAAGGAACGGGCTATTTTTGCGAAATGGCCCGCAAAAATCGTTATATATAAAAATAAAAGACTACGTGTGCTCAATTATATCAATTAAATTCCTATTTTATATGTGATTTTTGACAACAAAAAGAATAAGACTAACCCCATTACTCTAGGACTAGCCGTTCTTGAGATATTCTAGTTTTTTCGCGTTTTCGCTACGCCACCTTTGACAATAAGTCCAGCTATCAAATGAGAACCAAATTTAAGTTTAACGTGTAAATTCAATGTCATTTAAAATACTTATGTTGTGCAGATAAACTCAAATTATCATTGAATAAATAAAGAGAACGAATATGAGTCTGCAGAGAAAGACATGTGCTGTCCACATCAGAATTTTTAACAATATTACAACAATGATTTATAGAAGTGAACGGGGATTATTTTCAGGCCATTTCGAAAAAAATGTATGATCTATATTTAAAGATCCATCAAATTTTTGTCGAATAAAATGTTCAACAAATTTAAGCTGTGTACCAAATTTTAACTCTCTAGGACGTAGGAAAGTGCATTTAAAATGCCATCAATTAAATTTATCATGAAGAGTTATATAAAATTTAAAAAAAATGAAAAATTGCTATCTACCAAATTTATTTTAAAATATGAAGCCACTCCCATATGCAAAACGTTTAAACAAATGGAGAGATATTTATTATATAATATCTCTCTCTTTCCTTTCTGGAAGATATCCCAAAGTCAGAATTTAATTGAATTTGTTTTTTTCCCTATATTAAATAATTTTTTTAATTAAAAAACTACTTAACATATTTTACTGAATTTTTTTTTATATATTCTATGGGATAATGTGAATATTTCGTAAAAATTTCGAAGCAATTCGTGAATTTTAAATTTACTTAAAAAATGTTTGAAAAATTAGGTCCCATAGGGTTCAATGTATTTCATTTTTTCAACCCGGGTTCAATAAAAAACTAATTGGGTGATATTATTTATTTATATTCCCATAGGTCCTACAGACCGTCTGAACAACATACTAAAATTTCATTTTGATAAACTCATTTTTACGGCAGTTATCGTGCTAACGGACAGACAGACAGACAGAATGAACAAAGTCATAAACACTTTTCAACTTTGTTGTAAAGTGTTAAAAACAGGAAAGAAGCTAGCATAGCCCCTATTTTATTTTTCCCTCCGCGGACGAAGAAAATGCTGAATTTCTAAAAGTCTTTCCAGATCCTCCAAAAGCACCCCTGGTAGAAGGCTGAATTTCTGCACACTTACAGTATCGACCACAGGTGAAAACTTAACAGAACCGGATTTTCAATTTCACATCCGGGGTCGCAAAAAATGGGGTGGGTTTTAAAAGTCTTCCCATATCCTCTAGAAGCCCCTCCCCCCTCCTAATGACTTAGACGTCTGAATCTTTGCATATATATATATAGCATAAACTATTGGACATAATCTAACAATTTTTAAATTCCCACCAGCTGTCGGAAAAATTGGCGGGAAGGTCGAAAAGTCTTTCCAGACACCCCAGAAGCCGCAGGATCATCTAGAAAACAATATTTTCGCACGTATAGTATCGACCATCAGACAGAGCCTAACTGAACTGGATTTTCGATTTTGACCACTATATTCAATTAAGACTACTATATTCAATTAAGACCGCTATATTCAATTAAGAACAAACACTATTGTGAAACAAAATTACTCTTTAAAACTTAGTTTCAATTTTATTTTTTAGAGTGTAAATTTCGCTGTCTTTGACAGGTGGGTTAAACACTAATGCTAGCATATTTTCTAAAAATTCTCAAAGAGCTATCTCAAAAACAATCGAATTGATAATGATGCCAGGATGGTAGCACCGAGACTTAATTTGCATACAGTACAATGATCATGATAATAGTCGCATACGTCTTGTAAATTTTGATACGCCTTGGACATAGGTAGCTCCTGAGAAGTAACTATTCGACCGCTCAAATTTAGTGCTAACTTTCAAGATTTTAGTATCAGCACTTTGACGAATAATAGGCAAATGTATTGGAAAAATTGCTAAAAGTTTACAAAGTTAAATACCATTTTACGTTCCTAGAATAATTAATCGATGTTTAAGTCATCAATAAATTTAATAAATAAATCTAATAAAATCGGATTAATTTTAGAAATTAAAGAAACGTACCTACTTGAGAAATTCCAAAATCTAAGGACATTTGTCATTAAAGGGTGGTATTCCAGCGATAGTGTTGTTCTCATTGCATAAAAAATGGTGGAATGCAAAAGTGTTGGAAAAGTGATTAGCGTAATACTCTGAAAGAGGAAATACCCAAAACTGGAGTAGAACGTTGTCACATAAGTAAAAAGGTCACAGCTGGGATAATGTCAGATATCAAAAAAAGCAATGGAAGCCAAAGCTAAAGTAAGGAGACCACAATCCTTTGAAAACAAATATATGCCAGAACTTTGTATGTTCTTGACCCCAATTTCTTCGAAACTTTCCAATACAGCAGATCGCAAATAATATTGTATGTTCTGTTACCTCGCCCCCCCCCCCCCCCTCCCGATTCTTTGTATTTGCAAAAATATCATACGTAACTTACAAGATTGGGGAATTTAAGTCTATTCGATTTTAAAACAGAACATTACATTTTAAAATTTCTGTGTTTGAAGCAATGTACGATCCAATCAGTAGACTTCCATATGCATTCCCTTAGTTGCTCAAAGAATACCTGACCTGAAGTCAATTTCTATTTGTCCTTCACAAGTATTCGGAAAAATTAAACTGTTGATTAGTGATCAGCTGAAATATGTAATGATTCTGAAACCGTGTGACACCTTTAAACAATTTTCTTATGCTATACTAACAAAACAATTTATATTTCAGATAATTGATAATTACAAGTAGATTTCAAACATACAATCGTGAACAATGACTAAAGCTTAAATTGCCTGAAATTTATCATCTGATTAATAATTAAAAGAAGAATAATTATGAAGATTAAAGATTAATGATAAAATATAATTAACAGTAAAAGAATTTAATCAATCATGATTATAGCTAAATTGTTTAATAGCCATATTTTTAAATTGACGATTATATAAATAAGAAATTCAACCAGTAATGGCAATTGAACTAACCCAAAAATTTTAATAGTTAATCATGAAAGACGATTAAGTGAAACATTTATCTTTCAACTAATATTATCGATGATTAAATGAGCAATTTGATATAAGAACGAACACATTTTAGTGATACAAATTACTCAGAAATTACTTACAACAATAACATTAACAGATTATAATACATCACAAATCAATGTACAACATGTCTATGACCTGGCTATAATGAGCACCACTAATTTGCTCGTTAACTTTGGACGCTCGCTAAATCCGTTTTGCACAACAAAACTATAAACTCGTATATTTAGAGAATTGGGCAGTAAAAGCTTGTCAATTGGGATGAAAGTAATCTAAAATAACACACTCTCAGACCTAAAATAACACACACTTCCAAGTTATTGAATATTCGTCAATTTGGTGTCATTTTCGTTAATTAAGTGTCGTTACTACCAATCTGGTAACGTTTTCGTCAAATTGGCGTCAAAAGTCGCCACGTTGGCGATATTTTGTCAAGTTGTCGCCAAATTCGTCGCCAAGTATTTCAAACAGATTGTTTGTAACAAATAAATGAATTTCGGAGAAATGTTGTGCGGCAAAATACAAAACTATTACAGAAAGTAACGTCTGTAGTGACTGGAACTAACTAGTTCTACAAGAATTATCTACGAAAACAAATTTGCCGCATAATATTGCAAATGGAAAAGGAACATATTTCACAATAGTCAACCCCTTTCTCAATCTTATGTCATTTTTATTTCATAAATTTATTTGAAAAACGTGCTATATCTCGAGGACGATTCTTGCTATCGTTTATGTCATTCGTTTTATAATGAAAAATTGTATAAGAAATAATTATTCATATAACATTATTGAAGGTTCTATTTTTTAGGATTTTTCAAAACTTCGTTTGAGAATTAGGTGCTCTTCAAACCATTCGATTGCATTTTCTCAGAGCATTCGATTGCATACCAAGTTTCGTTCAAAACCTTCTATTCGTTCGTGAGATATCGCATCTACAGACTCACTCCCACACACACGCACTCATGCACACTAACACACACACATACACTAACATACATGCACACAAATTACTTTAAGAACGTTCAATTCAAGTTCAAGGATGCGTAAAGCCGTCAATATCGAATTTTAGTCCCCATCACAATACTTCCCCTATACATTATACTATATATGTAAGGAAAGTGAAAATCTGATATGGGCAGCACGTGACTTACCCTACATAATGCAATTTTACTTCTTTCAATGCAAAATAATGCCGTAGTATAAGATCTACGGCACACTGTTTTCAACGCTGAAAAATATATTAACATTTGGTGCATTTCTGGAGGACAATATGTCAAAACATTTCGCAGTACAAATTAAACTTATATTGTGCGAAAATAATGTATCTCCCCTCCACAACAAACGCGACAACTGAAAAATTGCTAGCATCTGCTAAGCAGTATAGTTTATATATTAAAAGATGTTAGCTATTAATTCATAAATTTGGCGATTTTCTTAACTTTAGCTTCATTTTTGTCAATTTGGCGATATTTTTGTCAATTTGCTTTTTTTTAAAGAAAAACATAGAACTAGAAACTACATTTCCTAATACATATTTTGTCGCTTACTATTTATATCTAACTTTTATAGTTTCGAAGATATTTCGAGTCAAAATAAAAAAGGTAAAAAAAAATCGCTCGGACAGATACTTTTAAAAATTTCAAAAAAAGAAAAAAAAGCTCGATCCAAATTCCAATTTTATACACTCGTAGGAATTTCAAGGAGTTACCAATTCTTTCTTATTGTCCATTATACTAGCACTTTTAGTTTTTGAGATATAAGCATTAAACTTGAAACGCTCTCATTCCCGGCAGATACCTCAAACAAATGTTATTCACATTAAAATTACAAATGTAAGTACATAACCTTGATACAAAAATTGATCCCTCCCCCCCCTTCATATCTATATAATAAAAGGCAATGTCTGTGTGTCTGTCTGTCTGTCTGTGTGTCTGTCTTATACACTATACGTTTCGCGACCGCGCGTCGGAGAGCTACGAAATTTGGCAATCGGAGACCCGGGGGGGAGGGAAGGGGACACCTGCAAACCGATTTTTAAAATTTTAATTATTTTTTTATTTATTTAATGTTTTATGCGATTTCGACCGTTTTTTGCTCTTTTTGCCCTTTTTTCTCCACGATCCAGACATCGTAGAAAAAAATAAATTACACCATCGGAAAGAGCAGAGAATTTCGAGTAAAAATATATCAATTTCAAATCTGAATTTCGATTTCTAATATTTTTTAAAGATTTTAAAACAAAACTCACTTTTGGCTCAAAAAATCAATTTTTTGTTTTTAAATTCTCGCATCGTGAAAAGTACTCATAATTTCGACTAATAATTTACATTTTTAGAAAGCTGAAATATCTGGCATTCTTACAAGTCTAATTTGGTCCAGAAATAATGAAAATTGCCTTCAGGATCGCAATTTTAAAGACGTCATGATTTTAAATTTCTCGGCGTTCCGTTCGTTTCTCCCCCGCTGAAGCAGGGAAGGTGGTGGGTGGGGACGTCAAGGTGGAGGTGACGTCACGGTTCTAAATAGAGCGCCTTTGCTCTATATAAATTATTATATTTATATTTTAAATGATGGGACGATCTGGATTTTTTAAATGTATATTTTAACTTTTGGATATTTTAAATGGATATTTTAATTTTATGGATATTTTAAATGATGGAACAATGAAACAATGGAATGAGGATGATGGAATTAAGCATATGGTCATTTTAAATTGCAAATTAGCGCGCGGGAAGTTAGCGGTAGGCCCGGGTTCGATTCCCGCCACTGCCAAAACTGCCGCCGTGTTTACGTGGAATACGATCACGTTAAATATGTGGGTCCGTAAGTCCTTCCGAGAGGTTGGTGGTAGGGGAAGGAGGATACGGCCCCTGTGGATGCCTCCCCCACTGGGTTCCCGTCTAAATTGGGTGAATATGTAGAAAGTTATGGAGATTGTCGCGGAGGGCGCGGCAGCCCAGTGGTTAGCGCGCGGGAATTGCACTCAGTAGGCCCGGGTTCGATTCCCGCCACTGCCAAAACTTACGCCACGTTCACGCAGAGTACGATCACGTTAAACATGTGGGTTCGTGAGTCCTTCCGAGAGGTTGGTGGTAGGGGAAGGAGGGTACGGTCTAAATTGGGTGAATAAAAAGAAAGTTATGGAGATTGTCGCGGAGGGCGAAGTAGCCCAGTGGTTAGCGCGCGGGAATTGCACGCGGTAGGCCCGGGTTCGATTTCCGCCACTGACATGGAGTACGATCACGTTAAACATATGGGTCCGTATGTTTTTCCGAGAGGTTGGTGGTAGGGGAAGGAGGGTACGTTCCCTGTGGATGCCTCCCCCACTGGGTTCCGGTCTAAATTGGGTGGCACATCCTGGCCGTCCAACCAGTTACCAGGCCCGGGTTCGATTCCCAAAATTGCCGCCGTGTTTACGCGGAGTACGAGCACGTTAAACATGTGGGTCCGTGAGTCCTTCCGAGAAGTTGGTGGTATTGGAAGGAGGGTACGGTCTAAATTGGATGAATAAAAAGAAAGTTATGGAGATTGTCGCGTAGGGCAAAGTAGCCCAATGGTTAGCGCGCGGAAATTGCACTCGGTAGGCCCGGGTTCGATTCCCAAAATTGCCGCCGTGTTTACGCGGAGTACGATCACGTTAAACATGTGGGTCTGTAAGTCCTTCCGAGAGGTTGGTGGTAGGGGAAGAAGGGTACGGTCCCTGTGGATGCTTCTCCCACTTGGTTCCGGTCTAAATTGGGTGAATAAAAAGAAAGTTATGAAGAATATCGCGGAGGGTGAAGTACCCCAGTGGTTAGTGCGCGGGATTTGCACTTGGTAGGCCCGGGTTCGATTCCCAAAATTGCCGAATAAAAATAAAGTTATGGAGATTGTCGCGGATGGCACGGTAGCCCAGTGGTTAGCGCGCGGGAATTTCACTCGGTAGGCCCGGGTTCGATTCCCGCCATTGCCAAAACTGCAGCCGTGTTCACGCGGAGTACGATCACGTTAAACGTGTGGGACTGCAAGTCCTTCCGAGAGGTTTGTGGTAGGGGAAGGAGGGTACGGTCTCTTTGGATGCCTCCCCCATTGGGTTCCGGTCTAAATTGTGTGGCACTTCCTGGCCTTCCAAGCAGTTACCTTACACCTTTCTGGTATATCTTACACCTTACACCTTACCTTACACCTTTCTGGGTTCGATTCCCGCCATTGCCAAAACTGCCGCCGTGTTCAGGCGGAGTACGATCACGTTAAACATGCGGGACCGTAAGTCCTTCCGAGAGGTTGGTGGTAGGGGAAGGAGGGTACGGTCCCTGTGGATGCCTCCCCCACTGAGTTCCTGTCTAAATTGGGTGGCACTTCCTGGCCCTCCAAACAGTTACCTTACACTTTACTGGTAGGTCGCGCCAGCGAGTGTGCCACGGTTAGAATTTGCCACGGTCTGAATTTTCAAGGGTAGCGAACAGGCTGGTCGCCAAAGGCGGCTAGTGCTGAATAAATGGCATATCAAAAAATATCACAAAAAATTCTCCTTCCCCTTTTTTCCAATCTAAAACAGCAACCAAAGGAATTCACAATGATGAAACAAGTCTACATTTAAACCATATCTGGTTACAAGCAGCTGAATAGTTTTAAGCTATTACGATATAATGCATAATGAGTATACGCATATTGCACACGACAAATTATAAAGTGATTTTCACATTAACGTAACAACCTACTTTTGCACCTTATTTGGTTTCAAACGGTTAAGTAATTTTCGAGAAAAACAGGTTACAAGGTTTTTTCGTAAACTGTGCCCTTAATACTTCTAATTTCTTTTTATTTCGTCCAGTTCTTATTTTTTTTAATAGAAAATCAATTTATTTAGAGGTAAGTGAAGAGTGTGTGTACTAATTCCCCCGTGGTGAAGGGGCGCCTACGCACTACGTCCACAAAACCCCCCAGGGTGTCCCCTGGCGAAGGGGGGGAGATTTGCTGCTTCACTTTTATAGAAGCCCCCCGAAGGGTGGAAGTCTGACTTGGCTTCGACATGACAACATCCATGCCCGCTGGCGGGATTCGAACCCGCAACCCGGCAATCCAGCGATCAGACGGAAACGCATGCACCTGACCGCTCGACCACCGGATCGCCAAGTGAAGAGTGAATGGAGCTAGCTGTGAATAAAATTCCAGAGCGGCATCGTGAACAGGCACGGCCCTACTGATACGGAAAGAAAATCTGGATCCCGATTTATTATCGCCCGCTTATCTGTATAAATACGAGTATAAGATGGCGACCATCAGTTATCGTACGAATGCCTGCGGAAAAGCTTTTAAAAGATAGCAAAACACCGATTTTGACTTCAAGTCCAGACCAAAGTCTCCAATCCTGGCGATCAGCGTTGTGTTTTCATCACTACATAAGCAACGGGGATAAAGTTATCGGCTTTTGGTTTATATCTATGCTTATTGGATCGGTGCTTCAAAAATTGTATTGCGCTAATGCCTTTGTTATAAAAACACTTCCAAGCGGCAAAAAAAAAGTAAACCTGATATACCTCAAATGCCGATTCTTTTAATCTTAGTATAGAAATACGTATCAAACGTAAGATTAGAAACTAGTGTAAGATTTGAGTTCAAAGAAGATAAGTAGAATGTTTGGAAATAATTTCATTGAAGGACCAGAGATAACTGCAATTATGCCAGCATAGGCGTAACAATACAATTTAGCTACTAGAGCCGCCCATAGGGGGACGGATATTCAAGTTGGGGGCCCGGGGTCCAGAGAGGCTTGGACCCCAATAATTTTTGAGGGCGATGACATGAATAATTCACAAATAGGAGGAATGAAATATGAGGGGTTCCACAACTTG
This sequence comes from Amaurobius ferox, assembly GCA_951213105.1. Classification (NCBI taxonomy): domain Eukaryota; kingdom Metazoa; phylum Arthropoda; class Arachnida; order Araneae; family Amaurobiidae; genus Amaurobius; species Amaurobius ferox. The sequence continues at coordinate 167,698,846 of OX578133.1, forward strand.
CATGGCGGCTCTGTAGCGACTAGAACGAAACTCTAAAAGTTGCCCCTACATCGATTTTGCACTCTTTTTTAATAAATACCCTACAAATTGCACCTCACATGGCTTCATATTACATATCCTGAACATTTGTGACGGTTCCATTACCCTAAGTTTTATCAAGTAAGCATGTGTAAACATTTAGTATAAACATTTGTCTAGAGTAAGGCTACGTTTAATCGCGAAAGGATAGGGTGTAGAAAGGGTATGATTGTTAAACCTTCAAAAATTTCGATTTTTGTTTTCAAATTATATATCAAACTATAAACTTTTCTGAACATTTTAAAGCAATCTCAGGAAATTATTCCTATAATTACTGGAGTTATAACCCAAAATGTCTCTTCCAAAAATATACAAGAGTTTCAGAAAAAACTTGAAGGTTGTTTTACTCAGAATGTGATTTTTTGGCATTAGCCCAAGATAACTCTGAAACTTCTCAATGAATTTTCATGAATTTTCTGAATATGTAATGTTGGTTAGGCTCTATAAAATGAACCTAAATATTTTCATGTTTTCCTATTCCAAAAATATTTTTAATGTAGATTATGTTGTTGAAATTTTTAAAATTTTGTGAAAGCTAACAGTGCATTAAATAGCAATAAGCTTTAAATACAAATTTATTTAGGTTCAATATAAGCAATTGCTTTTGACGTATAATTAGATACCAACATTTTTGTTTGGAATGCAAAACTTTCTTAAAAATTTTGAGCTCAAGCTGTCATAATTTTTCGTTCGAAAAATGGCTAATAATTTAAAATTCCATTAAAAAAAATTTTATATTATTCTTTAAGAAAATTGTACATTAAAAGACAACCTACATTTTTCACTAGAAAGAAAAATTTAAAAACTTATGTTTTTATAATGTATGCAAAATGTTGAATGTAATGATTTTTTTTTAATTTTTTAAGAGTCCTGTGACACGTTAAAACGTATTAGGCCAAATTTGTAAATTTGCTTTTACGAACAAAATAATTCTTTTTTAATTTTAAATAAATTTGTATATTATATGATCTAAATACATTTTATGAAAGCATAATTTTTTTTTAAATACTGAAGGATTTTTGTAAATGAAAATAAGTTATGCGATATTTTCTCAAATTAATTTCGAGTGTACAGATTTGAAGAGTGTTGTTGTTGTTGCGACCCAGACCGTCCGACCTACCAGAAAGGTGTAAGGTAACTGTATGGACGGCCGGGAAGTGCCACCCAATTTAGACCGGAACCCAGTGGGGGAGGCATCCACAGGGACCGTACCCTCCTTCCCCTACCACCAACCTCTCGGAAGGACTTACGGACCCACATGTTTAACGTGATCGTACTCCGCATGAACACGGCGGCATTTGTGGTAGCGTGCAAATCTAGCGCGCAAACCACGGGGATACCGCACCCGAGATGGCCAACAGCACGCGGTGTTCCGAGGTGGTCACCCACCAAGTACTAACCGCGCCCGATGCTGCTTGACTTCGGTGATCTAACGAGAACCGGTGTTTTCAGCACGGTACGGCCGTTGGCCCTAGATTTGAAGAGTGTGAAATGGTCAACCAAAATTTTGAATATTATGTTTACGATGAAATCTAAAAATAACTAAATGGTGTAAGAACGGCACAAAATATTTAAATGTACTTACTTTTATCTTGTACTTACTTCTCTCAAACTATAATAATCTGAAAGTTAAAATACTTCGTTAGTAATCGTTCTATGTTATTTTCTTTGCTTCAACAAACCCGAAGTCGTGGTTCTCTTGCACTGACAAAGAGGATCCAACGTATCCTCGAAACAGCTGTATGCTGCATTTTGTCTTATTTGTGGTTAAATACGTTGCTCAAGTTTTTCTTATCTTTTGCATAAAGTGTTTTTATTTATTGGTATATCATGTATGTATGTATGTATGGAAGGTTAAAATTATTTAATGTTTTAGTAGCTATCGAAGGAGTTATATATTACCCTTTAAAGCACTAGTAGTTATTAGCTTCTTTTATTCTGTTTTAAACTCCCCAGAACGCGAATTTTATAATCACCTCTGCTCTCTTTTCTTTATTAAAGAAAGCAATTTCTTTGGCAGTATGATACACATCCAGTTATTCGTACTTTTTTAAAGAAGTCGAAATAGCGAACCTGTGCTATAAAGTACCATTTTACAATTTTATGACGAAAAAAAGAATTTTTACTTAATATCAAACGTAGCACATAGTTCTGCAGTTAGCTGTATCTGGTATTATTAAACTTACTACCGAAATCTGGTTTCTTGAAACACAAATCATTGAATTCCACATAGCTTTCGAAGATTTAAAAAAAATTGCTTCGGTTCCCGCAGCTAGAGGACACTCATCATTTGTAGCAATCATCTTTTTCAGCAAACAAAAAATGAAAAACGCTCACTACGCGGGTGCATAAGCCGCTAAGTGACTACGCTCTAAATAAACGTCCTTAACCCGCCGCGCGAGTTGCTGATAAGCGTCCACTTAGAAAGCGCATTTGCCGCTCAGGCCACTTATGAAATTCAGGTATACACGTGATACGTTTTAAATAAGAATGACAATTGCATGGCAGTGAAATCAATATGGAGCTGAGGTAGATTAAAATGCAGGTTAAAAAAATGGGAAGGGGGGGGGGGGGGTGAAGGTTACCTATGGAATTGTGCCAATTTCATGGGGTTCCAATGCTTTTTAGAAAAACCACTTACAGAATTGAAATAATTGAATATTCTAAAAATTAGAACTATATCTTTAAAATCTACAAAATTAGGAAATCGCAAATTTTATGGCACTCAAGCGTCTAGATGTCTCCCGACATTGGCTGGAAAGAATGTCTCTATCGGTAGTCGATAATAAAATGGCTTTCGCGGCTTGTTAATTTTATAAGAAAACTTTATTGATATTATTTTGTCGGACTAGAACTTAATATAAATTTTAGTAATACATTTATATTAAGTAATTTATATTATAATAAATTTTAGTAACTTTCCACACATTTAGCATTCGTTTTAAAAACCGCTAGATTCCATGGTAGAGATAGCGTTTCGATAAAATACAATTTTCACGATTTGGAGGGGGGTTGGGGAGAGGGATATCTTAGAGGTTGTTGCAATTAATTAAAAATATAATTTTTCCGACTTTTCGAAAGTTTTTGCAATTTTTTAATTAACTAAATTTAAATGTTCCAGGCCAAGTATACGCTTTGGAATAAGAGGGATATATGTACATACATAATTACGTATACACATACAAACATATATTAATTTCTGTATGACCATAAGATAATTGAAATTCACCAAAATTTAAACAAATATTTCTCAAAATATTAAATTAAATTTAAATTGTATGAACAATACATAATTATGCATTGGAGCAGCAAAACTTTCTGAACCTGAGAGACAGCTATCAATCGTACTCTAAACAATAAGGTAAAAATAAATTAAAAGTACCGTAAGGCAAATAGTACATTTTTCTCCAAACCTCACAAAGGATCCAGCGTGCTCATCAGAAAACATCGACGACAATTTATTTATATATTTATTTATTTATTTATTTATTTTAGTAAAATGCAATGATTAAAAACAAGTTTGACAGATTTGCGGCTAGCATTTCGTGTGCTCGTATAAATAATTTTACGGTTTCTGAAGGTCACTAAAATTTAATATAACAAAAATAAAATTTTAGAAATGCTTTTGAAATATTATTTTGAGTACTCTCAAGCTTCATTTTACTGTCCAAAATATGTTGTGCGTACAAAATATGCTATGCGTACAAAATATGCTATGCTATGCATAGATCGTGAAGAACATAACATAAACGTATAGCTGGGATTTCTTAAGTGGAGGGGGTGAGTGACCGAATGGGAGGTTTACAATGCTAGATTCAGTTTTCCAACGTGGATATTAAGTAAAACTAATATAATTGTTCAGCCAGTGAGAGGGAGTATGACTTTATACCCCTTGCCCACGCCACTCACCCATAGATCTGTAAAAGTATTTAAATATATCGATCCAATTCCATTTTAACGATGGCTGCAACATATGGAACTCACTCCATGCTTGCTCCACTCAAACTCCGCCCCCCCCCCCCCCCCATCTTCTTCACGGCAGTAATCCAAGAATAGATTAGTACCAAATTTCAAGGAAAGTAAGCAATTATATGAAATTTGGCACTAACCCGTGAAATTTAGGGGTTTAAAATAAGTTTTTCAGGGAGCCTTTCGATTTCGATTGTATACCCTTTTCGGTAGCAACAATTAATTTCTAAAATGTTAGTTTGTGGACCAACCTGGCGATAAATCTGCATTACTCTCTTCAAGTACATTTCTGGGCTCGTCACTACAACAATATGTGGCACGCATCTCTTAATCAAGACATAAAAAGTTACTTAAAATAAAAGCTCTGACTTAAGCAGGTCAGATAAGCATATTTGAAGAGTTAAATCTCTAATGGGTTTTTAACAGCTGTTGTGAAAGTGAGAAGAAATAAAATATTCTTATAAATAATCAAAAACTCTCTCTCATAGATCCCATAAAAATCCCATATTTATTCCAAAATAAAACTAACACTCTCAATAATGTTTTATGAAATAACTGGCCAAGACTCATTCTACTAATTTTACTTTCTATATAATATATAGTGTATATAATACATATGTACATAATACATATATGTATATAATACATATGTACATAATACGTATATGTATATAATATAGTATATAATGCATATAGTAAAAGGAAAGCATTGTCAGAGTAAAAATTAAATTCTCGAGTTTACACGTCTTAATTACCCTGAGCACGAACCAACCATTTTTACAAAATGTTTGTAAATATACCTCTATAAAAAAACTAATTGATTTCCATGAACTTTGGCACAATTATTTAAATACATTATATTTTAACATAGTTTCTATTTATGTAACAGCATTTAGATATATTTATATAGGGGGCAAATAGAACATTTGCTCCACCTAAAGTTTCATTCACCCCCCCCCCCCCCCGGTCAAAAAGTCCTGAAAGAAACACTGGCTGCACCGAATTTGATGAAATTTTTCTGGATAGGCTTGAAATAGCCCTACTTAAAATTTAGTCTATGTTTCGAATTTCTAGGACCAGGGGTTATCGAGATATTAATAAAAAACGTACTATTAAGCCTTCCATTAAAATAGCATTATGCAAACAATATTTGTTCCTCTGGAAAAAAAGATATATATCATGTTGTCAAGAAACGAAATTAAACCCAATGAGCTTATATTTGAAAAAAAAAAATATGTTGCTAAGCAACGGAATTAAACCTAATGAGTTATTACAGTAGTAATTTTTTTTTATTTAAATAATAAAGAAATGTATATAAATAAATTTTATCGGAATTGCATTTTTGATTGGATTATATCCATTACATCCTTTGGGTTTGGAGATTACGAGGATTATTGATATTTTCAAATCTTACGTCATCTGTTTTATTTTGGTGAGAGATTTTACAAATCCATATATTGCAGTACGGGTATATCTTCTAATACAATCTTCTAATCTGCGAAAATATAAGTAGTACGGGTGTATCGTCTAATACAATTTCAACTTTTTATTTTGGCATATATTGATTCAATTTCATATTTTCTGTAAATTTGTTTAGAAACGGTATCAGGATGTTTTATTCTTCAGATCTGCCTGAAAAGATAATTTTGTACAACGAGAACAGAGATTCTTAAACTTCTTTTTCGGAGCATAATTTGCATATTTTAATAGAATGTTTTGAATAATAATGTCATTAGAATACCAAGGAATTTGCGCATGATTGTGAATTTTAAGTTTCTTTATATTGTATATTCTGTACGAAGAACGGGTATGCTGCTAGTTAGGAAAAAAATGATCTTAACTTCCAAAAATTAAAAACATGATTAGAGTCGCAAAAATGTTTAGCAATTGATGACTCGATTAAAAACTTTCTATGTCTCCGATAAGTTTGAGTTTTATGAACAAAACTATTCAACTTATTTTCAACTTATTTTCAACTATTTGACTTATTTTCACCTTATTCGATCTCGGAAAATACCCCTTTCGTAAGGAATTCTTTTTATTTTATTTACTTATTTTTTGAAAAATAAAAATACAGTAAGGCAAATAATGTTAATTAAATATTCATGTAATATGGTATTTGAACCATAGGCGACCCTGGTAGCGAATGAAATTATTGTAAGACTGACGCACCGTTCACGAGATGTTGCACATTGCGTGCTTATGCACTAAAACGCCAAGTCAAAAAATAAAATATTTATTTTATCAAGCAGGTACATTCATACGCAATGTTTACTAAAAATCGATTGACACTATCGTTTCGTACTTATCACGTTCCTTTCTCAAGGTATTAAAATTGTTACTTTCCCTACAGCGAGCATATAATATCTCGAAAGAATTAAAGGATTAGAATGAAATTTGGTACCGTTATTTCAATCTCGCAAAAATACCCCTTTAAGGTTTAAAAAAAAAACTTTCGGCCAAATACAAGAAACAAGAACCTCTTTCCAAAAGAGTTATGAAATCTCGAAAGGTTTGCGCCAAGTCCTCGCAGGATGAAAGCTATACTTTCAGGCCAAAGCGGGCACCCTGTTGAAGAATACAAACCCTAATTTAGGATCCTTCAACAGGGAACCCCTTTAAATACGAAAGCACAGCTTCAATCTGCCAGAACTTGGCGCAAATTATTTATCAATTTTCGAAATTCTAAATCAAATGGAGCTTCATGTTTGAAAAAAAAAAGGTATGTTCTCCTACCAGAGCCACCATTTGTAAAAATCGCTTCAGATGTTAAGCTATAAGTCCGTCAACACTTTAGAAAAAAAAGAGCTGAAATGATAAAAAAGTTTCATTTTAAAGTTCATCTTTTCTCAGGTGCTACGCCCCTATGGAATTTTTTTTTCTCAGACTTTTGGGGGGCTGAAGTACAGACCCCTGAATATTAGGGTGGTTTGTCAAGTATAATATACATTTGCCATAACGATTTGACAGGTTGGAAAGCTGGCCTTAAAGAAATTATTTTTAAACGTGAGTTGGCTTGTTTTGTATCTGGAATCATTTAGTACAGGATTTATTTCTCTAATACCTACAGTTGAAAGTAAATTTTAAAATACTACGAACATCCAAACATACATTCTTCTTTACTTCAATCTTTTGCCAGGGAATAAGGAATTTTACAACAGGAATTGAATTAGATACATGATCTTCCTGCATATGAATACCAAATTAAAAAGGTATAACTGCTCAACTATAAGTTCGCCTTTTTAGATAGACAACCGTAATTTAAAGCTGTTGTTACGGAAGAGATCCTAATTTAATGATGAAGACGTCAGAATAAGTGCCGGGCATGAGATATATACAGCGTGGTCGATTCGCTCACATCAAATTTTAAAATCATGTACTGTATCGAGAAATGGAAATAACAGAATTTTTTTATGTGAATAAAAACATCTATGCTTAACGAAATCGGTATACGACGGAAATCAAGCTTTACTTAAAATATAATCACTTTGGACGCTTATATTTCCGAACTTAATAGACAAAAATGTAAATAATTTTCTTGTTTTGTAGGATATATGGTACAGATTATAAATATATAAAAACAATTTCAATATTTTAATATTTTGAATTTTTTTTCCGAAGAAACTATCTGTTCGAGCGAGTCTTTTTTTTCATGTTTCTTAATTTTACTCGAAATATCTTCGAAACTATAAGAGATGGATATAAATAGTAAATGACAAAACGATGTATTAGGAAATCAAGTTTATATTTTTTTTCCGAAGAAACTATCTGTTCGAGCGAGTCTTTTTTTTTCATGTTTCTTAATTTTACTCGAAATATCTTAGAAACTATAAGAGATGGATATAAATAGTAAATGAAAAAACGATGTATTAGGAAATCAAGTTTATAGATCTATACTTTTTCTAAGAAATGCTTTATGGTTTTTGAGTAATCCTCTTATCAAGTGGAAGAAGATTGAAAATTTACAGTTTTTTAAATTTGTAATGCTTATACCTGAAAAACTAAAAAAATTAGCTATAAACAATAAGCAAGAATTTGTAGCTCACTGAAAGCCCTACAAGTGTATAAAATTGGATTTTTGGTTGAGCTTTTAATTTTCGAAGCATAGTAGTAATTTCGATATTGTAGTGTTTTAACCTGGGTGTTCCAATGGGTGGGAGAGCTGTAATATTTAAAATGTCATAAATGTTGCAGCTCAATGTATTTAGTTACCATGGAAGACACTCCCAGTGCAGACAGTGTAAAACATTTACAAGCATGTAACCGATTTTACAAGCATGTAACCGATTTACAAGCATGTAACCGTTTCAGGGGAATCAGATGCCAGTAATGGGGAGTAAGGTTCCTAATAGTTATGATATATATATATACAAAAATAACGCTTCGGCAGGCGATAAATAGCTGAATATTTCAGAAATGAAGCTGACATTTTCACGAACGCCTATAATTGCAGCTTTTCTGATAGTTTGCCGGAATTATCAACAATATAGCTGAAAAAAATGAGGAAAGGTTGCAGAATGTTTTACAATGTACCAACATCCATAGCGTAGTTTCGCGCATAGTATGCGCTCATCGGCATGGAATAGATGGTATCTGCAATGGCAGTACTTGCTGCAAGCCACAATTTCTGCGAACTTCTATCATTTAGATATATTTATATAGGGCAAATAGAAAACTTCCCCCCCCCCCCCCTAAAGTTTTATTTGCCCAAAAATTTCCTGAAAGACTGCCGTGCGTGTTAGGTCGAATTAGAACAAAGGTTTTTTTTTCAAGTATAAATTCGGGGGGGGGGGGAGAGAAGAGAGGGGAAAAGCCCCCGGAGACACTTTGTGGTTATTTTCAGAATGAGATTTTGTAGCTCAATCTGAAGAATTGGAATCCAAATTACGATATATATATATATAGTAATTACTTCTATATATTTAAATATAGTAGCTAAATATTGCATATATATATATATATATACATACATAATTAACTTAGAAAATAGAAAAGTTGTCCCCCCCCCCCCCAAAGTTTTATTCGCCCTACCCTCGAATAAAAATTCCTGAAAGAATCACTGGTTGGAACATATTTATGTTTTGGGAGAAAACCAAGCTCGGGTCCTGCCCACTTTTAGAAAGTATACAAACAATGAAAATCCATTAACAAATTTTTACAATAACGTTTTAAGTAGAATTTCGTGTAATAAATTAGCAGAATGTGTTTCAGTCCAACATACCATTAAAAGAAAAATAAATCATTATCCTCTTTATAAAATTTATTTGACTTGCTTTCTGTCAAATCGCATCTATATATTTTGATTCTGACAGTTTCTTATACTTAGATTCAAAAATGGACCTAAATAAATAAAAACAGATGATTCATATTCCGATAGGCTTAAAACATGTAATTTCAACACCATATTCAAAAATTTGATTTATTATATTGTGCTTTTCCATACACTATTGTAGGGAAATATTAAAATTATATTTTAGAGAAAGGAAGTTATTGTTTAAACGTTACGAAAATTTGTATAAAAATGGATATTACTTCCAAAGTAATTCACTACATTGACAACTGAAACACATTGGCAAGAACTGGTCAGGAAATAACACAGATAAGCAACAGTCATAATAATTAAAGATTATAAAATATTTAAGTACAAAAGTCTTACCTAAAAGCTCAGCTTGACAAATCAAAGTCACAACAGAGCAATCAAAGATAATCCAATAAAGCTTGTGAGAACTGAAAAAGCATGCCAATTCTGCACACGGCACAAAATTCACTCGTACATTTCAAACCAACAGGTTGCAATGTCGAATTCAAACGACTAGTAGCAATCTATTTGTTCTTATCACAAAACCTATACATTACTTCTCGAGTGCCCGGCATTATTTACTTTCAGCGAACTTATCCAGAAGGATAAGAAAGTGATATCACACTCAAGATGGAGTTCAGAATTAGTAATCAACAGGTCATATCAAGAATAGATTAATTACACAGGATCCTCATCAAGGGCGCTGAAGCCCACTGGTTAACGCGCGGGAATTGAACTCGGTATGCCCGGGTTCGATTCCCGCCACTGCCCAAACTGCCTCCGTGTTCACGCGGAATACGATCACGTTAAACATGTGGGTTCGTAAGTCCTTCCGAGAGGTTGGGTGGTAGAGGAAGGAGGGTACGGTTCCTGTGGATGCCTCCCCACTGGGTTGGGTGGCACTTCCCGACTAAATACCCATACTAAATTGGGTGGCACTTCCCGACCGTCCAAATAGTTATCTTACACCTTTCTGGTACGTCTGACGGTCTGGGTCTCAACAACAACAGGATCCTCATCCGGTTTCGTTTATTTTGGTGAGGTTCCTACTCCAATTACTTTAGACTTCAGTATATAATCATGATTGCATGCCGTTAGTTGAGTGAACCATAGTAAAAGATTAAAATTTTACTGAGATAAATAATAAAATATAAAATTGCAATTGAGAATTTTGTAACATAAGTTTAGATGGTATTAATTTTAAATTCCTTTCTGATAACAAAGTTAAGGAGAGACCTAGGAGCATTCCTAATGATTCTCAAATTCCTGTTTTGTTTAGTCTCCACTTTCTCGATTTGGGTTTACAAGACAGGTGAGGCATAAGAAGGATGTGTCTAATAATTGAGTTGTGAAGGGTCATTTATTGGTTTCATTAAGCGTTGACATATGTGTTTTTGAATGGGGATAAAATAGGCTAAATATTAGCTTTCTTTATTTCTTCAAGCACATGAGGATTCCATGTGAGATGATGATCTAAAATTATTCCCAGGTATTTGACTTGGTTCTGGCAGTAAATGGGGTGATCGTCAATATACAAGAGAGAGGGGGGGATTCTTTTGAAGGAAAGTAAATAGCCAATTGCAAAGTTGTAGATTATTGTCTAATGAGTAGGAATCGACAATAAAACTGTTACAGAAGACATTTATTTCACCAAATATAGTCATTGGCGAATTGCTGTTATATTCAAAAATGCTAAAATAAACGACACATACATGCACATCAATCTAATATACTGCCTGTTCAAAATTCCCTCCGTCAGCAGCAATGCACATTTTAATCCAGAAAAATTATCGCGTACTTTGACAAGCATTGTCAAATGTTTGTTCTTTGTTATCAAATGTTGTCGAATTTTTTAAAACACCCTTTGCTCTATTTACTAAAGCTGAAAGATTTTACACTTTTTTTAGTTAGGTTATTTAATTTTTTACCGATCACATAAAAACTACAGTTATATTTTCTCGTTGTTGTAAATTGATTGTGTCTTGGTTATTTGGTTTCCATAATGAGCGGTGTTATTTTTAATATTGTATTTTAAAAATATTTTTCTTTTTATTGTGTTACTTATGGTATGTGTATTTTTTTAACACTTTACAACAGGTATGGGCAACCTTTGGAAAGTTGGGGGCTGAAGTTTAGGATATTAAGGAAGTCGCGGGCCGTAGATAATAGGCAGTTGTGAAACAATAATAATGATAAGGTTTATTTAATTTAATATTTATAAAGTATAATGCTAAAGTTAAATGAATCAGAATAATATCGAATTGATTATGTATTTACTTACAATCAGCAGGAATTAATGAGAAGCTTGAGCTTGAACTTGAGAAACAAGATAATCAATGTTGGCATCAATCCCACTAATACACAGGCGCAGAGTGCTTTCCAAATTTTAATCTGTAAGCCTGGTTCGATACTTCGATTTATTAGTTTTCATCATGGAAAAGAACTGTTTACATTTATAAGTGCTTCCAAATGCGCAAATCATTTTTCTTGCAAATGCTCTCAGCTGTGGGTACTTTTCTTCGGCAAGGTATGTTCTGTAGAAATCACTTAGCTCCACGTCTTCAAATTTTGACTTCAAATGCGTTTCTTCCTGAAGCTCGATCAACTCCATTTGCAGGTGTTGTTGTTGTTGAAACCCAGACCGTCCGACCTACCAGAAAGGTGTAAGGTAACTGTTTGGACGGTCGGGAAGTGCCACCCAATTTAGACCGGAACCCAGTGGGGGAGGCATCCACAGGGACCGTACCCTCCTTCCCCTACCACCAACCTCTCGAAAGGACTTTCGGACCCACATGTTTAACGTGATCGTACTCCGCATGAACACGGCGGCAGTTTTGGCAGTGGCTGGAATCGAACCCGGGCCTACCGAGTGCAACTCCAGCGCGCTAACCAATGGGCTACCGCGCCCCAATGGGCTACCGCGCGCTAACCAATGGGCTACCGCGCTCCATTTGCAGGTGTGTCGGAGCCTTCTCTACGTCACTTTCTATCGGAGTAGCAAAAAGGTTAAAGCAACTATCCATGTTTTCGAAGTCGGAAAATCTATTAAAAAATTGCTCCGACAGTGATTTTAGTTCTTCAGCATATTGAGTGTAATCATGGCATATTGAGTGTAATCATGACATAGTGAGTGTAATCATGACTGGATAGTGTTGAAGAATGATAACTTCCAGATCGCATTTGTGTTTCCCACAAGCGAATTTTGTTCTGGATCGATTTCAGATGGCTGTACAATTCGTTTACCAACTGACCTTGTTTTTGAAGCTTCAAATTCAACTCGTTTAAGTGACCCGTGATGTCAACTAGAAATGCTAAATCACATCACTATTTCTGATCACTGACTTCAGGCAATGGTTTTTCTTTGATTTCTATAAAATCGGCTATTTCCTGTGTAAGATCGTAAAATCTTTTTAGCATTTTGTCTTTGCTTAACCACCTTACTTCGCAATAATATGGCACATCACCATGTTCTGAAAAGAGGTCATCCAAAATTGCTTTGAACTGGCGATAGTTAAGCGCGCGGGATCGAATAAAATTTATGGTCTTTATTACCACATCCATAACGTTCTGCAATCGGATGGACTTAGAACACAAGTTTTGTTGGTGGATAATGCAATGTAGGATTATTAAATCGTATTTTTGCACATTCAAGTCAATTGCTTTTTCTTTCAATATTCCGATGAAACCCTTTCGTGAACCGACCATAGAATGTGCACCATTTGTGCAAACCCCAATTAATTTGCACCACTGCAAACCATACTGTTCGATAGCACTTTTAACCTCACGAAAAATATCTTCGCCAGTAGTGGTCCCTTTTAGAGGCTGTAAAGCCAACAATTCCTCAGTTACAGTAAATTCTTTGTCAACTCCTCGTATAAAAATAGCTAGTTGCGCTGTATCAGACAAGTCGGTGCTCTCGTACAAAGCAATCGAATATGCTTTAAAATCAGTCACACGATCAGCCAATTTTTCTTGATATCACCAGCCATCATATCTATACGTCGAACAACAGTACGTCTTGATAAGCTTCAGTTACAGTAAATTCTTTGTCAACTCCTCGTATAAAAATAGCTAGTTGCGCTGTATCAGACAAGTCGGTGCTCTCACACAAAGCAATCGAAAATGCTTTAAAATCAGTCACACGATCAGCCAATTTTTCTTGATATCACCAGCCATCATATCTATACGTCGAACGGTACGTCTTGATAAGCTTCAGTTACAGTAAATTCTTTGTCAACTCCTCGTATAAAAATAGCTAGTTGCGCTGTATCAGACAAGTCGTTGCTCTCGTACAAAGCAATCGAAAATGCTTTAAAATCAGTTACACGATCAGCCAATTTTTCTTGATATCACCAGCCATCATATCTATACGTCGAACAACAGTACGTCTTGATAAGCTTCAGTTACAGTAAATTCTTTGTCAACTCCTCGTATAAAAATAGCTAGTTGCGCTGTATCAGACAAGTCGGTGCTCTCGTACAAAGCAATCGAAAATGCTTTAAAATCAGTCACACGATCAGCCAATTTTTCTTGATATCACCAGCCATCATATCTATACGTCGAACAACAGTACGTCTTGATAAGCTTATTTTCTCAAATTATTTTTTCCTTTAGGGACATAAAACATCTGAAATTTGTAACAGGCACTCTTTGGCAAATTCTCCTTCAGCGAATGGTTTCGATGACTTCGCTATTTTTGAACAGACTATGAAGCTAGCTTTCATAACATTGTCCAGTTGTGTCCTTTGTTTATTAAACAATTGTTGCTGTTTGTCCAAATTGTTGATTAGCCTTTGAATTTTATCTTTTCGCAACTGACCCGTGAGTGTATGCTTACTGGAATAATGCCGCTTCATATTGTACCCTTTTAAAACAGATATGGATTCATTACACAACAGTCAGATAGGCTGACTATTGTGCATGATAAAAAAGTATTCATAAGTACATCTTTCTTGAAATTGGTGACATTCCGTGTCTATTTTTCACTTTTTTACAACAGACATATTTTCATACACTTTCCGAACTAAGAAAACTTAAAAAACAAAGCAAAAACTATCTCCACGCAACGTAACGCGATGAGTGTACCACCAACCTAAGAGGAGTAGGACATGTGACTGGGCTCGCGATCGGACATTCCACAAATATCAGAGGGGAGATGCAGACGTGCTACCGTCGCGCTAACTGGTGGTGGTTCTGGTGGCTCATAACTACAAATCAAAACTAAAAGTACGCTATCCTATTTTCGACGATTTTCAAAACGATTTGAAAGATGGTGAAATCGGACAGACAATAGAAACACCCACGTAGTTCAGGCTTCCCCCCCCCCCCTCTCACTCCGAGAATATTTACTTACCGAGAACCGAGAATATTTACTTTTTTTCGAGCACGATTTTAAAATGTTCTGCGGGTCGGATCAAATGCCGGGGCGGGCCACATCCAGCCCGCGGGCCAGGCGTTGTCCATATATGCTTTACAACATAGTTGAAAAGTGTTTATGACTTTGTTCATTCTGTCTGTCTGTCTGTCTGCCGTTCGCAAGATAACTTCCGTAAAATGACTTTATCATAATGAAATTTTAGTATGTTGTTCAGACGGTCTGTGGAACCTATGGGTATATAAATGAATAATATCACCCAATTAGTTTTGGATTGAACCAGGGTTGAAAAAATAAAATACATTGGACCCTATAGGACCTAATTTTTCAAACATTTTTTAAGCAAATCTAAAATTCACAAATTGCTTCGAAAGTTTTAGGAATATTCAAATTATACCATAAAATATATGAAAAAAATCTCAGCACGATATATTCGGTAGCTTTTTAAATAAAAATTAAAATGATAATTACACCCATATTATATGAAGACATCACTTCAAAATAAAATATGGCATCCATCTTGTGTCAAAATCGTGATTTTTAAAGTTCTTTTTAATTTATATTTAGTGTTGTATCCGTCCTAACACCGCTTCATTTTTGTTTAATTTCTGTGCATCTATATTCTAAAACAACGTAATTACAATATATTTGAGTTTAAATGATCAATGCCATCCATTTTGTGTCAAAATCGTGGTTTTTAAAGTTATTTTAATTTATATTTAGTGTTGTATCCGTCTTAAAACCGCTTTATTTTTGCTTAATTTCTGTGCATCTATATTCTGAAACAACGCAATTACAATATATTTGAGTTTAAATGATCATCCAACTTTGATTATTTCTACAACGAAGCCTAATTTTAACTTATGGAGAATGTAAACACATCAAGCTGTAAGATGAGTTGTATAAGAATTGCTGGATTCCTTTAACGCGAAATTATTTAGCTTTTGAGTCTACAATATAGCTGTTATGAATGAAGCATTCATTGATTTTACATAGAGAAGCAGAGATTTTATAACAAGCTTTTTCGATGAAGTTTTAAGCATAGAGTTAAATTAATATACCTCCATGGTTTTAAGTTTTTAAGTCAAATAAATTATTGTAGCATTGTGATGAATGAAAGGAATGGAATAAAAGTGTATGAATGATATATTGACTGCTTTTACATAGAGAGCTAGGTGATTTATATTTCAATGACGTCATTTGAATAAAGTTCATTTTTTTCGATGAAGTTTTAAGTTTTCAAATATAATAAATTATTGTAGTATTGTGATAATTTTAAAAATATTACCTCTGAATATATCGCATTTTAGAGATGTTTAAATAAAATTGTATTGCAGTTGGAAAGTGTTTCATAATCAATGCTTTATGCATGATTGACCTCTCTTGTCTTTAAATTGTATGCTTACAACCTTACAAAGAGTAAATGAGGCTAGGTAACCTGTTGATAGTTATGTTTGTATTATGACTTTTTTATATTTATATCTTCTTCTCTGCTAATTATTTATTTCTTCTAGACGGTACAAGATTTTATTTATTAAAAATGTATTTTTGGGGTCAAATTTGGAATAGATTTTCTGTTCTGTTTTGTTGTATTTAAATCTTATTTTGATAACTAAAGGGATCGTTAAAATTTTTTTCATATATGGGTAGGAGAATGGAATATGGAGAGATAACCTGTTCCTCTTATTATGTGGGGAAGCCGTGAAGCATCGTAGATATTCTATATTCTATATAGATATTCTTTAGGATATCTACGTGAAGCACTACTGAGGGGGAGGGGGACGTAGACCGACGGTGACCTCATTGGGGTCCCTTCTGCTGCGAAGTTCTCATAGCCTTTCTAATGAAAATGTATAGTTTTAACAGCGATATTTTAATGAGAAAAAAAATACAACTGGTCTGATACAAAAAAAGCTGGCGAATGCAAGTTTTATTCATTCATGAAAGCGGTCATAAATTAGGTTACTTTTGAATGTTTAAACTCGGATTATTATAAAATAAATATTTCAGTGTTTAAAACAAAAACAAAAAATCTGATGTGGGCAGCACGTGACTTTCGCTGCAGATTCAAATTCATTTTCAATTTATTTCTTTAATAATGCATTAAATTGAGTTTAATTGCGCAAAATAGCACGCATAATTATTTGAAATGCCACTGAATTTGTACTTTTAATTCTATTTTCGTTTTCATTTGATAACTAAACGTATTTTCAAAGCGGCGTAGCAAAATTGCGAAAAAATTAAAATGTCTCGAGAACAGCTAGACCTAGAATAATGGGGTTGACCATATTCTTTTCATCATTAAAAAGTACGTATAAAACAAGAATTTAATTGATACATTTGAACACATGTAATCTTTTATTTTATACTTCGATGATTTTTGAGGGCCATTTTGCATAAAAAAGCGGGTTCTGTTTCTCCGAATCGTACCAAAATATAATCAGCACCATGGTAACCTACAAGTAATTTAACTACTAAATTTTGTGCAATTTGGTGAATTAGTTTTTTAGCTAGAGTGGATACATACGATTTTTATGGGCCTTTTCGCAAAAAAGGCGGGTTCTTTTTATCCGGAATTATACCAAAATCTAATCAGCACCAGGGTTATTCACGAGTAACTTGTCCACCAAATTTTATGAAATTTGGTTAATTAGTTTTTGAGTTAGACTGGATACATACATTGCACAGACAGACAAACACACACACACAGAGACGTCACGCTAAAAATAGTTTTTTTTCGTGTTCTATAAGTCTCAGAAGGTGTATATCCATCAAAAACTCGAGTTACGATTTTTGGTATGATTCCAATACTTTTCCTATACATTTCTATGTATTGCAAGAAAAGTAAAAAATTTAGTTATGTTATTAGAAGTATTTTAAATCATGAAGAATGTGTAAAATTGAATAGATAATTTGATAGCAACTATGATTTTTTGGTTTCTTTTGCGGGATATAACAAAAAAAATTAAGGGGTCGAAAATTCAAGTCCTTTATCCTTTCCCCTAGTAACCTAAAAGGATAAAACTTTGTACACTTATGTAGTCGACCACGGGGCATAACCGATCTGAACCAATTTTCGGCTAAGACGACTATTTTAGACACAGAGCACCATGCATTGTTAAACAAAATAAAAACTTATTAAGAAATCAGTTGCAACTTATTTTTTTGTTTGTTTCTCCATTTTTAACAAGTTTTAATACTAGTATAGCTATACAAAAGTTATAAATGTACTGTCTTGTGTATTGCATTGTAAATATACCATGTGATAATATCTTGGACTACCTAAAATTACTAAATATTAAAACGAATTATCCTAAATATTAAACTAATTACTAATAAGTCCCCACTAAGCGATCCTAAATAATCGCCCGTTACTTAAATAATACAGAAACGCCTTTGATACGCCCTAAATAAGCTCTTTTGATACACCTTAAATAAGCCTGCCACTCAAACAAATGCTAAAAGCTCTCGGGCCAGTCGAGTGGTCTGGGCCTTCAACACCTTAAATAAGATTCTTTGATACGCTCTGAATAAGCTATTTGATACGCTCTATATAAACGCAGTTGTGAATAAGAAAGAACTGCTCGTTCTCCAGTTAAAATTAAGAATAAGAAAGAACTGTTCGTTCTGCAGTTAAAGTTAAGAATAAGAAAGAACTGTTCTTTCAACAAACAAACAGCTCGTTCTCAATGGTTGTTAAAGGCGCATACTGTTCTATCTGTGCTTTTAACCTGAAAAAAAGGGCTTATAATGCCTTCGAAACAATTTTTGTCACCTAACTTACATGCCTGCTTTCTCCAAGAAAGTTTTGTAAGTCATTGTCTTACAAGCATTGTAATTTTACGACCCTGTTAACTTTCCAATAAATATATTGTATGTATTTTGTATTTTCTTTTCTACGGAAGGCATGTATTTTGTTATTTTCCTACATTCAATTTCAAAAGTATTTTGCATTATTAAAAAAATATATTTAATTCCAAGCTTTGAAAAACTAGTTAATTATCGTTTTTGTGTGTAAATGACGTCCTTAAAAGTCATTCTAATGACACATAATTTTATTTGTCCACGGCCGCTCATAATTAGGCCGCCCTGAACAGCATGCCCGGGAACACTAACAAAAATCTATGAGCACTACTCTCGTTCGTAGGTCCCCAAAATGGATGCCAATCACCCTCTCAGAAATCAAAAGGTCTTCAACCCCCCCCCCCTCGGCATGTCGACTCCATATGTTTCATCCTCCTAGATATATGACCACCAAAAGTAGCACTTACTTCGCCAACACAGCATGTAAAGTAATATAAATCATTAAATTTAACTATTTAACTTTTAATAACTCCGCGAATATTTTAGTTAGAATCATGTTTTTCATTAATTGACTAATTAGACTTAAGAAATCATATTTCAATTGAAATTTTCTTGGTCCATATATGTTACATTTTGTATTTTTATAAATATACAACGCCTTGTAAAATGAATGATATATCCAACATCTATACATGATTTGAGCACTTTTTCTAATTGGAAATATGTTTCTACGACCACCGGTTAAAAATATAATCGTCGTAACATTTCTTCTAAATCAAAATGTATATAGAGAAAATTTAAAATGTTACAGAATTCCACATTTTACTATTTTCTTTGTGCTAAGTAGAGGGTGCATTCAAAACTATCGACCAATTAAATCGTTCTATCCGGCATAGGCCTGGACCAATCAAGTCCCCAGAAATGATCAATTTTGTAACAAAACAAAATCTTGGTCATTATTTCTGAACGCAGCTTTCTATTTTGTGAATATTCAACAATACAGCTGAGATTTTTGGCAACTGCCTAAACATGCATTATTTAACGTAAGTTGTGCGCAAATTCGTAACGGTATATTTACCCCGTATGCAACTTTCTTAGTCTTTTAAATCTAAGACTAATTTAAAATTGCCTCAAATAATTTGAAGCGCCTTAAACGTAATTTACAAGCAAAGACATCAAGTTGAAACGTCCAGGTAAGATATCCGTTATTTATCGTTAAGGGGCTTGATCAGTCGCTCGCTTCAATCTTAACCTTCCATGTTAATGTATGGCCGTTTTAGTGCTATTGCTAGATAGCATAGCTCCTCCAAATATCAACCTATTTCAATTTTGTTTTCCAGCAACTTTTAATTGAAGCAAATATTGATCTGAAAAAATTTTTCCTTCAGGGGTTGACAGGACTCCCTTGGGGAGACGTTGTTTATGGTGTACAGGCACGTTTGTGGTGGTCATGAAAGGAAGAAGGGTAAAGGGTGTCGAAAACCCAGACCATTCGTCTCGTCCGAGGACTTAGAGAAGCAGATTGAATGGCCGGGAGAAAGGGTAAAGGGTGTGAAAATTGTTCTCATGTTACGTGGAAACAAGTGTACTACGGACCTTGACGTGGAAAGGCATTTCGAGGTGGGAGTGGAGAGCGGTTTAGATACTGGATCATTCGGAGCTCAGACTCCGAGCTACAAGGTTGTGATTTTGTGAAGCTGCTGCTTTTTGATTGTGGTGACTTTCTTTGCTTAAGTTTGGCGTGTTATATCTAGTTACGATAGAACACGTCGGGCTAAGCAATTACAGCTTTGTTGTGTACGGATTTCTCGCCATTTTGGATTCGTGCTTTTTCAACTTTGGAGTGCCACGTGTGTTTTTCCCACGTGGTAGTGCTATTGCTTTGATCGTTTCTACGCTGACGACATGGATTTGGATGCATTCGATACAGAAGCTACTCGCGGACTTGCTGGTGAGCTAGACGAAGATGGACTGCGGCCTCTCAGGGATGCCATGATTGAATATTGTGATACTCTGCCCAAGGATGGATTGATGCCCGCTTGGAAGGAAGAAGTGAAAAACGCTGTGAACTTTTGTGCACTGGCAATCTACACTCTGACGCTACACATCAGGGAGCTACTGACGAATGGACTACTCGGACGGGACGAGGACCAAGTCTCCAAGATTCTGGGTTCGTTTCTTTCTGTAAATTATTTTTTGTTGGTCCAGAATTTGGATAGGTTTTATGCTAGTAATTTAAATGAGATTTATAACTGTGAACGAAGTAATTCTAGTGATGTAATTAAATGTAAAATGATAGAACTAGGCTTAATTAAAGAAATTAAAGATGAAGATAAACTTAAACCTGTTGAAAATCCAAATAAAAAGAGGAAGATAGAGGGGCAATCTACTATGGATGCTCCTACTAAAAACCAGAATGGAGAATTAAACTTAAAATCTAATGACAAGGATAACATGGATTGTAGTGAAAAAATTGATAAAGATGTAAATGATAATGTTAAAACTAAGAGTTATGCTGAAATTGTCGCGCAACCTATAGTGTTCAAAAGTGCACCAAAACCAAAAACGGTTCAAAATAGTGACAGGCAAAATAGTGTAGTGGTTGAGAAAAAAGACCCAAAAGCGGAATGTTTTTTCATCAAGTTTAATGACAATTACCAGGCTCTCCTTAAAAAATTAAATGAAATCTCAGGTAATAAAGTATCTGGCAAGCTCACAGGAGACATGCTAAAATTGATTCCAAATGACGCTGACGCCTATAGGGTTGTACAACGCCATTTATCTAGTGAGAAAATCCCCTTCCACAGTTTAAACTTAAAGACGGAAAGGCCCAAAAAGGTAGTTTTGAAGGGGCTACCAACAAACTATAACATTGAGGAAATAAAAATCCCTCTAACATCCGAAGGATTAGATGTAGTCCGGGTTTCTCAACTGAGAAACACAAAAACGAGATTGCCCCTGCCGATCTTCTTAGTCAGCATTAGGCCTACGGAAGACTGGCAGAGGGTATACCGACTGACAAGATTAGGATACTTGGCTGTGAAGGTAGAGGCCTTCAGAGCACGGGGCTTCAAAATCTGCTACCGGTGCCAGCAATTCAATCATTCCTCTGAGAATTGCAGCATGCCACCAAAGTGCCTTAAGTGTGCTGAAGAACACTTCACACGTGACTGCCAGAGACCCAGGACAGAGAAGGCGACGTGTGCTAACTGCAATGGAGATCACCCGGCGAACTTCAGGCAATGCCCGAAGAACCCCTGGAACAGAGGAAAGGCACTGGGGTATGCCCCCCCCTCCCCCCAAAAATCAGATACCCCCTTGGAGGCAAAAGGCCCTCGGTCTAAACCCTCAGACACCCCATTAGGACTCCTCGCACTCTGTGCCACAGGTTAAAAGAACTCAAACTTCAGCACCTACCAGATCGGTGCAAGAGCAGGCCCCTAAACCGTCGACCTCCAGAGAAATGACTGTGGAGGAAGTGAGAATAGCTCATGAAGACATAAATCAGAGGATAGCAATTGATAAAGCCGCCAAAGAGGCAAGAGAAGCAAAACAAAGATTAGAAAAAAAGGTTCAGGAATGGCAGAAAACTAAACGCGCCCGAGAAGAGCTCGCGCAAACACAGCAGTTAGACAAATCGGCTGAAAAAAAACAAAAGACTACCGAGGTCCAAAAGGATACTCACAAAACAGATCAAACCGCGGTTGAGGCTGAGGAAATGGAAGCTGAGACTGAACTTGCTGATAAATCCAATGATGAAAAGATGGATGAAATCCTCAACCTCGTCAGAGGATTTATCAGTATGTTCAACCTAGACGATATAAAACATCTGTTGATGCAGCTCGCTGAGTTAATTAAAAAAAAGAGCGATCCAATGCAAATGGTCTTTGAGGCTTTTAAATTAATCGCGGAATTTAATAAAAACAGTGAGAAACAAACCCGCCATGAATAGGTCCCAAAAAGAAAGTTTTAAAATAATATTTTGGAATGCGAACGGCATATCTCCAAGAATAAATGAACTTAGGAGCTACGTAAATGAAAATGATGTAGATGCCCTGCTAATCCAGGAAACTAAAGTTAGAGAAAACAAAAAACTAAATATAGCAAACTATAATAGCTATCATACCCTTAGCTCAAATATAACTGCTAGAAATCCCCATGGAGGAACAGCAATATATATTAAAAGTAATATTCCCCACGAGGAAATAAACAACATAAATCTTCAAGGTATAGAAAATACTAGTATAAAAATTAAAATAAATAATGTAAACCCATTTATCCTAACTTCAATATATGTCAAAAACATGAGTGGTATAAATGTAGCTGCGCAGCTGGAACTGCTTTTCTCGCGATATCCAAACACAATACTCGCGGGCGACTTCAATGCACACCACCGAGCGTGGGGCAGCAGGAGAGCCAACACACGCGGTACACAGATACATAGATTGCTAAACACAACAAACACTGACATCATTGCACCGTCGAGACCAACCTGCTTCTCAGGTGCCAATGGCTCATTCATAGACTTTGTCCTAACGAGAAACATAGAATACGCTCACACAATTGATACCCTGGATGAATTCGACTCGGATCATCTACCGGTACTGGTGACATTCGATTTGAACACTCCCCTTCCAGCCTCTCTGGGACAAGAGAGGGTGAACTGGAACGTTTTCAAAAGAGCACTTTTCGAGCCGCATTTAGCAGTACCCAACATTATGAGCACGGCGGATATTGACTCTGCCACGCACACACTCACAACAGAAATCAGGAGAGCTATTGCATCTGCCACAACACATCGTGAGTCATCAAAAATGCCAACACTTTCCCACCATGTCAAACAGTTAGTTAAACAGAGAAATAGAATGCGTAAGACATGGCAGGCTAACAGAGACCCTACCCTTAAAAGGGAGCTTAATAGACTCACGTGTAAAGTCAGTGAAAAAATTGTCGCAGAAAAGCAGCAACAGTATAAAGAATTAATCGAATCCCTTAGCCAGGAAGACGTATCGCTCTGGCAATTCGCTAAAAGACTCAGAAAACCTCAAATTAAACTCCCGCCACTAATAGATGGCGCTAATATTGCGTACTCAGACGAAGAAAAGGCAGAGGCGCTTGCTAGGCATTACGAAAAGCAATTTGAACCAAACCACGATCTAATGTGTCAGGACACCCTAAGAATGGTTAGACAAACTCTAAACAATTTCAGGAACTCCCCGGTCACGGCTGAGATTAACCCAGCCACCCCGCAAGAAATAGTAGAGATTATCAAAAACCGTAAAAGCCCAGGGCACGACAAAATCAGGAATATCGCGGTAAAAAACCTACCCTTAAATATAATATTTTACTTGACCATCTTAATAAATAAAATACTAGAACTAAATTATTTCCCCAAAGAATGGAAGGAAGCGATAATTATAGCGATCCATAAACCTGGTGAGGATGCCTCAATTCCAGCCAACTACAGACCAATCAGTTTGTTGCCGACACTTAGTAAAATTACTGAGAAAATAATTCTTAAGAGACTGAACACGCACCTTAGTGAGAATGACATTATCATTCCGGAGCAGTTTGGATTTCGGCCAAAACACTCCACCACTCATCAATTGCTGAGAGTGGTGGAGTACATTTCTTCTGGTTTTAATAATAAGACACCCACAGCTGCGATTTTTCTTGACATCCAAAAAGCCTTTGATAAAGTGTGGCACTGTGGATTAGCTTACAAATTGATCACTCTAAAAGTCCCTGACGCACTTGTCAAACTTTTAATTTCATACCTAAATAACAGACACTTTCAAGTCAGAGTAAAAAATAACTTATCTACACCCAAGCTCATTAAAAGTAGTGTACCGCAAGGATCCATCCTGGGCCCGACACTCTTTAACATATATCTAAATGACATTCCCAGGACCCCAGACACGGAGCTGGCACTCTATGCAGACGACAGCGCGATACTTGCAAAACACCCTTACGTCTCAGTAATGCACAGACAGCTACAACAACACTTAGACATACTCCAAACATGGCTGGAAAAATGGCGAATAAAATTAAATCCCAATAAATGTCATTGGATTTATTTCTCAAGAAAACGTAAACCTCCGCCTCCTCTGTACATAAACAACCATGCCCTAAAAGCGGAAAAATCTACTAAATACCTAGGTGTAACGATAGACTCCCACCTAACTTGGAAACTGCACGTAACGAACATAATCAAAAAAGCGTATATAACCATAGGAGCCTTATACCCAATGATAGGAAACGGAAATCTAAGTTATCAAAATAAACTCCTAATTTATAAATCGGTCATCTGCCCGGGAATGCTGTATGCAGCACCCGTATGGGGATATGCCTGTAAAACTACCATAGACTTATTAGAGACAAGACAAAACAAAACCCTAAGGATTATAAGGAAAGCCCCTAGATACTTAAGAAACTCGGTAATTAGGAAAGACTTCAAAATAAAAACTGTTAGAGCCCAAATCAAAAAGCTAGCGCTTAAATTCTACAAAAATCTGCCATCTGTCCCAAATGAACTATTATTTAATCTGCATGACTATGATCATCGCAAGGCTAAATCTCGTAAGAGACCCCGCTCGGTACTTAACTTTGATATTCGGTACTAGGAACGTCCCACCTTAATCAGTTGATATTAAAGAAAACTCGCGATCTTTGGTTTTCTACAAAATGTTTAAAATCCTAAACTGCTAAAATGCTAGGTTACCCTCAGATCTGCATCAACCCCCCCCAAACTGCTTAAACTCTTTATGTGCAACAAACTGCCACACTAGGAGCTAGGACAAATAATAAAAACAGTAAATCAAAAACCTCGAACCTCCAACTATGGACCAATGAAATAATGTCACAGTATGAAGATAAGAACCACACATAGAGATTGGAGATTAAAGGCGCTTCGCGCCTGGTGCTCTGTTCTGGACGAAACTCTATGAAGATACTGAACCTTTTTATTTCAGTATGCTTACTCGATATAGAACGTCTCTTTCGTCATTCTCCAATTAGCTAGTCTTACCAATCACTATTTAATAATATTTTGCTGCAATGAGTGCTGATATTGGTATCTATCTTATTAAAGTTGCAGACTCCAATTTATTGGAAATATAAAAATCACGTTATTTGCGGAAGATACGCGCCAATATATAAATTGATTTTGCGATTTGGAGGGGGGAGATTATTACGTCTATTGCATCAATGTATACGGCTTGCATGCAATTTTCAATGTTATTTATACGAGTAAAAATTATATATTTTGTTATTTTATATAATTACCCTGCTCTCCCGTGTAACACAGGGTGTGTTTTCTAGTCTATATAAATAAAATTGAAAATCTGTCTGTCTGTATGTTTGTCTCATCGCCACGGAAGAACGGCTGAACCGAATTTAATGAAATTTTGTGAGTAGCCTTGAAATATCCCCACTTAAAATTGAGTCTATGTTTCGAGTTTCGAAGACCAGAGGTTTTCTAGATATTAATTAAAAACAAACAATTAAACCTGCAATAGAAATAGCATTATGCAGACGATATTTTTTCCGCCAATTTATTTAAAGAAAATTATATCATGCCGCTTAGCAGCGGATTTAAATCCAATGTGTTTAGGCGACAGACTATTTTTATTAAATCCTTTTGGATTTAAATAATAAATATATATGCATATAAAATAAATTTCACCGATATAGCATTTTTGACCAGATTATATCAATTACGATCTTCAGGTTTACGATCTTCCGGTTATTTATTTAAAAAGAAGTTTTTGACTACTATTACTAATTAACAGATTTTCTATTATAATGTTATTTGATATGCAACTCGTAACACTATTTATATAATTTATTTCTTTACTAAGCAATACCAGTATTTTGATATATTCTATGTCGAAAAGTGTACCAAATGTTGCTACTAAAAAGCACCTAAAATAGCCATTGTAGGAGTGGGGTCTATTTTGGCAATTATTTTCTGCTTATAAGACTACTCAAACAAAAGTTTTTTATATGTCCGTCTTATGGCAGGTTTGAGGTTATAGTACAGCTTACAGTATGTGCATTTATTATTTTATGATATCCCTATTTATAAATTTTATACGCAATTTGTTCAATATCAGCCAGTTACATTTTTCAGTATATATGTCAAAGTACACATGAACATTATTCTAAAGTTACTAAATTTTTTCCATATACATTATTGCCTAATGTATTGTAATTTACTGTAGTCGATTTACTGTATCGACAGTTGTTCCATATTTTATACAAATGTTCGTTATATCCGAAAGTTCTATTGGAAGCTTGTTCTAGGAAGATTGAATTTCAATAAGAGTTTAAACTGGTTTAAATCCTTAGGCTTTTAGCTAAAATCTCTGAATTAATTTAGTACTTTCTGGGCAAATCCAGATTTTCTTTTACTATCGATTTGAAATAAATACAAGATGTTTGCCCCATAATAAGTTTATGCTTACTGTTACTAATTAACAAATTTTCCATTATAATATTATTTGATATACAAATCATACTGAAATCTCAACTGCACTACTGTCATCAACTGCACTACTGTCAAAACCGCACTTCCGTCATAAAATATTTTCAATCAGGAATGGTAAAGCTATTATTTATTCCATTTGTCAAATAATAAATAAAATCATGGACTAACGTGATAGTCTATTAAACCTAAAATCTAAACTAATAGAAAATTGAAGCAATGTTTACTTCCGAGCATGGCATTTGTTTAGATGATGGGGAATTAATTTTTCTGAAATTGTTCCATATTGTGTAACCATGTACTATAACAAGATTTTTAACAAGAAAGATCAATCATGCATAAAGCATTGATTATGAAACATTTTCGAACTGAAATGCAATTTTGTTTAAGCATCTCTAAAATGCAATATATTTATTCAGTGGCGATATTTTTTAAAGTATCACAGTACTACAATAATTTATTTCAATTTGAAACTATGTGATATTATTCTTTTACATTCACATATGTCCCACAGATCGTCTCAATAACGTCATTGTTATACGGCAATTATCATGCGAACGGACAGACAAACAGAATGAACAAAGTCATAAACACTTTACAACTATGTTGGAAAGTGTTAACAAGAAAGATCAATCATGCATAAAGCATTGATTCATGCATAAGCATTGATTCATTTTACTATTATTAGCAAAATTAAAATATTCCTTGTATTTCTCCTGTCGTATGTATCATACCAAAAATTGAATATTTAATTAAGAATCGCATTGATTTATTTTACTATTATTAGCAAAATTAAAATATTCCTTGTATTTCTCCTGTCGTATGTATCATACCAAAAATTGAATATTTAATTAAGAATCGCATTGATTTATTTTACTATTATTAGCAAAATTAAAATATTCCTTGTATTTCTCCTGTCGTATGTATCATACCAAAAATTGAATATTTAATTAAGAATCGCATTGATTTATTTTACTATTATTAGCAAAATTAAAATATTCCTTGTATTTCTCCTGTCGTATGTATCATACCAAAAATTGAATATTTAATTAAGAATTGCATTGATTTATTTTACTATTATTAGCAAAATTAAAATATTCCTTGTATTTCTCCTGTCGTATGTATCATACCAAAAATTGAATATTTAATTAAGAATCGCATTGATTTATTTTACTATTATTAGCAAAATTAAAATATTCCTTGTATTTCTCCTGTCGTATGTATCATACCAAAAATTGAATATTTAATTAAGAATCGAAAAAATTTCAAACGATGTGCGTACAGACCTAAACTCCCCTTGGGTGCGGGAGTGATGATTTTACATCAATGATAATTGCTGAATTCTCAGCTCGATATACATGACCCTAATCCCCAGTATCTTCCTCGTTCTACATGACCAATTTACCAAATTATAAAATTTGCAAACGGAGAATATTATGGGGGAATTTATTACATCATTTGTACTTCCATGTACAATTAAAATTCCTTTTGTTCAAAGTCTGTTACATTTTGAATCCTAGGACTGGTGTTGGGCTTATTCATGTTAGTTTTTTATATGAAATGGTCCAAAATGTTTTAGCAAAACAAGATTTTTTAAGCAAAATGTTAAAAAAGTAACATAGTTTAAACGCTAATTTCAGCATGGTATTATTGTTCACATATATATAATACTTATAGATAAAACATTGAAACTTAAGAATATAAAATAAGGTTTTCTTTAAAAATAAAACTAAATTCCCAATCCCGTGAAATATTGGGATTAAAAAATTTAATCTCGACATTGGAAAAACATCCGAGATTGCAATCCCTAAATGCATGAAAGCATAAATGTAAGAAGTTATTGTTATTATTATTATTATTTATCATTATTCTGTTACATGTTCAAAAGGGATTACAAACTATAAATTTAAGATATTTGTAATAAAAAATAATTGTTTCCTCTGTTGTTTTTAAAACAAATATTTTACTACCTTGAGCAATAATCAAGCATGGTATTTATTCAATATTACCCCCACATTTCTGACTGCATGTTTCGTTTTCCTTTAAATAGCCTTGGGTGTTGGTCTCATTATCGGAGGATCGGAGGTAACGGGTGAAAACCCACGCCCAAAGTGATATAGTACTCTGTGGACACATACAATGTCCTTAAAAGTCATTCTAATGACACATAATTTTATTTGTCCACGGCCGCTCATATTATCCATATTCCATAATGCATTTGTCATGTGTTGTGATTTCCAATTTAGCCTCCTATAACATATTTTTCATAGCTATAATTGCATGAATAAATAGAAATCCCGACCACCCCAGGTCTTTGAAATTTAGGCCATTATTTCGCGTTTCTTTCTATTTCTATTTATTTCTTTTCTATATTTGTTTCAGAACCGATTTACCTACCAAGAGGAAAATTTATGAAGTAGTTGATGCCAAAATTAGAAAAGAAGAGAACTTTGCAAGTAAAAAAATATTGTATTTATTAATTAATGTAAATAATGTATTAATTTATAGAACTAGGGTGCTCTGCCATCACTTCCGAGAGCAGAGGCGGGAGCACTAACTTTTGACGTCTCGGCTTGTAAGCCCACTGCGAGTAGGTCTTTCGGATCGCGATGGGAGCTTTTGCTATTTGCTGCCCTTTTGATTCTCTGTTTGATGTAAAGGAGTAATAATTTGTCAGTAAAGCAAATAATATTTATGAAATTCGGAAGTATTTTCGATAATGTACATTAAAATGGGTGATTTAATATATTAATATTGCTGTACATTTCCTCAAAATAAAATATTTTGACTCAAATTCACTCTTTGAGCAAAGATGAGAGGATTCCGTTCAGTTAGTGTTTTAATAAAAGTTTGAAAAAGAACCCTGTATATTTATTGCTTAATTAGGCATTTTATTTGAATAATTCTTCAGGGCATTCAGCTAAAGTATGCGTACTTACAGATAAAGTATGCAGAAACTAAAATGATTACTGAATACTATATTTAAATGTCATAAGATAATCATTAAAAAGAAACTCGAAATTTAACTTTTAATATGCTTGCGTGTTTATTTATTTTTATTTAATTTTATTTTATTCATTTTTTGCCGTTGTTGTTATAAATTGTAATGATTTAGAATTAAGATAAAATACTAGTTGAATATCATTCATTAACCTATGCACTATAATTTGTAGAAGTTCAGGTTTTCTAATATGGCACATCTTATATTCCTTTTTTTACTACCACACATTAACAAATTTTAAACAATTTTGCTTAATTAGAAAGTTTGAAATAGCTCAGGGTCTTTGAAAATTTAATAAAGCTGTATAATAGAACTTTTTGGTATTAATATTTCATTTACAATTCCATTGAAGTGAAAATGTAAGAAAGATTAAATTAGCTTTGTATTAATAAAATAACATTAACTATAATATAATGAAATATGCAATGGTAACTTGAAATTGTAAGTTGGCTACTTTGCTTTTTTCAAGTAATTTTAACAATTTTCAATAACGTAATAACTCGCTACATAAAAAAAATGTGCACGACCTAAACACAAATGACTTCTTAACCCATTCTTTTAAAATTTCAGCATGCCATAACAATTAATAAAAAATATACATGCAATATAAAAAGATACTAAATCTTTTATATGCAATAACTTACTTATCAAACGGTTAAAAATATGTTATTTGATATGTGAAATATTACATTTTAGTGTAGCATTTTTATTGCTACGATTTCTTACTATTGACAATATCTTAAAAAGAGAATGACATTTTTTTATCTATATAAATAAAATTGAAAATACATCTACTAATACATCTACTAAATAGCCCTACTTAATTCCTGTGATAATTTTTAAAATATCACCTCTAAATGCATCGCATTTTAAAGACTCTACACATTCAGCGAATTGCATTTCAGTTGAAATGTGTTTCATAATCCATGCTTTATGCATGATTTATCTTTCTTGCTGCTTATTATTTTATTTCATCGTTCCCCCTCCACCTCGAAATTACAAACTAGACAACGGTAAACGTCCCATGCAGCTAAAATTCAAGTCTTGTCTTTTTTAATGTGCGATTGATCGCATTCACTTGCTAACTTACAAACTAGTTTAAATGCTGGTCACAAAAGTTCACCGTAAACAACATGCATAAATTTTATATTTATTTTATTTTCCAGCTCAAACTATTAAATTACGGAAGATTGAAGCGGCTAAAATTAAGCGAGTGGAGACGGACAATAGTTCTGATTCCAATGATGGAAAAACTGATGTGGAACCCCAACCTGTATACGATTTTAACACAGATTCCGCAGAGTCCGAAATATTTTCAGTCTGTTCAAGTGAAGCTTGTGCAAGTGAATATGACAAATCAAGTCAAGAAGTACGACTACCATCATCTGAAGACAAGCCATAGAAAAAAGATCTTAGAAGTGTTACACCGGACTATTATCATGATCATATAGACTTCTGTGACACTGGAGAAGATTGAGTTGAAATGTGTTTTACCAGTATTTAATGTTTCCATGTTTATTAAATTAATGTTCAGTTTCTTAAAGTTTCGGTCCGTTTTCTTTGCCAGTCTTTTAATGGTTAGTGTCTGTCCGTTCGTACGAAATCTGCTGTGAAATGACTTTATCAAAATGAAATTTTAGTATGTTATTGAGACGGTCTGTGGGACATATGCAAATGCATAATCTCACCCGATTAGTTTTGGATTGAACCCGGGTTGAAGAAATGAAATTTATTGAACCCTATGGGACCCAATGTTTAAGACATTCTTTAAGCGAAGTTAAAATTCACAAATTGCTTCGAAAATTATAGGAAATATTCAAATTATCCCATAAAATATATAACAAAAGTTTCCGCAAAATATGTTCTGTAGTTCTACTTCAGAATAAAATATGGCATCCATCTTTTTTCCCAAAGTAAAATTCGTGATTTCTAAAGTTCTTTTAAATTTATATTTGTGTAATTTCTGAGTATCTATATCGGTATAATTATATCGATAATTGACACGAATGAAACTCTGACAATAGTCAACGAAGTAGGGAATGCTTCTGCTCAAAATGCCGATTTTAGTTCTGCTGAACTTTCAAAAGTGGCTTTTAAAGCACCTCCGTTCTGGAAAATAAACCCAGAATTATGGTTTTCGCATCTGGGCTCTCAATTCTTAATCATCATAAATACTTAATCTTTCCGGAATCATTAATGAAAAAAATATATATCACAGATCTGATTCGCGTACCTCCTGAAAATAAATCTTATTCAGTCTTGAAAAAGATCATTTTGCAGATTCGGAAGTCGCAAACCTTCGCACCCTTTTGCAAGATTTACATTTAGGAGATAAGAAACCAAGTCATTTACTCCGCGAAATGAAAGATCTTGTCGGAACGAGTAACTGAACTGTTTCAACCAATTGACATTCTCTTAGTAACGAGCCTTAGCAACGCTTGCTGGTAGACATACAATCCATAGATCGCCCATTGGTATACACGTTGTACGTTACGTCAAGAATATTTAAAGAATTAAGTAATATTTATGCAATAACTTGCTATATTTGATGAGCTACAACACTAGAATTGTGCAATTTAAGCAACAAAATGATTGCAGACCTAATATTTAAGCACATTAAAGCCACTTCTCTTGGCTATCTTCACTAAGACGTTTCTTAGATTCATCTCCTCTAATTTATACAGCGAGGAGTCTAAAAAAGACTTCCTGTCTCTGTCAGAATGATATCCGCATTTGAAAACAACAAAAACGGTAGGCATAATAACAAATATAAATTTTTATAACTTATACAAGTGAGTATATTTACAATTGACTCAACCGAAAAACATGCAATGTATGTCTACCAGCAACGGTTGCAAGGTGTATTTTTGAGGTGTGACGTCAACTGAAACAGCTCTATACGAAAACCTTTTTTCACCGTGACGTCTGTGTGTGTGTCTGTGCAATGTATGTATTCAATCTAACTCAAAAACTAATGGATCAAATTTCGTAAAACTTGGTCGGTAAGTCACTTGTTTGTGATCCAGTTGCTGATTAGTTTTTGGTACGATTCGGGGTAAAAAAATCCGCCTCTTTTGCGAAATGACCCGCAAAAATCTTACGTATCCACTATAGCTAAAAATCTAATTTACTAAATTTCACAAAATTTGGTAAGATAAGTCACTTGTGGAAAACCCTGGTGTTGATTAAATTTTGATACGATTCGAAAAAGAACCTTCTTTTTTTTACGAAATGGCCCGCTAAAATCCAAAAAGACTGCGTATGCGCAAATGTATCAATTAAATGCTTGTTTTATACGTAATTTTTAACGAGGAAAAGAATAAGCCCAACTTCATTATTCTAGGACTAACCATCCTCGAAATATTTGAGTTTTTTCGCATTTTTGTTGCGCAGCCTTTGAAAAAGTTTGATGTGGGCAGCACATGACTTTCCCTACAGACTTATATCCATGTTCTCTTTATTTGAATTAAATTTAATTCACTTTTAATTCAATTTTCGTTCTCATTTAGTAACAGGACTTATTTTCAAAGGTAGCGTAGAGAAAATACGAAAAAACTAAAATATCTCGAGAACGGCTAGTCCTGGTGTAATGGGGTTGGACTTATTCTTTTCTACGTTAAAAATTACGTATAAAACCAGTATTCAATGGATATATTTGAGCATACCTAGTTTTTTATTTTAGATTTTGACGATTTTGGGGGCCATTTTGCAAAAAAGGCAGGTTATTTTTTTTTAAATCTTACCAAAATGTAATCAGCACCAGAGTAACTCACAAACGACTTATCATCCGAATTTTGTGTAATTCGGCCCATTAGTTTTTCATCTAGAGTGGATACAGACATTTTTTGCGGGCCATTTCGCAGAAAGGGCGGGGTTTTTTTATTTTGAATCTAACTAAAAACTAATCAGCACCAGGGTCACACCCAAATGACTTACCTAGCAAATTTTATGAAATTCGGCTTATTAGTTTTTGAGTTAGAGTGTATACATACATTGCACAGACAGACACACACACAGACATCACGCTAAAAATAGTTTTTTCGTATTTTAGAGGTCTCGAAACGCGTAAATCAGTCGAAAACTCGAGTTGCGATTTTCGGCATGATTCCAATACTTTCCTTATGCATTACCATGTATTGCAGGATAAGTAAAAATCTGGTGTGGGCAGCACATGACTTTCCCTGCAGACTCAAATGCATATTTTCTTTATTTTTTTAACAATTCATTAGATTGAGTTCAATTTAACCAAATAACACTACATTTGCATTTTTAATTCAATTTTTGTCTTTATTGGTAATTGGACTTTTTTCCGAAATCGGCGTAACAAAAATGCAAGAAATCTCAAATATCTTGGGAACGGGTTAGTCCAAAAGTATAATGGAGTGTGTTATATTATTTTCCTCTTCAAAAATGGCATGTAAAATAAGAATTTAATTGGTACATTTGAGCATACACTACTTAGTCTTTTTTTTTTTTTTTGTCAGATTTTGGCGGGCCATTTCGTAAAAAAGGCAGGCTGTTCTTTTCCAAATTGTACCAAAATCTAATCAGCACCAGAGTATCCCGTAAGTATCTTATCTGCAAAATTTTGTGAAATTTGATCAGTTAGTATTTTAGCTAGAGTGGATACATGGAATTTTTGTGGGCCATTTCGTAAAATAAGGCGGGTTCTTCTTTTCCGAATCGTCCCAAATTCTAATCAGCACCTGAGTATCCAACAAGTAAGTTATCTACCAAATTTTGTGTAATTTGGTCTATTAGTATTTCTGCTAGAGCGAATAAATGAAATTTTTACGGGCCATTTCGCAAAAAAAGGCGCGTTCTGTTTTTACGAATCGTACCACAGACAGACACACACACAGACGTCACGCTAAAAATACCTTTTTCGTATTCTAGAGGTTTCGAAACGTGTAGATCCATCGAAAACTTGAGTTGCGATTTTCGACATGATTCCAATACTTTCCCTATACATTACCATGTATTGCAGGAAAAGTAAAAATCTGATGTGGGCAGCACATGACTTTCCCTGCAGACTCAAATTCATATTTTCTTTATTTTTTTAATAATTTATTAGATTGAGTTTATTTAACCAAATAACACTACATTTGCATTTTTAATTTAATTTTTTGTTTTTATTTGGTAATGGAACATTTTTCCGATAGCGGCGCAACAAAAATGCAAGAAATCTCAAATATCTTGAGAACGATTAGTCCTAAAGTTTAATGAAGTAAGTTATATTCTTTTCCTCGTCAAAAATTCCGTATAAAACAAGAATTAATACATTTCAGCATACGTAGTCTTTTTTTTTTTTTTTTTTTTGCGGGCCATTTCGTAAAAAAAAAAGCAAGTTGTTATTTTCCGAATCGTACCAAAATCTAATCAGCACCAAAGTGTCCCTGTGACCACTTAATCAGTCAAGAAATCCACCACTAATATGAGGCAATACTTCCATATGGTACAACTGTGCATGACAGCATAGAACATTGTTATATTAACCAAAACCTCTTACAAAAATACCTACATTGATTACAAACATACCTTTTACCATGCAAATTGTTTCCGCTTAGAGAAAGGGAAGAAGTAATAGCTTGCAAAGAGTCATATCAGTCACTCGTCACTTCAGTTATATATTAGAGTCTAATAGTACTGACTCAATTGGTCATATATGACCTATCCACAAAATATACTTATTCTTCTGAATACCTTAATTGGTAAAGCACTATATAGCATAAAATTGTGATTCTCTAGCTATGTATATATACATATAGCTTTACCTGGACTGGTGTATAGTAGCCACTTTATACACCAATCTGTGGAAAGAGATATATATTTTAAATGCATGATGGTATTTGAAGCAGGTGAAAAGTGAGCAAGAGCCCCTCTCATCCTTCCCCCACGGTGTATAGCAGTGGTGAGGAAACCTTTTGGTCCATATGTCACTAAAGAAATATGGAATGTTTTGAGAACCACATTAAACGTCACTCTCACAATCGCCTTAGGATGATTTAATATTTATAAAAATAGCAGCATTTATGAAATAAGTATTGTCCTATGTGGTTACTAGGATTTGTAATTATATCTTGTCAACCACTATATGTTAGTGACCACAAGTACAAAGCTAAAATTTATTAACTAAATATTAACCCCGGCTGTCCCTTGTCTACCACATAATTTAAGCTAGAGACCAAATAATCTTAGATTTAAAACATGTTCTGCTCGGTTTTTTCACATAAAATTATTTTTTTTTTATATCCTAAGTGTATAACTTGGTAAATATTGAGAGAAAATTAATAATACTAATGATTTAAATTTTATTGGTGTGATTTTAAATCACTAGTTTTACTCATCTTTACTATTTAGAGTTGCTACTTAATTTTTTTGTTCATTTTGAAACATATTATTATTTTTAAGCTTTTTAATTGTACCATGCATGCCAGTTACAGTTAATTTCAATTTCATTCAACACCAGAGCGTTGTAGTTGGTAAAAATATACCAATTCCATCTCCTAAATAAAACTATTTAAAAGTAATATTATTATTTTTAAATAGTTATTAGATATTAATATAATAGAATATTTAATTTTTTAATAGTTTTTAAATAATTTTCAAGTAATAAATCAAAGAACATCAAATGTTTACCAATTAGAAAATATTGATATTAAAAATTAATTGCTATTTACGTCAGTGTCAGAGTCTGACAGTAGAACAAAAGAGGAGTCGCAGTTGGAGTTAAAGGTTTGAGGTATCTACTCCACAGCCCTGTTCAATACGCAATCATATATCTATCACAGACAGTAACAAAGCCTCCCTTTTTGTTTACTCTAAGTGCTAATTGTGATTTTCATAAGAGACGAATATTTAGTAAGTTTTATTGTTTACTTAAAGAATTTCATACGTTTTTGCCACACTACTACTATCTTACCTAATGTTAAAGATATATTTAAATATAGCCGCATCATTTAATTAAAAATTAGTTAAGATCAAATTTATAAAATTTTGTAACGTCTCAAAATGTTGTAATTTTTACAGTTTTCTTGTTTTTAAGTGTTTTGTACACATATTTGAAAACGAGTTATTGGGGGGGGGGGGGGGGGGGCTCTGAAGTATCTTCATCTCGGACCCTGGCGTCTTGGGATGAAAATAATCGTGCCAAGTTTTATTCAATTCTCTCAATTTGTTATAGCGATATCGTGTCTACAGACTCGCAGACAGACAATACACACGGACATAATTTAAAAAATGGTTAATTTGCATTCTTTATGCTCAAAGTGCGCAGATCCATCAATATCCAACAGTTAATATATTTTTACTCCAATACATTCCCTTTACATATACTATGTGTTGTACGGAAAAATATGGGAAAGGAACATCTATTTTTATATAATGTTTTATTACAAATAGAATGGTTTCATTTATATGTTTCCAACTAGGAACGGTAATCATTGAATCACAACTAAGAAGATTATCCCATAATCTCGTGTTTAATTTGTGAAATGATGTTTACTCATTCCTGAATTTATGCCAAAAGCGTTGTAGTGAGCAATGTCATGAATTTAATGGTCTACCAGAAAAGTAGTCACTATTTTTTAAAAAAAATTGCCAATATCCTTAAAATTAGCTTTAATTCTAATCAGATATCCTCATGTAAAATTAAAGTAAAAATATATTTTAAAATTTTGTATAATATTTTACTTTCTAATTGTTTAGTCTAGTCTAACTTATTAAATGAATTAAAAGATCAAAAGAAGTTTAATGCTGAATATTATTTTATTTAATAATATTGTATTAGAGACTAACTCTGCTAAAACTGACGAAATTGCATTGTAATAATTATAGTATAGAAACATATAACACAAAATCTTCGCTAAGCCTGCTGTCTTAAATAATTTAAAATTAAAAATACTTCATTATTATTTAAAGCATAAGCAAATTGAATATATCAAACGGTTTCTGAGGCTTCCTTCATCAAAATAAAATACAGAGCAACCACTCCTTTGCTGGTTTGGTTGCTCTTTTTATCCGAAGGAGAGTGCTTTTGCCTCCGTAACCGGTTGATATATTTAATCAACTATTTATGCTGAAACATTCTTGAAGTATTTTTAAACTAACTTGAAGTATTTTTAATTTCATGTTATAAGATCTTTTTCTAATTGGAAAAAATATTTTGAATTATTTTCACAATTATAGAAACTCTTACTGTAATTGCGTTTATAATATAACTCTTAATGATTAACTCAAACTAAAACCGCAATAAAATAAATATGCAGTAAATTTTATTAGAAACACAGCCCCCTAAAAAACAGTGGAAGGAGTGGAACAAGGAAAAATTCCCCAAGTATTATAAACACAATTACAATAAGAGTTTTTATAATTGTGAAAAATATTTCAAAATATTTTTTCCAATTAGAAAATCTGGAATTAAAAACCATTAGCCTTAAAGTAAAAATACTTCTTTAGTTTCAGTATAAATAATTGATTAAATGACTCAACCGGTTTCGGAGAAAAATCATTCTCCTTCGGTAAAATATAAAAAGGCAGAACAATCAAACCAACAAAAGCAAGAATGTTTTTATTTATAAGACATCCTTTATCAAAATAAAATACAGACCAACCACATTCTTTCCTTTGCCGATTTGGTTGCTCTTTTTTTTCCTCTCTAACCATCATGGTTGGACACCTATAAGTATTCTATCTACAATTGATGCATAATACAAAGTTTTCTACTAATGTATGTACATCAGAAAAAACCTCAGGTTTTCTATAGGTAAAGATTGGTTAATATAATCCCTTAACTACATCCTTAGATTAAATTTTTTATTTTAGTGTTATAAATCATATATGTAATACAGGTACTTAAAGTATTAATCCCCTTGTTTCTTGCATAAACATACATGGTGTAAAGCAAGAATAATGTATAAGATGAAAAGTTGCAAAACAGATAAAAAAATTTTGCACGTGGAGCTAGGCCTTTCTGGCTCCCCCTCCCCCCCAAAAGTTTTTTGAAAACGAATAGAACAAAAGCTCATAAAATATATGGGTTCTTTTTTTTATTTCATAATTAATATCAGAATGATACTAATTATGAAAAAAGTGAATTCCAACAACTTCAAAAAATTACTGGTGCCATATCTCTTTGAATTTTGACCAGGTGCGAAACTGCATAAGACATGTAACATCTTCAATGTAGGTGGCTTGAATAATGTTTGCAAAATCAGTGTCGTAAGGTATAAAAACTACAGAAGTACATATTACATATACAGCACTTTTTGTGCGCATCCAGTACATGCATAATTCTTACTTTCCCTACATTGCAGTATAATGTATATAAGGAAAGTATTGTGACGAAGTCGAAAATTCGAATTCGAGGTTTCGACGGAAGAGCACACGTTTTAAGCATTCCTAAAATAGAAGCGAACGTTTTTGAGGTTAAGGTCTGTCTCTAAGTATGTTAGTGTGTGCGTGTGGAAGCGAAATCTCACAAATGAACGTTTCAGAAATAATTTGGCACGGTTATCACGGGCATCCCCGCGGCCCTGGACCCCTAAATTTTGTATATGTTAAACCACTTTATTCAGAAATAATTATTTATTTAATTATTTGAAAATATGTTAATAGTTTTACATATTATACATCTTTTAAAGTTTTACTTTTAAATAAAAGTTCTACATTTACAAAAGTACCTTCTGGATAATGGTCCTAAACTTCCCAAATTTGCTTTGTGATGTTTGTTTTTCTTTGCATGTATTCAGTATGTCGAGAGTGTAGGGACCCCCCAATTAACACCGGCCCCACAGTGGCTTAATCAAGCCTTGGGAACACTCCCTTAATTTTCAAATGAATTTTTGAAAACATCTTTAAAAATAGGGATCTTCAATAATCATAAATAAATAATCCTTTCAGCCGTGATTTTTCATTAAAAAACGAATGACAGAAACTTTAGAACGCTACCATGAGCCATTCTCGAGATGTTGCCTGTTTTTCAAACATATTTATAAAAAAAATTACATAAACTTAAAAATGCAGAAGTGTTATCAAATATGTCAAATTCTCGTCTCGTAGAGAGCTATGGAGAAAGTTCTTCAACCGTCCCAACAGGAAGACCCATCCCTGCATTTTTCAGATTTGTTCAAAGAAGCTGTTGACTGTTTCACATTCTTTGTCAAGGTCACAGACACAAATTCTGTGATCACAGATGTCTACGCGGTGGCATCTCTGCATTCTTTGTGGAGAATACGAGGGATCGCACTCTCGCATGTCGTATGTGAGATTATGCAAAAAAGAGTTGACTCAGCTTTCTTCTATATTCGTATAGTAAATTGGTTCATAATCTGCATGCCTGTTGAGAAGGGGGTGGGGACGGGGTGATTCCTCCCGAGGCCGGATTTTTGAACTCTTCTTAAAAAAAATTTAAATGGAAATATATAAATAATGATTA
Source organism: Amaurobius ferox (assembly GCA_951213105.1). Classification (NCBI taxonomy): domain Eukaryota; kingdom Metazoa; phylum Arthropoda; class Arachnida; order Araneae; family Amaurobiidae; genus Amaurobius; species Amaurobius ferox. The sequence continues at coordinate 167,739,291 of OX578133.1, forward strand.
TGGAAGTGAAAAAATAATTTTTTCACTCAAAATATTTATCTTTCTTTTTATCACCAGGTAAAGAAAAATGTGGTACTGCAACAAATCTGGTTTACAAAAGCGAAAAGATGTTCCGTTTCTAATGTTTTGCTTATTCAAGAAAAAATTAATAGCAATTAATTGAAAAAAATATTTGATATTTATTATTTTCCGGTTTTGTCTACTGTATTTTTTATAACTCGAACATCTTACACTTTAAATTTTCTCTAAAATATACAAACTACTTTAAAACTAAGCTCATTGTGAAGGGAAATTGAAATAAGGCCTAAGCAAAATAGAGGCTCGCGAGTTGCTCCCCCTGGGTCCGGATTACCTCTCCATGGCCTTGATAATCTGTATCAAAAACCGTCAAAAACCTATAGAAAGCTAGCATGGACCGTTTTCAAGATATTATACGATTTAAGAACAATTTTTGAAAAATCAGCACTTTGAATATTGTTACATAAATTATTTCATTACATAAATTATTTTACATAAATATTTTTTAATTAAAAAATGATTTTAATTTAGAACAGCATGAACCGTTCTCGAGATATTGCATGTTAAAAAACATGCAATATTACAAAACAAACAATAAAACAAACAACATTAATTTAAAAAAAAAATTATACGAAATTAAAAAAGTAGTTAAGTACTGTAAATATGTTAAATTTCCGTATGCAATGTTATGCAACATCAGTTTCGTGAATCTAAATAGTTCCACTCACGAGGGAAGATACTTTTTGTAATAGTTTTGTATTTTGACTCTTAGGAATTCGCTAATAGTCAATTATTTCATACAATTGATATTAATTAAATGTTAATTGCATACGGATCCAAATTTTGTACGTGAGTATGAATAAGCCATTTGTTTGGAATCATAAGTTGCAAAAATAGCCCAATTTCAATGTATATGTTGCTAATTCAATGGCAAAATCATAGTTTTGTGGATCTTGTTTCATTAATTCGCTGTCAAATAAAAAAAGGCTCTGCGTCCCGTAGGGAAATTTAAAATCATCAGACTTTTAACATAATGTATATCCACACTTACATTTTCATAATACACACATACGGACATATTTTTAAAAAATATTCAAAATGTGTTTAAGAGATTTAAAAAAGTGTTTATCAGTCAAATTACGATTTCCAAAGTTTTGGGAAAACTGTATATTTCCTTATGGTATACAATAGTATGATGTTGCATGTAGTAAGTATTGTTTACTCAAAAATTCTTAAATTTGATAATTTGAGGGAGAACACGTTTTAAGACCACCTGAACACATTTCGATATTCATGTGTGCGTGTGTGTCTCTGAGATATGAACACTAAGCTAAAAACAAATGCTTGTATCGCTATGAAATCTTATTTTGTCATGATATTACGCAAAAAAAAAAACCCAGAACTAAATAAAATATTTTGTAATTTGCACTATTAGATCACAAATTACTTGAATTTTAGATTTTCCACCATTTCCATTTCCCATAAAGAATGTATGGCGTATATCCAAGGTATTTAGAAAAATATATCTATGGGGCAATAAGCCAGACAAAAACTAGCTATATATAAGCTAGACAAAAACTAGCTATAAATAAGCTAGATAAAAACTAGCTATTGTATAAGCTAGACAAAAATTAGATATATCTACGGGGCAATATGCAGATATACAGATATATCTCTAATGTTTTGCTTGAATAAGCATGCATTTTCTACATACATGCGTTTTCTAATGATATAAAAATAATTATTTATTTAATATTATTAAATATCCTGTTATTGCGTTATTCACCATTTGTAATAATAGTACCGAATTTCATTTAAATAACTCGTTTCAATTCGTTTGTGAAATATCGCTCGCCCATGGAAGGATTATACATCACTTCAAAAACAAGCTCAGGGATATTTAAAACATGTAAATCAACCGAAAACTCGAATTCGAAACCATCACAATTATGTATTAATTATATTATAGTATAATTCATTAATTATATTATAGCATATACTTTAGTTTTTTTTACGTAATCTGCTTTTAAATCTATATATTATTAAATATCCTGTTATTGCGTTATTCACCATTTGTAATAATAGTACCGAATTTCATTTAAATAACTCGTTTCAACTCGTTTGTGAAATATCGCTCGCCCATGAAAGGATTATACATCACTTCAAAAACAAGCTCAGGGATATTTAAAACATGTAAATCAACCGAAAACTCGAATTCGAAACTATCACAATATTATGCATTAATTATATTATAGTATATACTTCATTAATTATATTATAGCATATACTTTAGTTTTTTTTTTACGTAATCTGCTTTTAAATCTATGCAGTATTATACATAGATGAGATCGATGCGTAATAAGCAAAATAACATTTCATCTGAAAACACTAAGCAGCAATTTGTAAAGAAAAAAAAAACATGAAAAGAGGGGGGAACATTGTTATGACATACGTAAATGACGTAACGATGCAACGCAATGCCATGAACATTTAATAAATAAAACTGTTCGGCGAGATGAACTGTGTGCCGAGTCTTTGCTCCCTACATGATCTGGGAGCTGAGAACGAGACCGTCAAAGATGTTGAAGAAGGAAAAATGGGGAATACACGAGTTTATCAAAATATATACTAATAATAAAAAATCCCAAATAATGTACATTTACAGAATATAGGACGTAAATTTAAAAATTTTTCGCCTTAAAAAAGTAATTTAAGTTTTAAATTTCATGAAATCGAGGAAGCTTGTATATATACTAGAAAATATACACGACGTTGCTCGAAATTTAAGATGCAAAACTTTGATTAAATTTACACCATGACCGCTGCGTTTTTCTAAAAGCGCTTGATTACAATAGCATCTTTGCAGTAGCTCAAGACCATGCAGAAAATGTATCCGACGTTGCTCGGGATTTAAAGCAAGAATTCATTAAATTCATTCATTCAATTTTTCCAAAGGCATAGTGGATCACTGTGAGAACTCATGCGGCTGCACTCGATCCGATTTAAAAAAAAAAAAAAAATCTTTATTAGGCGGTTTTTCTTAGGAGCCGAGGTACCTCTGTATCTAATTTCATTGCCGTACGGAGATTAGATCTTTCCGCTACAGATTTCAATACTTTCCTATATATTTCCATGTATTGTGTTGAAAGTAAAATGGGACCCCACCCCCCACCCCCGATCCTTTGACGCCCAAGCTCCGCGCTCTCAAATTGTATATTTCTCTCTCCGTATCAGTGACCGTAGCACTATTTCGTGAAAAATAAGGTATACATTATGCTAATCTTTAACAAAATAATTTGCTTCAAACCGTTTCTCTAAAAATTGACCGTTATACACTTAGTTTTCTTTTATATTTTGATAACTTGATCTCTTCTCCCACCATTATAAAAAAAAATCCGATGTGGGCAGCACATGACTTTCCCTGCAGATTCAAATTCATTTCCACTTCATTTCATTAATAATTCGTTAAATTGAGTTTAATTGCACTAAATAATACACATAATTAATTGGGCGAGCCGGACGGTCTGGGTCTTCAACACATAATTAATTGAAATGACACTAAATTTGCACTTTAAAATAAGCTTTCGTTTTCATTTGGTAACTGGACTTATTCTCCAAACCAGTGCAGCAAAAATGTGAAAAAACTAAAATATTTAGAGAACGGCTAGTCCTAGAGTAATGGGGTCGATCTTTATTTTATCATCGCCAAAAGTTACATGTGAAACAAGCATTTAATTGACATATTTGAGCATACGTAGTCTTTTATTTCAGATTTTAACGAATTTTGAAGGCCATTTCGAAATAAAAGCCGGATTCTTTTATCCCGAATCTTACCAAAAACTAATCAGTACCAAGGTCATACACAAGTTACTTACCTACCAAATTTTATGAAATTCGGTCAATTTGTTTTTGAGTTAAAGTGACTACATACATTACACAGACAGACAGACACACACAAGCGTCATGCTAAAAATAGTTTTTCGTGTTCTAGATATCCTAAAATGTGTAGATCCGTCGAAAACTCGAGTTGCGATTTTCGGCATGATTCCAATATGTTTCTTATACATTACCATGTATTGCAGGGAAAATAAAATTATATATATAGAGGGTGTGAGTCCTTATTGGACTTTCTCTTAAATAGTGTTTAGGTCTACTTCTATTTTGTTTTCTCACCAAATGGTTCATATGTGTTTCACCAAGAAAATAAATGTTTATACTTTCTCTACACCTAATCTACTTCATAATTTTCTGTAAATTACATCAAATGTTAAAATAAATTCCCTTTATACAGACAGTGGATGATAGCACAGCTGTAGCTAACGTATTCGTGAATTGAATATCAATGTCATTTTATTTGCTTTAAATATATTTTCGACATTTGTCCATGCACCTTTAACATTGGATTGTTAATAAAAACATCCAAACATATTTTTTAAATCAAAATATTTAAATGGCAAAGTTGTTAATTTAAAATAAAAATAAGAAGTTAAATATTTTTTAATTAACACAAAATCTGTATTTTTCTATCTTGCTTATAAAGATTTTGAGTATGAAATGATGTCTAATTTGCTTATACCCTTTTCATCACATAAATCAAAAATAAAAAGTGAAAATATTTAGTCATATCAATTAATTTAAATAATTTTTACATTCTATTAACAGGCCGCACATAGGTGGATGGGGCATATACCATTCGAGTGAAGGTCCCAGACCTCAATATTTTTGAGACTGAAGAAAACATAAAAAGTTTACAAAGAGGAGAAACTCCAACATAATTGGGGTGGGGGCATGGTAAATATTTGTAGTGGGCTCGTAATTTCTATGAGCAGCCCTGCTATAAATGTCTTTAAAAAAATTAGCAGCACAAAAAAAATTGTAAAAAGGTATCAACTGGTTTCAAAAGCAATAAACAACCTTCTTCGTCATGATAAATGAGATACAGCATTAGCATCATACCAGCAAAGGTGATGCTGTGTTCTAATGAAGTTGTAGTTTTTAGATTCTTTTTGATAGCAGTGAAAAGAAATGTTTTTATATCTTTACAATATTATTTAAGTTAAAAAAAAGATTCTATTTTCCATTAACATTTCAAGTTTTGATATCTTAAAACTGATTTAAATCAGCAATTACTTCAATTCAGATTAAAAATAAGATTTCATTCACCAAAGGTAAATGCCTAGATTACTGATATTTCACAGAATATAAATGTCAATAATAAGTGAAGAATATATTATTTTATCAATTTATAATGGTACTATATACAAATGAAAATTAATATATTTTTTCATATTCAGATTAGGTACTCACTTTTACATTTAAAGATTTAATACACATTCAATTTGTAATGTGCGAGGTTCAAAATGTGGATATGCAGTCAAAGCTGTATATTACATTTTCAAACCCATTACAATCTTTCTCATTACATATTTATAACAAGAAACTTTTCCCCGAGCATTCCATTATTCGTAACTGTTTTTGCTCTGTTTGAACCAAAAATTAACTCATCACATATATCCTAACCATCCTCCCCAAACATGTTCTTATCTAGTTGACTTATGATTTGGGTGGCTTAAAGATAGCCTAACATAGAGACCAGAGATCTATTGTACTTTCTTTACCTAGTTACAAAAGCATCTATTAAAACTACATCTAGAAATTTTTAATTTCATCAAAATACTTTATATAAACCTTGCACTGAATGGAAACAAAAACATGAAAGTAGATTATATGTAAGATTATTAATTACAATAAATTTATTTTGAAATGAATTTATATTTCTTGCATATAATTATATATATTTCTTAGTAAAAAGATACTGCATTATACGTAAATAAAATATAATGTAACACACCTTGTAATTTGTGACTACTCCTGAAATAAGTAAGGTATAATCAGAGCTAGAAGGAAGCTTAGGGGGCTAAGCAATGAGCAAAGTTACATTATCACCCTTCCCAGTGATTTTTTACATGTACATGGTATTCTACATTGCATCTGAAATTATGGGTACTATAGTGTAAGCATCCTACCAAAGGAATATTCAAAGTCCCACTTATAAAGTGGGGTTCTTGCTTCATGTGCAAAACTACAGAAAGACAATAATGATTTAAAACTATTTTGATATGTAAAAACAAACATGCATTGAAAATTGAAGTATATACAACCAAACATATTTAAAGTAGATACAAAATATAACTGAGTTCATGCTAAAATTATTTCATTGCTTTCATTTCCATAATATATTTTCTTTTATCCTTAAACTAAATATACATTCACCACAAATAAAAACAAATAAGAGAAAGAAAAAGAAAATTCAAAAATATATACTAAAATTGTGGAAAAAACAGTGGATTTTTAAGCAGACAAGAATAGGAAGGGCTTATTATTTCAAAAGGAAGAGGGGGTGTGTATGAGAAATTTTATAAAAATTAAAATGCAAATTTACAATATTATCCTAGAATAAACTTTAAAATAGGTACTCGCCACTTACCACAAGTTGATTACACAATGCAGTGTGGTGATTAAATGAAACAACTTTGGGCCAAATCATCCCTCTTCTATTCTGTTTTAATCAGAAAACTGTCCAAAAGTTTGATAACTGTTTATTATTTCCCCAATTCTTATCCCTCATACCTATATATATATATATATATATATATCTATATCTATATATATATATATATATATATATATATATATATATATATATATATATATATATATATATATATATATATATATAAAGTATATGTAACCATACTTAATGATTTTACAAAAAAATTGTGATACAGTGGTCATTAAACTAAAACTGCCTACTGGACGCTTAAGGGAGAGTTTCCTTAAAATTTATTGTTGAAGTGAAGAGTAAATTCCATGGTTCGCTACTGGAAAAAAGCAAAAAAGGCTTTCGTTTAAATTTTGAAGCACAAAAAAATAGGGTTATGCATAGTGAGTAAGGAACGTAGGTCCCTAACATACAGTGTCTCTCGACTAATGCATTTTCTGTCAAAAATGTCTTCAAAACTGCAGTAAAGAACAAAATAAAAACTTCATAATACAGCATACATTAAATTTTAGCCAGTTGATTACTAAAATGTAATGTATGCTGTATTTTGACAAAGTCCTTACTTTATTGGTATATTCTTAATACATTTACCATTTACTGTTAAGACTCTGTTATTTTATTAAATAAAAAATGTATAACCAAATAAACAGCTGAATTTCAATCAGTAAAAACTTGTGATATACATTGAGCAAATTTATGGGAAATAATCCTTTGAGTCTGGCTATGCTTTCATAGAATGAGGATGGTCAAAGACTTTATTTTATAGAATTTCCATTTATTCACTTATATTATCAATAGATGAAATATTATATACAAAGCTAACTATAGGAAGTAGCTTGAAAAAACGCAGACATACAAGTAAACATATTTAAAATGCTGAATAAACTCAAATAACTAAAAATATTCGACATTTTTGTATGAACCTATTAATTTTTGTTGTCGGAAACAGTTTAGAATTGAGCATAAAAATAAACAAAATATTATTTAAGTCAAATACTTGAATTTACCTACCTCATGTGCATTAGAGAATAAAAGCTCTTAAAATATACAAAACTTAACAAAAAATGCTTAAAAGCATAAAACATAGGCACAAGTAAATATATTTAAAATGTTGAAATTTCAAATACACTTCAATAAAATCAACTTGTCAGTTTTGCATCAAATCTTATACTAATATTCAATACTATTATAAGAGCATGTAAAATGTTGTTATACAACATTTTACTTTATTTATATGGGCTCTAAGTTAATTTGCATATAATGTAAACATCAAATATTATCAATAAGAAAAAAAAAAGATAAAACTTACTTTTCTTATTGTCCATTTCAAGGCAATTGCTTCTTCGAAACCTATAGTTATCCTATATTTCATGCCATACTCTAATATTAATATACAATATAATTTGCAAAACACTTGGAAACATGTTGAAATAAAGCCGAATACTTCTCGGAGAAAAATGTTAATGTCTGTTAATTTTGATTATCCCCCTAATATCGGGTTTTGTTCAGAATTAAGAAGTGGAAGTGAAGAGTGCTACTTCAAATTAAACAATCACCTTTTCCCACATTTCACCAAACCTGCGATATTCAGCATCATGTTGACAAAATGTGACCTGGTGGTGGGTGTTTCTAAAGCCACCTTAACTTTGATGTGTGCACATTGGCTTAACTGTGCCAGTTTTATTTAGCATTTTCCCAAAAGAAACCTTGTTAAAACATGTCATTTTAACTAAAATGTTAAAAATCATAAACACAACATTAATCCTAGGATTCTGGATAGCATGAGCATTTTGAGCGAAAGGAATTTATATTGTGCATTAAAGTGAGAAGGATCTGAAAATTTTTAAATTTGCATATCTTATAATTAGTTACAATTGGTAAATGGTAAAGAAAAGGGACTGGAGATAGAGACGTGTACTTCGAGCTAAGAAGATAGCAAATTATGATTAATGTTAGAGATAATATGCATCTGGTAATTTTCTGAAGGGAATCCAATTTTCTATAGATTTTGGCATTAGGGTTTCTGGGATATTAGTCTATGATTCTATTTATATTTGATAACTGGCACCTGCTATTCATGGTTGAAATGATATTACCATATTAGTATGATTTTACATTTGAGATTTTAGTGTGATTTATATTTTAAAGAAAATTCTATAGTAATTGCAACTTATTTTTCAGATAAACATTTAGATCTATTTCACTTCAATATTAAAAAAAATCAAGACTAGCACTTTGGATAAAGAAAATAGGAAAATGCTAAAATGATTTTAGATTTTAGTAAAATTGTTAAGATTTTAATATACCTGTTGAACCCCTGTGCGCACTTATATGGGTTATGTATAGAGAGCAAGGTACATAGATCCCTAATACAATTACTGTCGAACTATTTACTGCTATGACTCCGCTACTATATTGAATTTAAAATGTACACAGTTGAATTTCCAATCAAACAGAAAAAAATTTCAACGCTGGGTTTATAGGAAATAAGGAAAGGGATGAAACTGTCAATATCAACTTTCATTTTGTTCTTTTTTCATTTAAGTCTGTGTGTTTTAATAGCACTGATGCAGGGCCACAATAAGGAAGTGGTTTCGACTATTCACCTTTCGGTTCAAGATGAGTAAAGCAACTTCCTTATAAAATGATGATGAAGTATTCATTTCTTAGAATTTTGTTTGTTATGTTATTAAGAGAATATACAACATACAATGTAGCTCCACAAATAGTTAATAACATACATCATAGGTAGAAAAGGTAAAATATTTAAATTGCTGAAATTTCAAATACACTCCAACAACAACAAATAGGAATTTCTCAGTTTTACCAGAAACCAATTTGTTCTTGTTTTCTGAAATAGTTTAGAATTAAGCATAAAAGAATAAGCACATCATTATGAACTCATACAAAACATTACAAATGCATGTACAATGAATTTTGCTAACCCATGAGCAATAGAAATAGAGCTAATAGAATATGAAATGCTTAAGAGTGTAGGTGATGGTACGACAAGCAAATCCATTTAAGGGTGAGCGTCAGTAAATTTTCTGCCCTATCCGCGCTTTGTTAACTTTCGCGGCACACATATTTCGCCAAAATTCTGTTCAAACAGTTGCGAAATATTTTCTGAAAGATAAAATGCAATGCTTAGATTATATTAAAACTAAATTTAATGCCCCCAAAAACATAGAATATATTTTTTATTTTAATTCAAAATATTTTTGGTGCTGCCATCTGTTGTCGTAATTTAATTCATACCGATTATTTTTATTTTTTAATGAACATTTTTAAATACCTATTCCTTCTAACACAGTGTTAAATGCAACAACAGATCATATATAATAATGCCACAATCGCGAAAAGGTAATTTATCATTCTATAAATTTGATAAGGGATCTGAATGTACATCACTGAGGACTGCAGTTTTGTCTTCAAGTCCAAGTTCAATTACGTTTCCGTGATTATGGCATTATATATGATCTGTTGTTGTATTTAATAGCGTATTAGAAGGAATAGACATTTAAAAATGTTCATTAAAAAATAAAAATAGTCGGTATGAATTAAATTACGACAACAGATGGCAGCACCAAAAATATTTTAAATTAAAATAAAACATATATTCTATGTTTTATTGGGTATTAAATTTAGTTTTAATATAATCTAAGCATAGCATTTTATCTATAAGAAAATATTTCGCAAGTATTTGAGCAGAATTTTGGCGAAATATGTGTGCCGCGAAATTTAACAAAGCGCGGATAGGGCAGAAAATTTACTGACGCTCACCCTTAAAGTGTTAAAATTTTAAATATACTTCAACAGCAATATATGAATTAACTCGTCAGTTTCCCATCAACACTCATTATTTATATATCAATATTTATTACAGTAAGAATACGCATATAAGATTTAAGATTTGTACTGATCCGTAAGAACATGCAATATAAACATGAAATTTTATTATCAATAGGAAGAAAGTTTCTACATACTTTTATGTATAGTCCATTATTTGAATTTATTAGCCGAGAAAAACAGGCTCTGTCTTTGAGATTGAATGCATTTCATAACATCCAGTTTCTGGATTAATCCGGAAGTGAAACAAGGGCTACCGCAAATTGAACAATAATCGCTGTTTGGCGCAGGGTCAGATCTCGCCAAACCTGCGATATTCAGAGCCATCTATCGGAAGAAGGTAGCTTTTTGAATCGGTTTTACTCCGCCTTAATATAGTATCTGTGTTCTGTGGTGTACGGTTAGAAATTCTTTGCTGTGGGTAGACGCATGTGGGATATATTAGTCTGTGGGGAATTCTTGAGGGAAAATATTGGCTGTGTTGGATGTTCGGTGTTGTGTGTTAAAGAAATTAATAAGGTAAGTTATAATAATAAGATAACATTTATTTATGCATTTCTGATAAATATTTTCTTTAACTTACAGTTTTTGAAGATTGTTTATTAATTTCTTTTAATTTTATTCGTATATTTACCATGTGCATCGCTATTCGTAAATTTACCACGTGCATCACTATTCTTCAATCATCACTATTACTGTCGATGTACTTTTCCGTAATTATAATGTTATATAATCTAATATTGTTAATTATATGTCTTGGGGAGCCGTTCTGTCCATATTGTGAAAAAAAAATTAAATCTTCAGTGGACAGAAAAATTTCAAAGTTTTAACGTTAGGAGCTTTCCTTATCGGAGCCGCTTCTATGATTCGGTGGTTATTAGTTATTTAAACAAACATTCTGCATCAGACGAATTTTTAAGTTCGGTTTCATGTGCTTTCATCATGTAGTATCAATGGCGTTATTTTCAACGGGAGACAGGGTTCGTACGGCTCCTGGAAATCCTTGAAAACTCCTGTATGTAAGATTTTTTCTTATAAGGGCCCTTGAAAACTCCTTATTTTATTCGTTTTGGCTCTAAACTCCTGAAAATCGAAAAAGACTTCTTGAAAATCGACATCGCGATCTTTTATTTCATAATATAATCAATAGGTGGCGCCACCAAACCAACGAAAGTGCACAAATATTGATGCGGGGACGATATCTCAGGAACGGATGAAGCGTCTCAATTAAATTCATTACCGTTGTTATAATCAGTGAGTTATATTTATTTCAACCGCGATCGAATGTCTAGACGACCCCCTTCCATAAGCACACCGAACACATGCAAAACATCAACACCTAACACATTCAGGGGCTCAGGATTACAATCCCTAATTTTTTAAATGTAGAAAATTTCCAAACATTTTATTTCAAAGTAATATATATGTCTTTAAAGGATATATAATATTTAAAACTATTAACATGTTCTATAATTTAAAATAAAAACCAATATTGCCAGTTGTAAATTAATTAAAAAAATTATTTCTGCTTAAGATTTTTATCACATACAAAATTTAGGCGCCGGAGGCCCGTGGTGCGTTAATCAGGCTCTGCCCCCTACCCCTAATTTTCGATTGACTTTGTGAAAAAATTAATAAAAAGCAGCAAGCACTATTAAGAATGGTAAAAATCATTTTAAACCTAATTTTCATTAGAAAACGAATGATACAAACTGTAGAACGCTAACATGAGCTGTTCTCGAAATATTGTACGATTTTTTAATAAATTTTTGAAAAAATCAAACCTTTGGATACTGCTAATCCACCTTTAGAACGCTACCATGAACCATTCTTGAGATATTGCACGTTTTTCAAATAAATTTATAACAAAAAATTATTAAATTAGCAAGAAAGATTAATCATGCATAAAGCATTGATTATGAAACACTTTCCAACTTCAATGCAATTTTGTTTAAACATGTCTAAAATGCAATACATTCCTCGGTAATATTTTAAAACTTATCACAATACTACATTAATTTATTATATTTGAAAACTTAAACCTTCATCGAAAAAAATGAACTTCATTCAAATGACGGCATTGACATATAAATTGCCTGGTTTAAACATCTCTAAAATGTGATACATTCCTCTGTAATAATTTTAGAATTATCATAATACTACGATAATTTATTATATTTGAAAACTTCATCGAAAACAACTGAAATTCATTCAAATGACGTCATAGAAAAAATAACACGCCTGGCTCTCTCTATAAAAGCAGCATTTCATTCACAAATAATTTCCCATTCATGTCATTCATCACAATACTATAATAATTTATTTTATTTAAAAATTAAGACCATGGAGATACACGTAATTAAACTCAATGCATAAAACTTCATCGAAAAAAATCGTCCTTCTCTTTGTAAAATCAATGAATAATCAATGATTCATATCAGCTATGCAGACTCCATGAACTAAATGATTTTGTGTTAAAGAAATACAGCAATTCTAATACAACTCATTCTACATATTTTGCTGTTTACATTTTACATAGGTGATAAATAGGCTTCGTTGTAGAAATAATCAAATTTGGATGAGCATTTAAACTCAAATATATTGTAATTGCGTTGTTTCAGTATGTAGATGCACATAATTTAAGCAAAAATAAAGTGGTTTTAGGATGGATACAACACTTAATATGAATTAAAAAGAACTTTAAAAATCACGATTTTGAGACAAGATGGATGCCATATCATTTTGAAGTGGGTCACGTGATCTTTTCATATCATGGTCACGTGATCGCTTCATATAAGAGGTGTTATTATTATCTTAATTTTTATTTAAAAAACTACTCAATATATTTCGCTGAATTTTTTTTTTTATTTTATGGAACAATTTGAATATTACTTAAAATTTTCGAGGCAATTTGTGAATTTTAAATCCGCTTAAAAAATGTTTGAAAAATTAGATCCCATAGGGCTCAATGCATTTCATTTATTCAATCCGGGTTCAATCCAAAACTAATTGGGTGATAATATTCATTTATATTCCCATAGGTCCTACAGACCGTCTGAACAACATACTAAAATTTCATTTTGATTAAGTCATTTTTACGGCAGTTATCGTGCTAACGGACAGACAGAGTGAACAAAGTCATAAACACTTTTCGACTTTGTTGTATAGTGTTAAAAATTATCACAATACTACAATTTTTTTATATATTTTACGGGATAATTTGAATATTTCACAAAACTTTCGAAGGAATTTGTTAATTTTAAATTCGCTTAAAAAAATGTTTGAAAAATTAGGTCCCATGGGGTTCAGTGTATTTCATTTTTTCAACCTGGGTTCAGTCCAAAACTAATTGGGGGATATTATTCATTTATATTCCCATAGGTCCCACAGGCTGTCTGAACAACATACTAAAATTTCATTTTTCCTTTCACTGTAAGGCATGTGAGTAGTTTTCTGTTGATAGACATTTTTTTGCCTTTGCTGAGGTGACTTCTCTGTCATTGATAAAGGTATTCTTTTTTTTTTTTTTTTTTTGTACCGGAATTTTGGAATTCGATATTTTGACGGGAAATCATGTTTTAGGTCATTTGAATACTACATTTCAAACACTTTCGAAAAGATGTCCGTCTGTGTATGGACGTCTTCGAAATATGTTCTCAAAGTGTTCGAAATATGTTCAAGAAGTCGTATAGAAAGTAATTCCGACAAAATTTCGAGTTAAAAAATGTGGGAAAAAACAGATACATTTTGTTTATGTGTATGAAAAAGTAAAAATATATCTTTTTACGACTTTTCGCCATCTAAAACATATATTTCTTAATTTTTTTCTTAAAAATATTTAGTTTTTTTTTTTTAAATCATTTTGTAAAAATTCTTACATTTATTTTTTAAGTTAGCAATAGCATATCTGTCACGCCGCTCAATTAGACGAATTTGACATATTAAATACTATTTCAATATCATTTATAGCCATATTATCGTTTAACAACAACTGTTCCATTAGACAATTGTTCCATTTCATAGCATTATTGCTATTATGAAATTCTTACATTTCGAATAATTATAGTTCTAATCATCCGAATAATATAAAATTTGAAAAACTGTTTTATAAATGTGCAATACTTCGAGAACGGTTCGTGCTTGAGTTATGAAATATCGTTTTCCGATAATATATTGCGTATAAAATGATTATTTGGTAGCATTATTGAAGACCCAGTCTTTTTATGATATTTTCAAAAATTCTTACGAAAATTTCAGCGTCTCCGAACGTTTGATTACGTTTAAAATCCAGTATTCCCTGATTGTAACAATCGTGCCCAATTTTGTTCGAAATCAAAACGCTCCCTTTGTCCGTGATATCGCGTCCTTTGACTCACACATACAGACATCATCTCAAAAATGTTCGATTTGAGTTCAAGAATGCTATAACATCAGTGCCGCTGACAGTTTAATCATTTACATCACTCTTATAACGACATTGTATGCCGAGTTTTGCGGCGGTAGCTCAATTTTTTATGGGCGCATATATATTATTGCAGAGTGTGTGTATACAGGGTATCCTAAAAAGATTGAAACGCGCTTTAATTCTTTACCTGTTGGAGATAAGTGGACAATGTAAATTGCAAAAATGTTGAAAGTAAGGTAGGAAATAATAGCACATTAATGAAATAGTCCTCCCATTCATTTTCAAAAAGTTACACTTTTTAAATTTTTATACTACCTCCTTAGACAAATTTGGGCAATCAGAAAATTTTTATTTTTCATGCAACAAGATCATTAAAAAAAACCCGCATGTCTGTATCTTTAAAATCAACTGAATTATGATAAAGGAAAAAAATCTGACTTGTGCCACTTTTTCGTACCATGTGAAAGGCTGTTTCATTAGTGAAAATAGGGATCATAAACAAATTGACGATGGAAACTGTTTAGATAAAAAAAGTACTTAATTATTGAAAAAGTACTTAGTTATATTAAAAGTACTTAGTTCAATTTTAAAGATACAGCTATGCGGGTTTTTTTAACGATCTTGTTGCATTAAAAATAAAAAATTTCTAATTGACCAAAGGGGTCAATTGTCTAAGGGGGTCATATAAAAATTTAAAAAGTGTAACTTTTTTTAAATTAATGAGAGGACTATTTCATTAACGTTGTCTTATTTCATACCTTACTTTCAACAGTTTTGCAATTTACACTGCCCACTTATTTCTAACAGGTAAAGAATTAAAGCGCGTTTCAATCTTTTGGGGACACCCTGTATATATGCAGCTTCTTACTTTTCTTTCATTGGACTTTCAAACTATTATATATATATATATATATATATATATATATATATATATATATATATATATATATATATATATATTATATTGTAAATACCAAAGTACGAAACGTACCCGATTGTAAACTAATAGAAATTCTCCACTCGGTCTATGCATTCACTTCAGGTATACGTCTTTTGCTTTGACGTTCCAGGGAAATATGGCCACAGGCACGTAACGGTTCCGGGAGTGTTTCCTTAGGAGTAAGAGCTGGCTATAACCGGGAACAAGGGGTCACAATCCCCCTTGGCCACTTGTTATTTCCCTGTTGGTACTTATATCACATCTCGATCTTTTTTTATCTTATGTATATATATATATATAATTTGTAGGTTTGTGATAAAGTTAGGTTTTTCGAGTTGCAGCTTCTCACTTTTCTATTATTGGACTCTCAAACTATCATATATATATATATATATATATATATATATATATATAACAATAAAATTTCGAATAATTAGACTTCTAATTATGGAAATTATAAAAAATTGCATCAAGTACTAATTTGTTACATAATGTATCCACACCTAAATTTTCATAGCGGTACGAATATTTCTTTTTCGAGTTATCGTACCCAAACTTCACATATGTACGTATAGACGAATATCTTTCCAAAGAGTATTCGTCAAAATATCGATTTCGAAAAATTTTAAGAAAACCATACTTTCGTTATACACACAGTAGTATGTTGCTTGTAAAAAATATTGTTTTCTGGAAAATTTCAAATTCAATATTTTAATGGATAAGCATGTTTCACGAAGACTGTCCGTAAATCTGCCCACATCCAAATTCTTCATATCTTTTTCTTTGCCATTACAGTAGTGGTAGAGCATGAAAAACATTCCACAAAGAGCTAGTATCAGAGCTTAAATTACTCCTCGAAGGTACCCACCCCACAGACTGATATACAGTGAAACCTGTATAAGTTGGACCTTCCACTCACGGTTCCCCCTAAAAGTGTCCAACTTAGACAGGTGTCCAACATAGACAGTGTGATGAAATTTTATTTTTCCCTTCAATAAAGCATTTCAAAATACTTTCCTTTTAACATATATAAAATATTAATGAGCCAATGGTTTTAATTAAATATTGTAATTACTGTTACAAAATACTTATGTATGTACGTACATACTTAAAATGTGAATCAAGGAATCTGCATACACCTACTTTTATATGTAACTAGCAGCATACCCGTTCTTCGTACGGAGTATATAATATAAAAAAACTTATAATTCGTAATCATGTGCAACTTCTGTTAAAATATTAAATTTATTGCTCATAAAGAGAAGTTTAAGAATATCTGTCCTCACTATGAAAACTTATCTTCACGGGCAGATCTAAAGTATAAAACATCTTGGTCCCTTTTGTAAGCAAATTTACAAAAAAAAAAAAAAAAAAAAAAAAGGAATTGAATCAATATATGCAACCCCGTACTACTTATATTGTCGCAGATTAGAAAATATGCCAGTGTGTTAGTAGAGGCTTACCCGTATTGCAATATGAGTCTCAAAAATATTTGCCAAAATAAAAGAGATGTCGTAATAAATTGAAAGTATCAAAAATCCCCGTAATCTTAATACCAGAAGGTCGTAATTGATTCCAATATATATCAAAATATATGCCAATATACCTGTACTACTTATATTCTCGGAGATTAGAAGATATACCCGTGCATTTGTAGAAGATTACTCGTACAACGTACTATATATGAGTTTCAACAATTTTCGTCATAATAAAACAATGGCATAATAATTTGAAAATATCAATAATCTCTGAATCAACAGTCCCCGAAAATATCAATAATAATGATGTTTAAACCTGTAGACCGTAATTGATAATATCCAGTCAAAAATGCAATGTTAATGAAATTTATTTTATATACATATTTTTATTATTCAAATCTCAAAAGATTTAATAAATATCGTATGTCGCATAACACATTGGATCCGTCGCTAAGCGACATGATATCATTTGCTTCAAATAAATTGATGGAAATCATATCGTCTGAATAATGCGATCTCCATTGAAGGTTTGGCGACATTTTCGTCAATTTAGCGATAACTTAAAAATCGCCAAATTTATCGCCAAGTGGGACTATAGAACTCATAGTCCCCTTTTGCGACAAATTGACGAAACATCATCACAATACTATCCCCTAACAAAACACAATTAATATCATTTATTAAGCGCGATTTTATCAATTCCATGATATTTTTTATGGATTTACAAATATTTTTTATCAATTTGGTGATATTAAAAAAATTCGTTAAATGTGTTACTAAGTAGGATGGATAGACTGACCGACAAATGCTGCAGAAACATCATTTCAGTGCTTTATTCTGAAAAAAAAAAATTTAATTTCATTGATTTGGGTCATGTTTATCAATTTGGAGACATTTCCGCTAATTTGGTAAAGTGTAAGAAAAGTTACCAAGTTATTTAGAGATATTCCGCTAAATTCGTAGCTCTGAATTTGCAGATCTGAAGAATAAAATATTCTGATCCCGTTTGTATATACTAAATGAAAATACTAAAATTGTATTAGAAGATACATACACCCGTTCTACTCTTTTTCTGCTTCAACAATCGGCCAAATGAATTTATTGGGTAAACACAATATATGAGTTTATTAGCTAAAAACAATATATGAGCTTGAAACCTCTTTGCTAAAATAAATGAAAGTGATGTACGCAGCCCGCAATTTATATAATTAAAAGAACAATCAAACCGTTCATTTATAAAATATATTTTTACATCCATTTATTCATTACTAGCCGCCTTTGGCGACCAGCCTGTTCGCTACCCTTGAAAATTCTGACCGTGGCAAATTCTAACCGTGGCACACTCGCTGGCGCGACCTACCAGAAGGAACGACCTACCAGGAAGTGCCACCCAATTTAGACAGGAACTCAGTGGGGGAGGCATCCACAGGGACCGTACCCTCCTTCCCCTACCACCAACCTCTCGGAAGGACTTACGGTCCCGCATGTTTAACGTGATCGTACTCCGCCTGAACACGGCGGCAGTTTTGGCAGTGGCGGGAATCGAACCCGGACCTACCTAGTGCAAATCCCGCGCGCTAACCACTGGGCTACCGCGCCCTCCGCGACAATCTCCATAACCTTCTATTTATTCACCCAATTTAGACCGGAACCCAGTAGGGGAGGCATCCACAGGGTCCGTACCCGCCTTCCTCTACCAACAACCTCTCGGAAGGACTTACGGATCCACATGTTTAACGTGATCGTACTCCGCGTGAAAATGGCAGCAGTTTTGGCAGTGGCGGCAATCGAACCCTAGCCTACCGAGTGCAATTCCCGCGCGCCAACCACTGGGCTACCGCGCCCTCCGCGACAATCTCCATAACTTTCTTTTTATTCACCCAATTTGGACCAGGACCCAGTGGGGGAGGCATCCACAGAGACCGTACCCTCCTTTCCCTGCCACCAACCTCTCGGAAGGAATTATCGACCCATATGTTTAAGGTGATCGTACTCCGCATCAGTGGCGGGAATCGAACCCAGGCCTACCGAGTGCAATTCTCGCGCGCTAATTTAAATTTATAACGACCATATGCTAGGCTCTTAATTCCACCATCCTCGTTCCATCGTTCCATCATTTAAAATAGCCATAAAATTAAAATATCCATTTAAAATATCTATAAATTAAAATATCCATAAATTAAAATATCCATTTAAAATAAAAAAATCAACCATATCGTTCCACCAATCCATAAATATAATAATTTCAAATACATCACCACAATTCAAACCACCATAATTCAATCATTTAAATTATTTAAAATATCCATTTAAAAATATCCATTTAAAATATCATATAAATATAATAATTTCGCCCGATGTATACAACACTTATGCTCGTAATTCAGTTAAAACCGAAAGCGCGGTCTCCATGGAGACGGGGAAGAAACTAATGCGGATGGGGGGAAAATGCCGTTGAGAAACTGAGCCGGTAGCCGACAAATTTAAAATCATGGCGTCTTTAAAATTGCCATCCTGAAGGCAATTTTCATTATTTCTGGACCAGATTGGACTTGTAAGAATGCCAGATGTTTGACCTTTCTGAAAATGTAAATTATTAGTCGAAATTATGAGTACTTTTCACGATGCGAGAATTTAAAAACCAAAAATCGTTTTCTTGAGCAAAAAGTGACTTTTGTTTTAAAATCTTTAAACAATATTAGAAATCGAAATTCAGATTTGAAATTGATATATTTTTACTCGAAATTCTCTGCTCTTTCCGATGGTGTCATTTATTTTTTTCTACGATGTCTGGATCGTGGAGAAAAAAGGGCAAAAAACGGTCGAAATCGCATAAAACATTAAATAAATAAAAAAATAATTAAAATTTTAAAAATCGGTTTTCATGTGTCCCCTTCCCTCCCCCCCCGGGTCTCCGATTGCCAAATTTCGTAGCTCTCCGACGCGCGGTCGCGAAACGTATAGTGTATAAGACAGACAGACAGACACACACACACACAGACATTGCCTTTTATTATTTAAGATTCAAATAGAAAAAATAATAATAAATATTAACAACACATTTAATTTCATTCCGTTGCCGAGCAACATGATATAAGATAGAATCTTCCTCATAAAATGCGAAATTAAATAGCCATTTTGATTTCTTTATACTTTTCATTGTTGAGTAACAACAGCTTGTGAATGAACCATGGAGGTAGATTTTTCCATTTAAATTCATGTTTTCCTATTGTGACTAATTAATGCAAAAATCCTGCACCAAACTCGGAAATAAAATTTTATTTCATTTTGACGTTTTAAACAAACGATTTTCATCATTTCCGTTTGGATAAACCACGGAGTTGGAGAGTAGAACTCCTAGGAAAAAGTTCCGTTTTTCATTAATATCTCAACAACCCCTGGTCTTAGAAACTCGAAACTTAGACTAAATTTATGGGGGCTATTTCAAGGCTATTCACAAAATTTCATTAAATTCAGTTCAGCCGTTTTCCCGTGATGATGAGACAAACGAAAATTTCGTTTTTTACTAATATCTCGAGAATCACTGGTCGTAGAAACTCAAAACATGGACTAAATTTTAAGTGGGGCTATTTCTAGGCTACCCACAAAATTTCATCAAATTCGGTTCAGCTGTTCTCCCGTGATGATGGGACAAACAGGCAGACAGACAGATTTTCAATTTTATTTATATAGATATGTAACGGCTACTCCCATGCTGTATTTGAATTCATTGGATCAGATTGATGCAATAATCCATTTCTATTGTTCAGAAAAGTACTCTGTCAGAAGAGTTTGTTTTTTTCTGATTCCAGATGCCCATTGTATTTCTATTTTACTGTATAGATTAAACACAGCCTTAATGTGTTCTGGCGTATTTTGCATAAAAGCATACAGTTCTAATTTTTTGACACATTGCATTGCACTTTGCGTAGGAAGTTCTACATCTGTTTTTTTCTCTTCCTCCGAAGAAAACCTGTCATAATCACTCTTGCTCGATGTAGCAACAAATGGAGATTCAATATCATGGGTTTCAAGATTTTGACAGATGCAAAATTTTGACAAGCATCGGATAACTCTTTTCTGCACGTTTCAGGAAGGCACTTTAGTTCTTCATCCAGTGACTCCAATTTGAAACAGTCTGTCACTTGGCACGCAGAAGAGATGAGATCACATAGAAATCCCGCATACTTGAAACACTTAACAATCGTGTTTTCTGATAGATTTTTACATGCTTCATAAATGCATCGGACTACGTCTAAGACTGTCACTTCTTTGACAAATTTTGCCACATTCTCACAATTTTCTGCAGCCTGGAAAATTCTGGAAGTGGTCAACTTACAAAGGTTTTGAGCTATGCTTTGTGACAATTACCTGGTCAACATACAATTTAGACAGGTGGTCAACTTATAAAGGGTTCACTCAATGTTAAAGTAATTAAGCCATTCCGTTCCTGGTCAATTAGGTCAACTTAGACAGGTGGTCAACTTCACAAGTTTCACTGTATAGCATTCTGTGTCCACCCCAATTCAAGGTCAGTGTGGTCACATGTCATCCACCTCCCTCTCCCATTCTTCCATAGACTCATTAGGAAGAGGGATTGATTGCTCAGCTCTTGTACATGGTTTTGCTGTGCTTGTAAAAATTGAGAGCTTTGAATGTTTATCTGGATTTTGAGACTTAGTAGAATTTCTCATACAGTAGTATTCCATACAGCTCAGGTCCATTTGTATCGCAATTAGCATTGTAATGCAAAAAATAGTTGAAATGACACTACATAGAAGGGTAGTGATCTACACTCGACTTTCTCATACACACATATCATATAGCTTGTTTAGGTCCATTTAATCATAATCTATCAGAATTTAAATCTGTATCATCAGAATGATACAAACTTTAGAACGTTAACATTTATTGTTCTCGAGATATTGTACGATTTTCAAAAATAATTAAATAAAATTAAAAAATTGACTAGGTACCGTTACATAGCTGCCAAATCTCCCGATTTTTCCGGGAGTCTCCCGAATTTTGAGGCAATCTCCCGAACTCCCGAAAAATTCCTAAATCTCCCGAATTTTTACAATAATTAGAAAAAAATCCGTACTAAAGGGATTTTCCTAAAAATATCCCTATGCAGACGTGCCAATTCTCCGGATTTTGGTCGGAGACTCCGGATTTTTCATTACTTCTCCGGCCTCCGGATTACTAACGAAATTCTCCGGCTTTATTTGTTGGAAATTTATCAATTAACCAGACATGGTAATAATTCCTCGAAAACACCAATTTTCCGCATTTTTAGCACTGATTTTTATCATTCCCGGGATCGTAGCAAATCCATAATACAATGCAGGGTAATGCCAATCAAATTAACGGAGATTTACGGCCGCGTGTATTGTAGATTAAGATCTCGATCTCTTATTTTATGAAAGTAATAAACATACTTCTTCAAAGGTTATTGAGCATAAATCGCTAAAATGTTATTTTGTTCATTAATTTCGTATAAACACTGCGATTGCGCAATTCAGTTTGTTCTCATGAATCGCCGAGAGTACAATAGTATCTTTTTCCATCCGTCTCAATCTTCTAAATATTGCATTTTTGATTGACTAAACTAGCTTATTTTCATATTCTGAATAATTATTATGGTTAATTTCTTAATTATTTTCGCATAAATAATGCGATTGCGCAATTCAGTTGCTTCGCGTGAATTGCCGAGAGTACGTTAGTATCTTTTTCCATCCATCTCCATCATTTAAATGTTGCATATTGGACCAACTAAACTAGCTTATTTTCATATTCTGATTAATTATTGTGGTTAATTTCTTAATTATTTTCGCATAAATAGTGCGATTGCGTAATTCAGTTACTTCGCTTGAATTGCCGAGAGTACGTTAGTATCTTTTTCCATCCATCTCCATCATTTAAATGTTGAATATTAGATTGACTAAACTAGCTTATTTTCATATTATGGCTAATTATTAAAGTTAATTTTTTAATTATATTTGCATAATACAAATTTTTCTATTTTGAAAAATCGGTATGAACTCTGTGAAGGGATATTGAAGAAGAATTTAGTAAGGAGTTCTTAAAAAAAAGCAAAAAGAGCTACTACTTTATTTTTAAGTAGTAAGAAGGATTGAATTTGACATTTTTTAATTATATAGAACTTTTACGTGTTGTATTTTTACTTACCAAAAGATTTCTTTCATTCAATATTTTATCTGCAGAGAAGTGTTTCTGTGTCAAAGACATGTGAATGATTATTAAACAGTAACCAATAACATTTTTCTTTATGCATCATATTCAGTGTAATGAACATTGTTATAGACTCTGATAAGAATAACTCTAACGAATGTGCTTATTTTTTAAAAGATGTTTTAATTCTTTTGTATTCGTTGAAATTAAATTGTGTTTATAGTTACAATACAGATTGTTTATCATATTTGTCTATTTTTTATGGTGCAGTTTTGTAGTAGAGGGAAAAAACCCCTATTCTGTCTTGAAAATTCCCTTTTATGCTTTCTGTAAAAAAAAGAAATTGTTATCGCGCTGTGCGATTTTTTGACTTTTGTCGCGAATTACAAATATTTAAAAATCTCCCTAATTTTCATTTTCCAAGGTTGGCAGCTATGCCGTTAAAATATGTTAACTTTCCATATGCAATATTATGCAACATCATTCTTGTGGACCTAAATCGTTTGTTCTATTTACGCGAGAAGATACTACACTTCATACATTACGCACAGACGGATATATTTTCAAAATATGTTCAGATCTTAAAATTGTTTATCCGATAAAATCTCGTATGCGAAAATTAACAACAACAAAAAAAAACTATATTATCTTTATCTATATAAATAAAATTAAAAATATGTCTGTTTATTTATTTGTTTGTGCGTGTGTTTTTGTCTCATCATCACCGGAGAACGGCTGCATGGAATTTGACGAAATTTTCGGAGTAGACATGGAATAATTATACTTAAAATTTAGTCCATGGTTCGAGGTCTTAGGACCAGGGGTTATCGAAATATTAATAAAAAATCTGATGTGGGAAGCACATGACTTTCCCTGCAGACTTAAATTCATATTTCCTTTATTTCTTAAATAACTCATTAGATTAAGTTTAATTGCACCAAATAACACTAAATTTGCATTTTTAATTCAATTTTTACTTTTATTTGGCAATTGGACATTTTTCCGATAGAGGCGTAACAAAAATGCAAGAAATCTCAAATATCTTGAGAACGGTTAATCCAAAGTATAATGGAGTGTGTTTTATTCTTTTCTTCATCAAACATTGCGTATAAAACAAGAATTTAATTTATACATTTCAGCATACGTGGTCTTATTTCTTTTCTTTTTTTAGATTTTGGCGATATTTGCGGGATTCGTACACCATTTCGTAAAAAAAGGCTGCTTTTTCTTTTCCGAATTGTACCAAAATCTAATCAGCACCAGAGTATACCACATGTGATTTATCTACCAAATTTTGTGAAATTTGGTCAATTTGTATTTTAGCTAGAGTGAATACATGAGATTTCTGCAGGTCATTTCGCAAAAAAGGCGGTTTTTTTTTCTGAATTATACCAAAAATTAATCAGCACCAGGATCACACCCAAGGGTCTTACCTACCAAATTTTATGAAATTCGGTACATTAGTTTTTGAGTTAGAGTGGATACATACATTGTACAGACAGACACACACACAGACGTCACGCTAAAAATAGTTTTTTCGTATTCTAGAGGTCTCGAAACGCGTAGATCCGTCGAAAACTCGAGTTGCGAATTTTGACATGATTCCAATACTTTCCCTATACTTTATCATGTATTGCAGGGAAAGTAAAAATCTGATGTGGGCAGCACATGACTTTCCCTGCAGACTCAAATTCATATTTTCTTTAATAACTCATTAGATTGAGTTTAATTGAACCAAATAACACTAAATTTGCATTTTTAATACAATTTTTCTTTTTATTCGGTAATTGGACATTTTTCCGAAATCGGCGTAACAAAAATGCAAGAAATCTCAAATATCTTGAGTACGCTTTGTCCTAAAGTATAATGGACTGTGTTATATTATTTTCCTCTTCAAAAATTGCGTATAAAACAAGAATTTAATTGATACATTTTATCATACACTACCTAGTCTTATTTTTAGATTTTGGAGGGGCCATTTCGTAAATAAAGGCAGTTTGTTCCTTTCCGAATCGTACCAAAATTTAATCAGCACCAGAGTATCCCACAAGTAACTTATTTACCAAATTTTGTGAAATTTGGTTAATTAGTATTTTAGCTAGAGTGGATAAATGAAATTTTTAAGTACCATTTCGCAAAAAAGACGAGTTTTGTTTTCACGAATCGTACCAAAAACTGATCAGCACCAGGGTCACATCCAAGTGACTTACCTACCAAATTTTATGAAATTCGGTCCATTATATTTTGAGTTAGAGTGGATACATACATTGCACAGACAGACAGACGCACACACAGACGTCACTCTAAAAATAGTTTTTCGTATTCTAGAGGTCTCGAAACGCGTAGATCCGTCGAAAACTCGAGTTGCAATTTTCGGCATGATTCCAATACTTTCCTATACGTTACCATGTACTGCAGGGAAAGTAAAAATCTGATGTGGGCAGCACATGACTTTCCCTGCAGACTCAAATTCATTTTTTCTGTATTTCTTTAAGAACTCATTAAATTGAGTTTAATTGCACAAAATAACACTAAATTTGCATTTTTAATTCTATTTCTGCTCTTACTTGGTAATTGGACATTTTTCCAAAGGCGGTATAACAAAAATGCGAAGAATCTCAAATATCTCTAGAACGGTTAATCCTAGAGTAATAGAGTTGTTCTTATTCTTTTCCTCCTAAAAAATTACGTATAAAACAAGCACTTAATTGATACATTTGAACATACGTAGTCTTTTTTTTAGATATTGATGATTTTTGCGGGCCATTTCGTAAAATCAGGCAGGTTGTTCTTTTCCGAATCGTACCAAAATCTAATCAGCACCAGAGTGTCCCACAAGAGATTTATCTACCAAATTTTTTGAAATTTGGTCAATTAGTATTTCAGCTAGAGTGGATACATGAAATTTTTAAGGGCCATTCGCAAAAAAAGGCGGTTCTTTTTTTCCGAATTATACCAAAAACTAATCAGCACCAGGGTCACACCCAAGAGTCTTACCTACCAAATTTTATGAAATTCGGTCCAATAGTTTTTGAGTTAGAGTGGATACATACATTAGACAGACAGACACACACACAGACGCCACGCTAAAAATAGTTTTTTCGTATTCTAGAGGTCTTGAAACGTGTCGATCCGTCGAAAACTCGAGTTGCGATTTTCGACATAATTCCAATACTTTCCCTATACATTACCATGTATTGCAGGGAAAGTAAAAACGCACTATTAAATATTCTACTGAGATATCGTTATGCAGACGATATTTGTTCCACAAAGTTATTTGGGGAAAAAATTATATATTTCTAAGCAACTGAATTTAACCCAATGAGTTTATATTTAAATATATATATATATATATACATATATAGTATATATATATATATATCATGTTGCTAAATGACAGAATTAAACCCAATAAGATTGATTAATGGATTATTGATATTTTCAAATTGTTACGTCATCTATTTTATTTTGATAGAATATTTTTCAAATTCATATATTAGTATGGGTATATTTTCCAATACACGAGAATAAACGAAGTATACTTTTAATACAATTTTACTGCTTTTATTGTGGCATATATTGATTGAATTTTATATTTACTGTAAATTTGTTTATAAACGGGATCAGGATGTTTCTGTATTCTGCAGATCTGCCTGTGAAGATAACTTTGCATAGTGAGACCAGATTCTTAAACATCTTTTTAGGAGTATTAATTTAAATATTTTAATAGAATGTTTTGAATAACAATGTTATTCAGAATATTATAGGAATTTGTACATGATTATGAATTTTAAGTTTCTTTATATTGTATATTCCGTACGAAGAATGGGTACACTACTACCAGTACAATAGTATAATGTTGCATGGAAAGTAATATGTTCTCAAAAATTTTTTAATTCGATATTTTGACGGATAAACACGTTTAAAAACCACCTGAACACATTTCGAGCATTTTTAGAAATGTATCTGTGCGTGTATGCGTCTGTGAGATATGAACACCAAGTCAAAAATAAATACTTGTATCGCTATGAAATCTTATTTTGTCACGATATTACGCGAAAACATTGAAAGTAATTAGAATATTTTGTGTTTTACACTATTAAAACACAAATTATTCGAATTTTAGGTTTTTCACACAATTAATTTCTATAGCAAACAATCATAATTCCTAAAACATTGTGTTAGCATAACATAGAGTGGCGTCGTCAAGCGGGAAGATTTGGAGGCCACAAGTCCCCAGGGACCCATCAGAACCCATTGAAATTCGTAGAATCGATATTGAGAAATGGGAAACAAAATATTTTGGTACCCCCTTCCAAAATTTTTTCTAGCGTCGCACTGATAACATATATGAGATGGATGTAAATGGTAAAATCAGTGACGTGACCAGGGGGGGGGGGGGGGGGGTCGAAAAACCGCTGTAAGAGTCCATTGAAGCTTATAGAAATGATATATGGAGATATAAGAACCAAATATATTTTGGTTATCCACCGCTCCTCCCCCCCCCCCTCCACAGAAAAATTATTGCGACGATACTGATTACATTATTATATATTACAATGATCAGCCAAGCCAAATGCATTAAATTAATTCGGGTGACAAACCTGTTGATAAAATAATTTTATTTTTCATTTCTACGAAAAATTAAAATATTATCTGTGTACGAAATCCGATAAAATAATAATTGTCTCTTGATATTAATTAAAAAAGTAGAACTAAACACAATGGATTATGAATGTATGAGAAATTCGAGTGGAAACCCCTAATATTTCTTATAAAATATACGAGGAGCTACTTAAAAAATCTAGATTGACCGAAAATGTGGGGATCATACTAAAACTTAGAAATGAAATTCCCTGAGTTTCTCAGAATTTTTTTTTAATCACAAAATTTTCTAATCTATAATTACTTTATATACTGAAATAAATTGAAATTCAGTAACTGACAATAAAATTTAGTAGGAACGATTTGAAAATCATGAAATTTATGAAGTCAAATTTCAAAAATTTTAGTATCAAATATAATAATAATAAAAAAAGAAACTTTATAAAATCAATTTGAATAATTCAAACGACACAATTTTAAAAAGTATATTCAGAAGTCAGAACATTACTCCTCCCAATTTTTACTTTCCCTGCAATACATGGTAATGTATAGGGAAATTATTGGAATCATGCCGAAAATGGCAACTCGAGTTTTCGACGGATCTACACGTTTCGAGACCTCTAGAATACGAAAAAATCATTTTTAGCGTGACGTCTGTCTGTGTGTCTGTCTGTGCAGATTTTGTATCCACTCTAACTTAAAAAGTAATTGACCGAATTTCATAAAATTTGGTAGGTAAGTCACTTGTGGGCGAATCTGGTGCTGATTAGTTTTGGGTACGATTCGGGATAAAAGAACCCGCCTTTTTTTTTTTTGCGAAATGGCCCGCAAAAGCTTGTATCCACTCTAACTGATAAACTAATGGACCGAATTTCACAAAATTCGGTAGATAAGTCACTTGTGGGTTACCCTGGTGCTGATTAGATTTTGGTATGATTCGGAAAAAAATAACCTGCCTTTTTTTGCAAAATGGCCCGCAAAAATCGTCAAAATCTAAACTAAAGAACTAGGTATACTAAAATATATTCATTAAATGCTCGTTTAATGCGTAATTTTTAACGACGAAAATAATAAGACCAACCCCATTACACTAGGACTAGCCGTTCTCGAGATATTTTAGTTTTTTCGTATTTTCTCTACGCCACCTTTGAAAATAAGTCCGGTTACCGAATGAGAACGAAAATTGAATTAAAAGTGTAATTTAATTAAATAAAGAAAACGTGAATATAAGTCTGCAGGGAAAATCATGTGCTGCCCACATCAGATTTTTTACTTTCCCTGCAATACATGGTAATGTATAAGGAAAGTATTGGAATCATGCCAAAATCGCAACTCGAGTTTTCGACGGATCTACACAGTTTGGCACCTCTAGAATACGAAAAACTATTTTTAGCATGACGTCTGTGTGTGTGAATCTGTGCAATGTATGTATTATTCCCTCTAACTCAAAAACTAATGGATCGAATTTCATAAAATTTGGTGGGTAAGTCTCTGGAGTGTGTAACCCTGGTGTTGATTAGTTTTTGTTACGATTCGGAGCAAAAGAACCCGCATGTTTTGCGAAATGGCCCGCAAAAATCTCATGTATTATTCTAGTAGAAATACTAATTGACCAAATTTCACAAAATTTGGTAGATAAGTTACTTGTGGAATACTCTGGTGCTGATTATAGATTTTGGTACGATTCGGAAAAGAACCTGCCTTTTTCAAATGGCCCACAAAATTCGCCAAAATTAAAAAAAAAAAAAAAAAAAAAAAAGACTACGTATGCATCGATTAAATGCTTATTTTATACGTAATTTTTGACGAGGGAAAAAATAAGACCAACTCCATAACTCTAAGACTACCGTGATATTTGAGATTTTTCGCATTTTTGTTATGCTGGCTTTAGAAAAATGTCCATCCAAATTACCAAATAAAAACAAAAATTGAATTAAAAAAGCAAATTTAGTGTTATTTTGGGCAATTAATCTCAATTTAATTAATTTTTTAAGAAATAAAGAAAAAATGAATTTGAGTCTGCAGGGAAAGTCATGTGCTGCCCACATCAGATATCATATTTTTCTTTTTGCAGTTGAGCGATCAAATTAAGTTGAAAATTTGTATTTGATTTTGCTTCAGTGAATCCACATAATTCAATACTGGTGTCTAATTCATCCCGATTTGTAGTCGGTGTTTCTAACTTTGGATCACATAAAGCTGTTATGACTTTGAATGATCTATAATTAAAATTGCTTTACATTACACAGAAACAATTCACAGAGAAAAAAATCTGATGTGGGCAACACATGACTTTCCTTATATAATGCAATGAATTTACTACATTTACAGTTAAAAAAAATGTTTTCCTTACAGTAGATAATTATATTCTTTCCAAGATATTGAATTTTCGCCAATTAGTCGTCATTTTCATTGATTTAGCGTCATTTTTAACCATTTGGTGAAATGTTCGTTAATTTGGCAACATTTAAGAAAGTCGCCAAGTTGGCGACATTCCACCAAATTCGTCGCCAAAATCTCGCAAAGCGTTATGGAAGGAGAAATAAGTTATTCTTATAGCAGATGAATGACTATTGGCGTTCAAATACAAAAGTATTACTCAAAGTATCTTTTCTCATGAATGGAACGAGCTAGATTCACGAAAATGATGTCACCAAATTTATCGCATGATATTACATATGAAAAGTGAACATGTTTCTCATGTTTGAACATGTCATGAAAAGTGAACATGTTTTTCAAAATTTTACTCGAAAATTTCGGGGAGTTTTGAACATTCGATTGCGTTTGAAAGCAATAGGCTTCCAGTATTCATGGATTGATTGAATGAAGACCCTGACCACACGACCAACCCGAAGAAGTATTCATGGATTGTAATTTTTGTATTAAATTTCATTCGAATCGCTCCATTCGTTCGGGAAATATCGTCTCTACAGACTCACAGACACACACACAGACATCACATCAAAAATGTTTAATTCGTGATCAGGGATGATTGAAACTTGCTCTTCCGTCGAAAATTCGAATTCGAATTTTCGACCCCGTCACAATACTTTCCTTATACATTATGTATGTAAGGAAAGTGATACAAATTTCGAATCATCCAGTTAAAGAAAATTATCAAAAACCAATAGTATGGAATCGATAAAAGTAAAACAGTATTTTTTACTTTACTTTCCCTGCAATACATGGTAATGTATAGAGAAAGTATTGGAATCATGTCGAAAATCGCAATTCGAGTTTTCGACGGATCTACACATTTCAATACCTCTAGAATACGAAAAAACTATTTTTAGCGTGACGTGTGTGTGTGTGTCTGTCTGTCTGTGCAATGTATGTATCCACTCTAACTCAAAAACTAATGGACCGAATTTCATAAAATTTGGTAAGTAAGTCACTTGTATGTGACCCTGGTGTTGATTAGTTTTTGGTACTATTCGGAAGTAACCAATCCGCCTTTTTTTTTTTTTGCGAAATGGCACTCAAAAATTGCCTGTATCCACTGTAACTGAAAAACTAATTGATTAAATTTCACAAAATTTAGTACATAAGTCATTTGTAGGTCACCCTGGTGCTGATTAGATTGTGATACGATTCGAAAAAGAAGACCCTGCATTTTTTTACGAAATGGCCCGCAAAAATTGTATATTTCAACTCTAACTCAACTGATCGACTAACTTTCATAAAATTTAGTAAATAAGTCACTTGCGATCGACACTGGTGCTGATTCGATTTTGGTACGATTCGGCAAATAACAACCTGCCATTTTTTAAGGAAATGGCCCGCAAAAATTTCATGTTTCCGCACTAGCTAAAATACTAATTTATCAAATTTCACAAAATTTGGTAGATAAGTTAGTTGTGGGACACTCTGGTGCTGATTAGATTTTGGTGCGATTCGGAAAAGAACAACCTGCCTTTTTTTACGAAATGGCCCGCAAAAATCGTCAAAATCTGAAGAAAAAAAAAAAGACTACGTATGCGCAAATGTATCAATTAAATTCTTGTTTTATACGTAATTTTTGACGAGGAAAAGAATATAACACACTCCATTATACTTTAGAACTAACCGTTCACAAGATATTTGAGATTTCTTGTATTTTTGTTACACCGCTATCGGAAAAATCTGATGTGGGCAGCACATGACTTTCTCTGCAGACTTATATCCACGTTCTCTTTATTTCAATTAAATTTAATTCACTTTTAATTCACTTTTCGTTCTCATTTGATAACTGGACTTATTTTCAAAGGTGGTGTTGAGAAAATACGAAAAAACTAATATATCTCGAGAACGGCTCGGCCTAATGTAATGGGGTTGGTCTTATTCTTTTCTTCGTTAAAAAATACGTATTAAACAAGCATTTAATGGATATATTTAGCTTCTTAGTTTAGATTTTGATAATTTCTGCGGGCCATTCTGCAAAAAAAGGCAGGTTATTTTTTTCTGAATCGTACCAAACTCTAATCAGCACCAGGGTGACCTATACGTGACTCATCTGCCGAATTTTGTGAAATTCGGTTCATTAGTTTTTCAGCTAGAGTGGATACAAGCTTTTGTGGGCCATTTCGCAAAAAAAGGCGGATTCTTTTAATCCGAATCGTACCCAAAACTAATCAGCACCAGACCCGTCTACAAGTGACTTACCTACAAAATTTTGTGAAATTCGGTGTATTAGTTTTTTAGTTAGAGTGATTACAAAATCTGCACAGACACACACACACAGACGTCACGCTAAAAATGGTTTTTTCGTATTCTAGAGGTCTCGAAACGTGTAAATCCGTCGAAAACTCGAGTTGCGATTTTCGACCATGATTCCAATACTTTCCCTATACATTACCATGTATTGCAGGGAAAGTAAAAATATTCAATTACCAAATAAAAACAAAAATTGAATTAAAAATGCAAATTTAGCGTTATTTGGTGCAATTAAACTCAATCTAATGAATTATTAAGAAAATATGACGTTAAGTCTGCAGAGAAAGTCATGTGCTGCCCACACCAGATTTTTTCCCCTCTCCATAGAGCAGATTATTTTCTTCAGCAGGGAGATTACAACTCGGTTGCTCTGCACCAGTTGTATTCGTACACAAACCATTTTATACAATTATTACTAATAATTTTTATTGGGATGTGAGTACTTTTTATAATATAAAAGACTATTATGAGTTTCGGTATATTTCCGCTTTTGATTTCCAGGTTTGTCGAAACATATTTTCTTTTTTTCGTCATATACACTCTTTTGCAAAAAAAGAGAAGAAAATAGGTGTTTTAATTGAAATGCTTACAGCTCATACACAGATAATGACCCGTAATTCCTTAAAAATCCGCTTCGTGGCATTCCATTCTCTAAAATAAACCAACATTTATTCAAATATCGCAAATTAAAAAAAAAAGTCTTAAACGCCTGAATACCGACTTCCTAGTTCTCCGAAAATCCACTAGGAGGAATCACTCTTCTGAATTCTTTTAAAACTATGTCAGTAATATCAAATATTGACACAGTCATTACGTCCCCGTTCAAATATTGACAAAGTTCATATTACGTTATCGGCCCAAACTTCACATTATAACTTCATGGGTGCTAAATTTACACTACGTACTACGTCATCAGTCCAAGGGTCAACTCTTTCTCCAACCTTTCCACCATAATGAGCCATAGGGACATATGACGTCATCCGAAAGAGCAATATTACTTGCTTACTCCTCCAGGGCTTGAATTCTCATTTATCTACTACTCACCTTATTCGAAGTGGGGGGGTTGCTTATTGTGAGACCGTTGGTTTTCAGCATGGTCTGTGCACATTACAGACTCAAAAATCTGATGTGGGCAGCACATGACTTTCCCTGCAGACTTATATCCACGTTCTCTTTATTTCAATTAAATTTAATTCACTTTTAATTCAATTTTCGTTCTCATTTGATAACTGGACTTATTTTCAAAGGTGGCGTAGAGAAAATACGAAAAAACTAATATATCTCGAGAACGGCTAGTCCTAGTGTAATGGGGTTCGTCTTATTATTTTCGTCGTTAAAAATTACGTATTACACGAGCATTTAATGGATATATTTGAGTATACCTAGTTCTTTAGTTTAGATTTTGACGATTTTTGAGAGCCATTTTGCAAAAAAAGGCTGGTTATTTCTTTCCGAATCGTACCAAATTCTAATCAGCACCAGGGTAACCCACAAGTGACTCATCTACCGAATTTTGTGAAATTCGGTCCAGTAGTTTTTCAGTTAGAGTGGATACAAGCTTTTGCGGGCCATTTCGTAAAAAAAAGGCGGGTTCTTTTATTCCAAATCATACCCAAAACTAATCAGCACCAGACTCACTCACAAGTGACTCACCTACCAAATTTTGTGAAATTCGGTCCATTGGTTTTTTAGTTAGAGTGGATACAAAATCTGCACAGACACACACACAGACGTCACGCTAAAAATGGTTTTTTCGTATTTTAGAGGTCTCGAAACGTGTAGATCCGTCGAAAACTCGAGTTGCGATTTTCGACATGATTCCAATACTTTCCCTATACATTACCATGTATTGCAGGGAAAGTAAAAATGTACGAAAAGATATTACTCTTTTTGTAATGGTCATTATATCCTAAAGTTCTTGTACGAAAACTTTTCATAAGAAAATATTAACTTGCTATTCTCATTCATATATTTATAGTATTTTTAGGCAAATAGAAACGAAACGTAAAAGTATAAAATTTGCCTTTCTTTAAATGAAGTAAAATGAAATTCACAATCCCGCGATCCCAGGGTTCAGAAATTCTTAAACACGGGATCACAATTCCTAATTAATATATTAAGTTAAATATAAAAACATATATACCTTTCAAAATAGTGATTTTATTTGGTAGTGTATCTTTCGTATAACGTAAAATAATCTACATTTTGATTTTATACAAATATTAAAGATACTTATTACCACGTAATTATCTAATTTTCTCTTATTTCTTTTACAGATCGCCAAAACTGAGGAAATCTTGATAAATTTTATAAACTGAAAATGAGTGTGAGCAAACTGAATATTGCGGAGAAATTGATAGAAGGTTACGTAAAATCCACGCCTTCCCTGAAAGAGCAAGCTATTTCAAAGTTAGCTATTCACTTATGTCAAAACATTGAACTAAAGAAAGACATCTTATATGAATCGGAACCACTACGACGATATAAATATACTGTTTATAATGTTACATGGGATAATTTAATCGAAAAGCGATCGACTGATATGTGCGAGAGACTCGCTCTTCCTCCTGCATTAAAGAATCTATTGATTGTTCGCATTGGGTCAATAGCCCTGCAGTTGTTCAATTGGAACAGGCATCAACTCGTGTTTGATTTTTCTCCCCTTTTTGCAGACAGTCTTTTGACACTTTCCGACTGGACAGTAGAAATGAGATTAGACGAAAAAAAGATTGCTGAACGTATAGTCCAAGACGAAAGAGTATCAGTTTGCCAACGCTATAAAATAGCTTGTTTTCACTGCTTAGAATTCTTTATTAATTTCTTGTGGAATCGTATTCCACCTGAAAAACGAGAAACGTTCTTAAGTTATAAAAAATCTAAATTAGTTCAGCAATGGTCTTACCAATTAGCTGGAAGATTACAGGAATTGATTTCGAACAGGGACCTATTTTGGTATAAGTTGTTGAAACGCGGAATAGGGGAAGGATCAAGATCAACTGTGCTTCAATGCTGGGATAAATTACGTAGAAATGTAAGGCTAAAAGTTTTTAAAAAATATGGTGTGGAAGTAGCATCACAGATCGACAAAATGTGTAAAGAAGAAAGACCGCATGCTTCTATGTATTTAAGACATATATCATCACCGTCATTTTCCACTGATATTTTGTTATTTTTCTTATCACAGATGTCTGAGATACAAAGGCCTGCATTTTTTCGGAAGTTATTTCGAGACACCAATCATAATGTACTTGCATGCTTCTTAAGATGGCCGTACCTTGATCTTTTGATTCCAGTTATTAAAGAGTTATGGAAAATTTTGCCTGAAGCGCATTACGACGATCTTTTATTAACCCTAGCTTACAACTATTCCAAAGAAACTCGTAATAAAATTAGAAGAAGTGGTTATGTGGATTACGATTATGGAGGTGTAATGATAAAGCTATTGGAAGAAACACCAGATCATTTCAAACGTTATATATTTAGCAATAATTATCACAAAAATACAAACAGCATTAAAGAAGGCAAATTGCTATTCACTGTGCTCAATAAGAAGTCACTTCAGATTCGACATATAAAAATATTTCAACATATTTTGAAACATGTTACGTCTAGCGAGAAAACATCATTTTTAAAATCAAAGTATGGAGGATTCTTTTGTTGCCATTTGGCCTTACAAGAGAAATGGGAACTACTTAACTCTATGTTGAGAGAATGTTTGCATGAAGATAAGATAGCAACATTTAAAAAACAAATTTTGAGATCGAAAGAAGGAAAAATTACATGCTTTGAGATGCTAACGACGGCCAATGAAGAGCGTTTAAACTCGTGGTTAAACTGGGGATTTCCATCAAAGCAGGAAGTTTTTCAATTTCTTTTAAAAATTATATTTAGAGATAACAGGTTTCGTTTTAAAGAGGTTTCTGGTTTCGGAGTCGAAATAAATTGCCTGGATAATATAATAAATAGATATTCTCCATCGGAAGATGCTGAAAAAAAATTTAAAAAGCAGTTCGTCAAAAGGCATTCTAGAAATGTGTGTTATCATTTTATAACTCACTCGAAATGGCAAGAGGTTGATCAATTTCTCACCTGGGCCTTTCCATCGGAAGATGCTGGGAGACGATTTAAAGAATGGTTCGTTAAAGAATACGCTATGTCTTTATGTGAATATCATATAACCCACTCTAATATGCAGGATGCTGAGCAAATTCTCACTTGGAGCTTTTCGTCAGAAGAAACGGCCGTGCAGTTTAGAGAAGAATTATTTTTCTTTTCAGGAGTAACGCTGCAATGGATTCTCTTTCAGAATAAATTGCGGGATCTCGATAGTCTTATCAAATGGTTTAGATTGAGTCCAGAAGCCATACTAAAGTTTAAAAAGGAAGTTTGGTTTTCTTCTTACACTTTTAATACTACATTTAAAGCAATGTCAAAACGTAAATATGTTAAATATAAAGGTCTTTCAAACGATATACTGGAAAGATTAAGGGTTCTTTTTAGATGGGGGTTAGCAGATGAAGAAACCATGATGACTTTTAACGACATATCCAAAACTTATCTGAAGAATTTCTCTTTCACTGATATAAAAGTTCGACAGTATGTGCAGCAAAACTGGGATAAATTGATAAGTGAGATGCTTAACTATCTATCAATGAAACGGAAACATGAGAAATAAATACAAAATAAAAATCTTCCCTAACAAGGAATCTAAATATCTTTGCTGTAAATAAATTTTTGATTTGTTAAAATATATGTATATATCTTCATTTGTGTATTAAATAGGGTACCTAAATAACATTTTATAGATAATAGTATCAATATATGAAATAGTGATATAAAATGAAAGATTCAACTTGTAGTTTTTAACTAACAATGAAATTATTGAAAGATGCATCTATTCAATTAAATATATTTTATATTATTTGAAAATTGAAATACTTCATTGCTTTTAGCAATAAGACAGTTGATTAAAGTTATCAATCGGTTTAAAAGGCAAAAAAAAAAAGTCTTTTTTGTCAAGATTATTTTCCCTGCCTTTGCTAGATACAGAATAGACACTCCACCAAAGGCAGGGAAATTTCTACCTCAAAGCAGACGGAACTACGTAGAATTTGACTGCCGAATGCCTCTTTTTTCTTGCTTTCGAAACCGGTTGATATTGTGGATGGAAGAAAATGTCACGATTCCACCCTCGATGAGTATGTCAATAACTAATCAGTGATTGTTGGCAAATAGCGAAGTAATATCTTTAAGCGCAGAGACCAAATTATATTATATTTGTTAAGTTATCTCTGAAAAGCAATCTTAGGCGTTTTTGGTCTTTCTACAAAGTTAAAGATAAAATTTCGTTCAATATTATGAATTTCAATAACACTTTATATTCTTATGGGCATAATTATTGCTAATGCTTTTACAGGAGTTCTTTGGTTCTAATTATAGTGTCAGTGCGAGTAGATGATATTAGAGATCTTAGATATTCGTTAAAGACCAGAGCGGCTAGACTTTTGAGGGTATTTTTATGACTGAAAATTCTGTTTTCCATAAATGATTTCTTTACTCCCTACACTTTCTCAGGAACATGTCACATTTGGGACCTCCTACAGTAAGAT
The DNA here is from genome assembly GCA_951213105.1 of Amaurobius ferox. Taxonomy (NCBI): domain Eukaryota; kingdom Metazoa; phylum Arthropoda; class Arachnida; order Araneae; family Amaurobiidae; genus Amaurobius; species Amaurobius ferox. The sequence continues at coordinate 167,777,641 of OX578133.1, forward strand.
CTCATTCAAGATTTGAAGTGCATTTCAAAACTTTCACCGTTTATTTACTTATTTTTTTTTAAGAATTCGCAATGTCCTAGGGATATGAACATTTTTAATAATATGAAGCTATAAAAACTTTTGTTTTTAAATGACAATGTTCTAAAGACGTAGTTTTTACAAATTCATATCTCACATTTACTTAAACAGTGGCCTCTGGTTAATAACAAGCTTTTTTTAATACGACCACTCTAATCTCACAATATTTCCCCCCTCATAAGATAGAAACTTGTAAATCATATATTTCATAGGCAGAAGGTGTTCATATTTACTCAAGGCAACATCGCCCATATGAAAAGAAAATATATATATATATATATATATATATATATATATATATATAAAGGTTTTACGCATGCAAGCACATAGTGTTGTTGTTGAAACCTAGACCGTCCGACCTACCAGAAAGGTGTAAGGTAACTGTTTGGACGGCCAGGAAGTGCCACCCAATTTAGACCGGAACCCAGTGGGGGGATGCATCCACAGGGACCGTACCCTCCTTCCCCTACCACCAACCTCTCGGAAGGACTTTCGGACCCACATGTTTAACGTGATCGTACTCCGCATGAACACGGCGGCAGTTTTGGCAGTGGCTGGAATCGAACCCGGGCCTACCGAGTGCAACTCCAGCGCGCTAACCAATGGGCTACCGCGCCCATCACTCTAGTGTAAAAAACGGATTAAAACATGCATTCAAGTTTTATGATTACTTAAATGTATGATCAGTCATTTATTTCACAATGGTTTAAGCAACACCTTCTAGTATCTAAATACAGAACTCATGTTTTTTTATTCCAAATTCGTTATTTCGTCGGTAAATTGAAGAAGTCTTCATAAAATTTCTCATTATTTATTTTAACTTTCCTTTAAACTTTTACTTTTTAATAACCTTCATAGTATTCATACACGTCATATGTTTATTAAAGTTATGCAAAATCTTGAGTAAAATTGTTTTTTTACACTAATGTTCATAGATCATCCATTACTTTTTTTTTTTTAAATTCCAACTTTTATTTATTTTATGATTTATATTTCTATAATAGCTAGAAAATTGTTCAATTTTCACGCAGACATAATTCATATTTTGTATACTCATATTACACAATATAAAATGTGTTGGTATTTTCTGTAAAGAAAATGAATACACAAAATATTCAAACTATTTAGAATAGTATACATTTCTAAAATATACCATGAAATTGCACAGTTAGTGTATGAAATATTATGCAAGTACAAACCATGTTAGAGGATATAGTGACATATTAGACACAAGGAAATACAATTGACACTCATTAATCACTTTTAATAGTATATAACTTAACATTATAGCTTTCAGACATCTAATAAAATACATAGGCGTAGCCAGCTGTTGGCACGGGGAGGTGCCCTAATTAAAAAAATTCGTACGGGAAAAAATTCTTATAGGAGAGCGATTATAAGCCACACTCCGATTTTAAAGACTTTTCGAAATGCATAAATAAAAATATTTAAAAAAATGAATTTCAATTGAAAAAAATTATTAAAAAATACTTTCATCAGGCCCTGTATACAAGATAAGTAACTTCATTTCCAAATGAAAACAGGAAACTTTTTAAAACACTTAACACACATTAATTATTAATTACAATAAAAATTATAAAGCCCTTGAATCTGGAAATGGCCTGCGGTAACTGAAAGGTTGTTTTACTCTATTTTAGCCATTTAAAATATTTCCTAACTGCAATTTTCTTGGGTGTATACTAGCAAAAACATCAATTTTTCTGTCAATTGATATATTTTTGTTGTAGTAAATATGGATTAAAGCAAGCAAGGGAACTATTTCTTTCTTCAGTCATCGTAGCTCTAGTGTAATTATTCAGTCTCCTCAAACTGCTTACGGAACGTTCACATTCACAAGATGTCACAGGAAGGGCTGCTGCAATACGAAGAAAGCTGATATATTTGGAAAGTTTTTCGTGTATATATTTTAAAGCTGTAGCTGGTGTGTTTGAAAGATCTGATTGGGAATTAGATTTGAAATGTGCACACAGGGGGGCCGGCTACGCGTATGAAATTTTTCATCCGTTTTATATAATGTTTTAATTTTTTCTCAGTATTAGGAAAGATATATTAATTTAAAGTGTAGTTTCCACATACGAATCCTTTTTCCACATTTATTCTAAATTAATTTTATACACACTTTCATACACATAACATTATTTTACGTGATGTAGATTTTTTTTTTTTCTAGTGAAGTGGTGTATTATAGCGAATACACACATATTTTGATAAAATTGTTTACGTTTACATATAAGTTTTACATTATTACTCGAAAATAATATAAATCATAATTTCCTTATGATACACTTTCAGGTATGAGAAATTCACAAAAAATAACAAATGTGATTTTTAATGTTCTAAAAATCAAAGTGTTTTTTTTTTTACTTTTAAAAAATAACAAACTTTTTTTTTACCTTAAAAAATAAAGACTTTTCTACCTTTACTTCAAAAATAACAAAGTGGTTTTCTCAGTGCAACGTAAAAGTTCTATCCAATCACTCATGTCTACTAATTTTATGCATACATGTATTATTTAAAAAAATCACGTATGATATCCAATGCAACACATGTAGTATTTTTCTCTTTTCCATTCTTAGAATAAGTTAAAATTTTTAGAAACTTTAAAACATGAAATAAAATGCACATCTAAAGACATGAATGAGTTCACCGAGTATAATATACCTAGTGTACTTAAAATTTTTTACCAAGCATTGTTTTTTATTTAGATTATTTAAATTTCTGTGGTCTCATGGTGCATTTCTTAGGGTCTACTACTAAATTAATAAGTAAAAATACGTTATGTTTAATTATGCTGTTTGAGTTTTACATCAAATTTTTAGAATGTCAACATTGTGAATGTGTGTGTTGTAATGGCCTTTGTTAGTAAGCAGCTGTTAATTATGTAAAATTTTTATTTTTTATTATCATTTTTGAGAATATATTTCCAATAAATATTAAATATAGCTATTGTAAATAAAATTTTTTGTTAGGATGCAGCTGTTATTTATGCACTACTTTTTGTTTAATACACTCAAACTCTCCTACTCTGTTTTTATTCCCTTTCTCATATGAAGTGTATTCTAAGAGTGAGATCTTTAGATTAAGTATACATAAATATTTCATATCTTTCAATGTACTTTTTATTATTAAACAACATACAAGCAAAATTTTATTGTGGGGGAAGGAAGAGAAAAAAAAAACTTTCATCTGAAGATATAAATTTGTCATAAAACATTAAAAATGCATTTGTCAAGCAAAACATTTTTGTACATCAGAAATAAGAATTGCAAATAGTATGATGATATTAACTTAGAGAACGTTAATTTAAATGAATTTATAATTAGAAATAACATTGAATGACACAATTGCATCAGAAGAAATAAAGCTATTCACAAAAAAAGGAAAATTTCATTTTATTTATAATCCATAGATATTTACATATATACACAAGCTATATACAATAAAAGAAAGAAGTCTTATAATATCACAACCAAAATAAAAATCTATGCATAATTGACTTTGTACATTCAGTTTCATACACGGTTTGGCAGTGGAAGGCTGGATCAACAAGCATCAACTTCCAACTGTACATAGCAAATATACACTATATTTAGACCATTAATGCATTAAAAAAATATTATCTACATGCATCTCAGATTGAGTTACAATGGGTAAGAATAAAATTAAATTATGGTCATAACAGGAGAATTGAGATTTAAAAATGATTTTGGATGAACAAGTAATGATTTTAAAAAGTAACCAAAATCTAATTATGATATTTTAAAAAGTAAAGCATATCAATATAAATGCATAACCTTGTTATGGTTACAATTTTTTCATTTTCAAGCGTGAATTTAAAAAAAAAAGGTTTCATAATATTATGCATATTCAAAATATTTTGAACTTCTCTTTTCAGAAATAAAATTACTAATCATATTGAAAATTTATGAAACAGAGTATGAAATGAGCTTGCACATCATCTTTATTCAAATTTAACTACAATTCTTAGATATTTTATTGGGAAATAACTGCAAGTTTATTTGACTATTGATTACTCTATACAAATAAAAACATGAGAGCAAGATCAGCGACTGATGTAAAAACAACAAATGTGACTGCAAACATTAATTTTCCTCTTTGGTATTTTTAGTTTATTCACTTCTCTTGCTCTTTTCTCCTGGTTCTTTTTTTCTTTTTATCCTTTTTTCATCTACAATCATTGACAACCTCTTTCCTGATTCAGTCACACTTGCTGTTTTTACATCAGTCTCAGATCTTGCTCTCACAGCCTGAAGTTTGTATCTGATTTTTGCCTTCCAAACTTATCAATATTACTGTTTTTGTGCTATATGCTGCTTTTAAAGAAGTAATTTTAGTTTATTTTTAATTTGAAGTTTCAGTATCGTTGTCCATTAAATGCTAATATAAATTAGATTCAATCATCAAACTCATGTTCTAAGTATAAAAATGTAATACAGGTATTTTACTGGAGATATCTGAGAACAAATAGATAGATTTAATTGTATACTTATTCGATGTATTGCAATTGCAAGTAAAATATTTAAGATATATATATAGAAATATTTTGGTGGGATCATATTTTGACTTTTATAGCTGTAGGTACCAAATTGTATACAACTATGATGAAGGGAATTGCTCATAGTACCATAGATCTGGTGAAAATAAATAGTTATGTACACCAAATGTGGCATAATTAAAATAATACATAATATATTGGTAAATATAAAATAAGTATAGTGGTAAATTGATTTTTTCTTATGCTCCTTACAGAGCTGCATTGTGAACAACCCTCCATTTTGCATCCCGTGAGAGAGAATTACTTACCTTGGTGTAAATTAAAATTCAAATAACAATGAAAGACTTCTAATTTTTATTTAAATTAGTGTTTATTTAATTATTCTCAGATTTATCTTATATTTACAAAGAAAACATGCTAGTATATACTTATATAGATTAGTATTTATAACACTAATCTTCACCATGTTCTAAAATTGTGAGACATGTGTGAGAAAGAAAGAGATAGTAAGATAGATATCAACTTGATTCGTGACACATTTAAGCTGAAATCATTTCTAAAACAGTTTTTCACGTATGAGTACATAGACGTCGCACATACCTTAGTACTGCTTGGAACCTTATTGACAATTTGTAAAGTTGAATAGATTCAGCATCACTTACATAACAGTGGTGGATATCCATCTTTTCTATGCTATTTAAACTAGACCCTTTTGGTCTTGAGCTTTAGGTGACTGCTTAGCACAGAACCTTTTGCTCAGTACTTCATTCTAACTTCATCAAAAACTCTTGACTCGTGCAATTGCTGAACACACTTCTATAATTTTTAGTTGGGAACCACTGTCCAAAATAACATCAGTTTAGGTGCCATTGCATCTGGCCTTTTCTTACACTATTCCTCTTCTCATTTTATTGTTCAAATTTGTGGCCTCTCTAATCTCTCTGTCTCACAACATCATCTGTGTGTATGCATTTTCAATAAGTAAAACTTAGTCAACTTATATTCTATTTAGCCACACCAAAAAAATATCTAAATGTATTCAGAAGTTAATGAATAACTAATATCATGCATGAAAAATAAAAATAAAATATGCATTGTTCATTCGAGCTGTTAAACTTACCAAATGATGAGGTGTACAAAATTCTCTGATCATAAAATAAATTTAATATAAATAAGAATATTTACTCATTCTTCTAATTTAATTACCTAATACAGCCATAAAATTTTTCTAAATGCTTTATGAATTTGCACTGTTTAAATTGCACAAATTCCCAATACGCTTGAACAATTTTAAAAAAGTCTATGAATATTTTAAAGTTTTAGACCTTAAGGATTTCATTTATTTTATTACAAAAAGTTACATATTATAAGGCTTTTTCTGGTGATGAGGTTAGGAAAACACTCACTCGCCATTTAAGACTTCACAAAACATCACAACATTTAATAATACAAAAAAATTACAAATCTGTTACGAAGCATAGCTAGAATTAGCTATATATTGCAAACACGTCGGCTATGTGCTTCGATTGCCAACTCGACTAATTTGTAAACAAAACAAATGTTCTTAAGTCTGGTTGAGTGCTGCCATCTAGTATCCTTTTGGGAAACTGCAGAATGTCTCTTACAACATGAAATAAGGAAAACTTGAGTGCAAATAAGATAATAATGCAGCATACAGCTGTTTCGAGGATATGCTGAATTACCTTCGTCAGTGCAAGAAAACCAACAAACCTGAAGTCAAAATGACAATATGTGGTATTTCATCTTTTTGCTTCAGGTTTGTTGGTTCTCTTGCACTGATAAAGGGTATTAGGCATATCCTCGAAATAGCTGTATGCCGCATTATCTTATTTGTGCTTAAACACATTGCTCAAGTTTTCTTCATCTTTTGCAGTGTTTTTTACTTATTGATACACATGAAATGTTTATTTTATAAAAATTAAGCATATTAATTTTTCATTAAATTTTTTAATCTTTTGTGAGCAAGTAAGAAAATTTTGAATATCTGTAAACTAAAGTTTTGAATTTTCAATTTTGTTCTAAAACTTTATCTACTATCCTTAATTGACACTTCAATTTGTCATGTATCTACTTGCAATAATACAGCAATTAATAATGATAAATACATAATTACAACATAATATAAATCAGAATTACTACATTCTTAATTTCTACTTAAATTTTCTTTGTCACAATAAAAGCTTGGTATATAGTTTAAATTCTTTAATCACAAAGCAATTTAAAGCCCTCATCTATGTGAACTAACTATATGCACCATTTTCTAAAAAATCAGGAGTATGCTAATGATTTTTGCATATATGAAAAACAGAATTTTATGAAATCTCTTCGAAAAATCACTAGTTTTGCTTTGTACACATTTTTTTAATTGATCGGAAATTTTTGTGCTCATATTTTGTGAATAATTTATTTTGGATAGTTAATAGAATTTATTATAGTAGATATTTTTTAATTCATATTTTAAATGCTTTGAAATGCTCTTTTATTAAATTTTTTTAAAGAATTTTGTATAGAATTTTATAAAGAAGGGTCTATACAGAGAATTTTATGAAGCATCCCAAATAATGGATTCAAACTTTTACTTATGATTCCAGGAAACATTTCAGAGAATGGACAATTCCGATATATGTGGTGGAAATCGGAACATTACGAAAAATGCAAACACTTTGAATGTCAATTTCTCCGAACGTGATAGATAAAAATGTACATATTTTTTTCTTGTTTCGTTAGTCCAGATTATGAATATATGAAATAATTTTAATACTTTGGAGCTTTTTTAGAAAACACTTAAAGCATCTATCCAAGCAAGTGATTTTTTAATTTTTCCTACTTTCACTCAAACTTCAAAAGATAGATATAAATAGTAAGCAACAAAAATATATATTAGTAAATTAATTTCTGAATCTACTTTTTGAGAAAAAAAAAAGCTAATATATTAAACCTTACTGACTTAGTTTTTGAGTAATTGTTTTGACAAGTTGAAGAAGATAGAAAATGTTTTCATTTTACAAGTTTGTAATGCTTATATCTCAAAAACTAAAAGTGCTAGCTATGAACAATGAGCAAGAATTTGTAGCTCTTCTAAAGTCTTACAAGTGTATATAATTGGGTTTTGGATTGAGTGATTCTAATTTCGATAGGTTAGTTTTTAACCTGGATTTTCCAATAGCTGGGAAAGTTGCAATATTTAAAATATCACAATTGCTGCAGCTCAGTGTCCTTACTTACTCCTAGGGTTGGTCATTTTGCCAGGACAGTGGCAAAAACCTGGTAAAAACTGGAAAAAAATGGCTGGATTTAAAAAAAATGTACAAAAAACAATATAATTTTGTACATAATATAATTGAGACTTAAATCAGAATATTAATTAGTTACTTCATTAATATTAATTTGTTTAATTAAAATGATAAAATATACTGAAACATTAATTGATTAATAAGAAGTTGTGAAATCAATGTTCATTTTATCTTTATTTGAACATCTATAGGTATAACTTTTATGAATAATTTATAGAAGTAATCTTTTAAAATTCCTACAATTTTTTTTTCTGTATAAAAAAAACACATATGTACCAGATAAAGTGATTAAAACTGTTAATGCTAATAAATGGTGGAGGAGTATAGCAACAGTATGTAATATTTCTAAAGACTTTTGCAAGTTACTTGCACATCTCTAAACATGCCCTTCAAGCAGTGCTGCAATAGAGAGAATATTCTCTAATTTTTCATTTGTGCATTCAAAGATTCGAAACAGGTTGGGAATAGATAGTGTTTCAAAACTTTTTTATTGCTATGCAATATTGAAAAAACAAAATATGTGCTCTGGTGTAGAAAATTCAATTGAATTTGATGAAATTTAATTATTTTATGTGCAATTCTTTTCATAATTAAAGTTATAATTTAATATGAGCTATACTTTTTTCTTAATATTTATATTATATAGTAATTAATATACTTTGTATCTTCAAATTACTATTGTTCTGATTTTGATAGATAGCAAAATTTGTATTATTACTCAGACTTTGTTATAAATTAACTGAAGCATAAGAATTAGTTGTTTAATAGTTATGACTGTTTAAACCAAAGTCAGTGAGTTATTTTATTGCTATTTACCCTCTCCTTTCTGATGTTCTGCATTCATAGCATTAAATACTTTTTACTAAAACAATACAAACATAATAGCAAACATAACGAACACTCTTTAATGCATTCACAGTATTAACTAAAAAAGTATTTTACTAAAACAATACAAACATAATAGCATACGTAACGAACACTCTTTAATGACAGTGGTGAATTTTTTTTACAATCTGACTTCCTGAGCTTCACACAATTTTTCACGAAAAACATTTTTCAGCACAGATATATTTTATCTGAGGATGTGAAACTAGCAGTTGGGCACATTGGAGGGATACAATACTTATAACTATTCGGAAGTTTGGGACTGAAGAAACAATTATAATTATCGGAACTTTCCGAATATAACCAAACTTATGCATCAATTCTCCAATGACTGTAGCCATGGAAGAACCTTGTGATGTCACATTCCGTGCGCACCAAAATGGACTGTTTTCCCGCCATAGTCAGAAAGGCGAACTTTGACTGCTAATAAAACATGAAATACAGCTCGGAGAATAAAAATTTTTATACCGTTGTTTGTTTTGAAACATTTCGAATCGAATAAAAAAATATAAAAAAGAGGCCGGAATTGTCCATTCTATAATATTTTTAAATTACTTAAATTCAGTTTTTATAAACAAACAAACTCACAAACCCCATTTGCTGCTTTACATAATCATCTATGTTAAAATAAACAATGCTTTTCAAAGGGAATTTTCGGATTTGTAATGTTTTATTCCAAAGACAAATTATTCTACAGAAATTGAAAATGGCATCATAGATGCAGACATTTTTCTATAAAATAATATTTTTTACATATCTGAGCAACTTCTTTTTTTTTTTACTTTTTAAAATCAAATTTATTTTAAATGCTAACAATGAGAATTTTTTTCGAATCTCTGCAGCAAATATCAAATATGGAGTGAAAATAGTGTAAAATTTTCATAAAATATATGTTTTAATCCAAAATTAACCAAATCAAAGTGCATACCATTATAATTCAGAGTTTATTTCTTAATAGAATATGCACATATTTTTCACTTATTTTGTTTAGGAAGTGACAATTTGGTACAAACAAATAGCTGGTTGATTAGGGTTTTTTGACACAAGATCCAAGGAGGATATGCTGCACCAACAAACAAATAGCAACTGCTTCTTATATGATTAAGTGAAATTGAAGTGCATGAGCCACAACCAAAGGCGTGTTTTCTTATATTTCATATCTCATAAAGTAAAAAGAACTTTGCACAAAATTTTAGCTGCATACACATGATGAGTAGAATTTTAAAATTTCCATTTTAATCATAATTAGAACAATGCACAAATTACAAGATAATTTAGTCAAACACTGTTTATAATAAAGACAGAAATAATGAAATGGATAATTATAAATTATAATGGATAAATTATATGGAGATAACAAAATAAATAACGTTCTGCATCAGTAAAAAATAAATTTTTGGGAATTTTTATAATAAATTTACTATTTTACAAAATATCTACACATAATATTTTTTTACTCTTACAATGCCATTACACATGGGTTTAACTGTATATACTTTTGAATTATTATGTAGATACAGCCTCTTTCTTCCACAATTGATAAATAATATTCTACATAATAATGCACTTTCAATATTATGAAATTTAACATATCTATAAGCAATATAATACCTTAAATGTCTTTTTGCTTACTTATAGTCAGGGTCATCTTAGCATAAGAAGGGGCCCAAGGCTAAAATTTATTTAGAGCATCTGCCAAAAAAATATTTAAAAGCAAAATAATAGAATAGTCATTATTTAAATTATTCTCTTTTTGTGCTTAAAATATGATGAAAATACTAATAAACAGAAAATATTAAAACATGTGTGAATAACACCCATTTACTTTAAATCTTGTTAATTATAAAATGGAATCAAAAATGTATCAACTCTAATGTAAATATAATCTATATAAATAAAATTGAAAATCTGTCTGTCTCTTTGTTTGTCCCATCATCACGGGAGAACGGCTGAACCGAATTTGATGAAATTTTGTGGGTAACCTGGAAATAATCCCACTTAAAATTTAGTCTATGTTTGGAGTTTCTACGATCAGTAGTTCTCGAGCTATTAGTAAAAAACGAAATTTTTGTCAGTCTCATCATCACGGGAGAATGGCTGAACCGAATTTGATGAAATTTTGTGGATAGCCTTGAAACAGCATCCCCATAAATTTAGCCCAAGTTTCAAGTATCTAAGACCAGGGGTTGTTGAGATATTAATGAAGAGCAAAACTTTTTCCTAGGAGTTCTACTCTCTTAACTCCAGGGGCGCGGTAGCCCATTGGTTAGCGCGCTGGAGTTGCACTCGGTAGGCCCGGGTTCGATTCCAGCCACTGCCAAAACTGCCGCCGTGTTCATGCGGAGTACGATCACGTTAAACATGTGGGTCCGAAAGTCCTTCCGAGAGGTTGGTGGTAGGGGAAGGAGGGTACGGTCCCTGTGGATGCCTCCCCCACTGGGTTCCGGTCTAAATTGGGTGGCACTTCCCGACCGTCCAAACAGTTACCTTACACCTTTCTGGTAGGTCGGACAGTCTGGGTTTCAACAACAACAACTCTCTTAACTCCGTGGTTTATCCAAACGAAAAGCTTGAAAATCATTTAAAAGTGAATTAAAACTTTATCTCCGAGTTTGATGGGAGATTTTTTGCACTAATTAGTCACTTTCTGAAAACATGAATTGTTTGAAACATGATTTACATAGGAAATCTATCTCCATGGTTTATTTTTCACAAGCTTTTACTGAACAATGAAAAGTATAATGAAATCAAAATGGTTATTTAATTTCGCCGTTTATGAGGAAGATTCTATCTTATATCATGTTGCTCAGAAACGCAATTAAATCTGTCTGAATTTTAATTATTATTTTTTCGATTTGAATAATAAATAAATGGATAAAAAAATATATTTTAGAAAAGAGCGATTTGATTTTTCTTATAGCATTTTTGACTAGATAATATCAATTACGGCCTTCAGGTTTAAACATTATTATTATTGATATTTTCAGGGATTATTGATTCAAGGATTATTGATATTTTCAAGTTATTATGCAATTGTTTTATTATGACAAAAATTGTTTAAACTCATATATTATACGTTGTATGAGTAATCTACAAATACACGGGTATATCTTCTAATCTACAAGAATATAAGTAGTACAGGTATATGGCATATGTTGTGATATATATTGGCATATATTGGAATCAATTATGACCGTCTGGTATAAAGAGTATGGGAATTATTGATATTTTCAATTTATTAAGTCATCTCTTATTTTGGCAAAAATTTTTGAGATTCATATTGTAATACGGGTAATCTTCTACTAATATGCTGGCATATTTTCTAATCCGCGACAATATAAGTAGTACGGGGTTGTATATATTGATTCAATTCCTTTTTTTTTGCAAATTTGCTTACAAAAGGGGCCAGGATGTTTTATTCTTCAGATCTGCCCGTGAAGATAATTTTGCATAGTAAGAACATATATTCTTAAACTTCTCTTTAGGAGCAATAAATTTAATATTTTAACAGAATTTGCACGATTGCGAATTATAAGTTTCTTTATATTATTTACTCCATACGAAGAACGGGCATGCTGCTAGTAATCTATATGAATAAAATTGAAAAATCTGTCTGTATGTTTGTCTCATCATCACGGGAGAACAGCTGAAGGAATTTCATGAAATTTTGTGGGTAGCCTTGGAATAGCCCCACTTAAAATTTAGTCCATGTTTCGCATTTTTAGGAACAGGGGTTGTCTAGATATTAATTAAAAATGTACAGTTAAACCTTCCATAGACATAGTATTATGCAAACAATATTTTTCCCCAAGCTTATTTTAAGAAAATATCATGTCTCTTAGCAGTGGATTTTAAACCAATGTGTTTATGCGGCAGAATATTTTTATTAAATATTTTCAGATTTAAATACTAAAGAAATGTATATTAAATAAATTTTATGGAAATTGTATTTTTGACTACTGGATTATATCAATTAAGGTTGAGTTAAAAAATTACTGGGATTAATGATATTTTCAAATTATTATGTCATCTGTTTTAGTTTGGCAAAAACAGTTGAAACATTCTGTTAAAACATTTTTAGTATGGGTAATCCAATATAGTACATGGGTATATCTTTAAAAATATAAGCAGCATGGTTATACCTTTCCATACAATTTTTGCACTTTCATTTTGGCATATATTGATTTAATACTTTTTATAAATTTGTGTACAAACGGGACCATAATGTTTTATTCTTCAAAGCTGCCTGTGAAGATAAATTTTGTATAGCGAGAACAATAATTCTTAAACTTCTTTTTAGAAGCATTAATTTAAATATTTTAATAGAATGTTTTGAATAAATAGTATACGAATACATATAGCACATGACTGTGAATTTTATGTTTCTATATATTAAACAGGGTGTCCCAAAAACATTGACCTCGGCTTTTATTCCTTAAATATTGATCTTAGACATATATAATAAATTACAAAGTTGCATAAAAAAAGGCACAGAATTTTATGAAATCGATAAAAATTTTCAGATTAAACTTGAAGAAAAACAAAATTTAAATTTTTATACTGACCCTGTACAAAACCATTTCTAACGAGTAAAATGTGCCCCATACACTAATAAGGTGATGTACAAAATTTCAGCATTTTATCATAAAAAGTCCCAGAGATATGTTTAAACAAAGTTGATGAGGGATTAATCACAAATTACAATGTAAATGTTTACAGCAAGAGTACAAATGATGCAACACAGAAATACATCATAGGAAATTAATATCTGCCTCTTATTTTTAATGGATTTTTGGCATGGATGGAAAACATTTTAAACAAGCTTTGTAATCTTTGTGTAAAGTTATTATTTCTATACAGTGTAGATACTTTTGTACCAATAAATAGCAAAATTATTTTTTATTTATGTAATCATTGCTTTTTTTCGTAATGACCCCTGAAACTTGATCTGCCGATATGAATTTTCCCCTCCCAGAACCCATGTCGATGCATCGAAAAGTGGTTTAGTCAGCATTTTTGTCTTTTCATATCTCTAGGATTTTTTATGATAAAATGCTGAAATTTTGTACATCACCTTATTAGTGTATGGGGCACATTTTACTCATTGGAAATGGTTTTGTGTGGGGCCGTATAAAAATTAAAATTTTGCATGTCTTAAAATTTAATTTCCTTGAAAATTTTAATCGATTTCATAAAATTCTGTACCTTTTTTAAAGCAACTTTGTAATTTATTATATATGTCTAAGATCAATATTTAAGGAATAAAACCAGAGGTCAATGTTTTTGGAATACCCTATATATTCTGAAAGAAAGGTTATGCAGTACAAGTAATATTCTACTAATACACGGGTATACTTTTTAATCTATGAGAACGTAGGGGGGTAGCATGGATATATCTTCCCATACAATTTTAGCACTTTCATTTTGATATTGGTATTTATTACAGCCTTCGGGTTTAAAGATTAAGGGGTTATTGATATTTTCAATTTATTACATTGTTTTATTTTGGCAAATATTTATGAAATTCATATATTGCAGTATGGGTAGTCTTCTGCTAATACATGGGTATATCTTCTAATCTGTGAGAATATAAGTAGTAGGGATATAATCTTAGCGCATTCATTTTGGCATATATTGGAATCAATTACAGCCCTCAGGTTTAAAGATTACGGGGATTATTGATATTTTCAATTTATTATGTTACCTGTTATATTTTGGCAAACATTTGTGAAATTCAAATATTGTAGAAGGGTAATCTTCTATTAATACATGGGTATGTCTTCCGATATTCAAGAACATACTTATACGGGTATATCTTCCCATACAATGTTAGCACTTTTAGTTTGGCATATATTGATTTAATTTAATATTTTTTGTGAATTCGTTTACAAGTAGGACCAGGATATTTCATTCTTCAGATCTTCAGTGAAGATAATGTTCTATAGCAAGACCAGATATTCTTAAACTTCCTCAAAGGAGCATTAATTTAAATATTTTTATAGAATGCCTTGAATAACAATGTCATTTAGAATATTATAGGAATTTGCACATGATTGTGAATTTTACATTTTCTTTATATTATATATTCCATACGAAGAGCGGGTATATTGCTAGTTAAATCTATCAAACTGGAAACATCCAAATTTAAATACATATTTTATAAAATTACATGAAATTAAAATATCTTATCTTCAGCAATTCTTCCCCATAAATACTAAGATCTAGATAAGTTATAAATCTGAAGTCTTGGGTACAACTAATTAATACTTTTATACTGCGATATCGCTGTAAAATAGCCCTTTATTTAATTAATAATACATTTGAAAAATAGCGTTTTGTCTGCAATACAAAATAATTATAAAAAATTTTGTTGATGTGAACAGATATAGGTTTTTTGTATATATATATATATATATATATATATATACAACATATTATAATTATAAATAAGGAAAACTTGAAAACATATTTAAGCACAAATAAGACAATAATGAAGCATTTAGCTGTTTTCAGGATACATTGGATACCTTTCACCAGTGCAAGAGAACCAACAAACCAAAATCAGCCAAGCCAAGATGTTTCATTAAGAAGCACCTGCACCGTAATGACACTTATCTCCACCTCAGAAAGTAAGAATTGTCCATTTGTTAGTAGTATAGCCATATGGAAATAGTAGACTTAAGTACTCCTATCCATGGGTGCTGTGAGGCAGTCAGGTATGTTGAATGATGGTGCATACTTCATCTTGAAATGACGATACCTGGTGTGGCTGAAAAGGTACGAGGCAAGGGCAGAAAAGCGAGAGCCAATGGCAAAAGAAAGAACAGTGAAGTTAAAACTAGGATCTGCAAGTTTAGATTTAAATAAATAAAAATTTAGAATTGCATAAAAAGCACTTAAAATTAATACTGCATCAATAAAACAGATTTAAAAGTTGAAGTTAAAGACTGGGCTGGCAATAATTTGTGAGCTAAAGCAGCAATTCTCAATGGATTTTGAGCTAACCGGGGTAAAATGACCAGGTACTGCTTCGTTCACCAAAGTGAACTAACAGAGCGATTTATTGTAATCTGGCATAGCAAATTCTAGGAAACTCAGACCTGAGGTGTCAGGTAACAAGGCTTCTTCCAACTTTATCCTGAAAGGACAATCAGAAGATGCCTAGGTCTTCTTTTTCTCAGATAGGATAGGGTGATGGGATTATAATTCTGATCCACATCTCTCAGGCAAAGTTTACTCATATTTTTCTTGAAAAAATTTTGTGTACAATGTAAATCTGCTCTGTAATATTAGAGACTTTGAGATCATGATGAATTACTTCATTCTGAACATACCAGGGTGCATTTACGATGCAACGCAAAACTTTGTTTTGAAAAACTTGCAATCTCTCAATATAGCTTTTTGCCGCTATCCCCCAAATGGGACAGGTATACAAAAGCATCGGATCGTACAATGATTTGGTTACAGATGATTAATTTATTAGGGTGGGGAAGGTGGATTTATCCACCAAGAAGTGGAGTAAGGGCATTAAAAGTTTGTTGTTTCTAATGACCTTCTGCTTCGGAACAGCCGATACAGGACCAGTGATGTAGGAAGGTACGAAGAAAGACACAAAAAACAAGAGAACAAAGTTTCTTACAAACAAGCATCACTGACGAAGATCGGAGGGGGGTGCAGCTTCACATTTAGACAAGGACCCAGAAGGCGGAAGACTGACTTGCCTCAATAAACATCCATGCCTTACTCAGGATTCGAACCCAAGCCCACCAGACAGCAGCCGAAGACGCTATCCACTTTACCACCTGGGCGGCATTAAAAGTTTTATTGGGGCAATTAATTTATTTTGAATGTGCTCTTCGTAAATCATATGGGTAGCTAGAGTGATACCCGGATACTTAACAGAGTGTCGAAAACCCAGACCACTTGACTAACCCTGAGGCATGAGTAGCAATTTGAGTAGTTGGGAACGACTTAACAGTGTTGTTGTTCGGACCCAGACCGTCCAACCTACCAGAAAGGTATAAGGTAACAGTGTGGAAAAGGGATCGGTTTGTTAAAAATTTTGAAGTCAAAGTTATAGTTGAGCTCTTTGTTGTTTGATTTGAAAATACACACTGCACTCTTGGAGGTGTTAATTTTGATTCTTCAGGTCACGAGCCAGAGCTCAAGGCTATGTTTTATGCACTTTGTAGTGTATTAATGGCATTTTGTGGAGAACACCTCCATGCAATCAATGCTATATCATCTGCAAAGATGGCTAGCCTAACTTGTGAAATCTTGGGAATGTCATTGATGTAGACGTTGAATAACAATGGACTGAGGTTTCCACCTTATGGAACCCTGGCCCTGATTGGTCAGATTGAACAGAAAGTTTGATCAATTTGTATGCAGAAAAAACGATTAGTGAGATAAGAATTGATGATAGTCAAAAGTTGTGGTGAAAGACAAAGTCGCACTGTTTTACCAAATGCCTCCAATATTGAGTATTCTACGATATAAAAAAAAACAATGCCAGTATACTGTCTGTTGGTAGAGTTTTCATGACTAGTTTCTACTATATGCATAAGTTGGGAAAGTGTGGAATGTTCAGATTGAAATCCATGCTGGTCAGGTATTAAAATATTTTTTGATCTGCAGAAACTATTAAAATGTCTAAGCAATGCTAATTTATAAATTTTGGAAAGGCTTGATAAAAGGCTAAATGATCTGTAGCTTTCTGCTAGGGAGAAATTTTGGTTTGGTTTAGAAAGAGAGATAACAACGGCAGTCTTATAACTTTGAAGAAAAAAGCAAAAATTAAGCATATAGTATAAAAGCAGTCAGCTAACAAACATAAGAAATAGGAAGGTTTTTAATGATGCGATTGCTGATTTCATTATGACCAGGAGATTTCTTTACATTGAAGCCATCTATGCTGTGGAGTGCTTCAGCCAATGAGGTGCTTTCAAGATCATTTGTTGTTTGTGAGAGTCCTTGTGATTGGTCTGTTAAACATCATATTCTATGTCTATATAAAGATGGTTGAAGTTTTAGTCTATGTGTGGTGAAAATTGGAGTTCCAAGCTATCTGCGATAGCATTAGCTTTCTTCCTCCACAGTCTGGGTGAGTCCGTGTAAGATATTAATGGATGGAATTGTAGCTTTCATGGTTCTTAGGTTTTTAGCTGTTCACCAAAAACTGTGATTCGTTGGTGTAAGTCCCTCAAGGCATGTAAGCCAGTATAGCTGAGTGTGTGATTTAATCAGAGCCTTGATCTCATTATGGAGCTTACAGAATTATGAACCATAAATAGAGAATAATAGAGAACCATAAATAGAATTATGAACCATAAATTGATGAAAATGTCACCAAATTGAAAAAAATTTCGCCAAATTGATAAAAATGACAATAAGTCAATGAAAATGATGACCAATTGATGAAAATTCAATATCTTAAAAAGAATATAAGAATCTACTATAAGAATAACCTATTTCTGCATCTGCAATACTTGGCAAAATTTTGTCAGCGAATTTGATAGAATATCGTCAATTTGGTGACTTTTTAAATGTTGCCAATTTGATAAAAATTACTCTAAATCCATGAAAGTGATGACTGATCAAAATTCAATACCTTGAAAATGAACATAAGAACAGACTATAAGAATAACCCTGCAAATCCATAATACTTGGCAACAAATTTGACAGGATGTCACCATCTTAGAAACTTTTTTAAATGTCAAATTGATGAAAATGACACCAAATTGATAAAAATGATGCTAAACAGGTGGTAATGTTTTGTGAATTTTGAATTCTGCCATAACGGGCATACCTTTTAATATACAAAAAATGCTCTTATTTCCATTTGTAATGCTTGGTGATACATCTGGAAAACTTTGTGAATAACAGCGCAAAATATTGCAGACTTTGAGATATTTCACCCTAGATCAGGGGTCGGCAACCTGCGGCTCGCGAGTCGCATGCGGCTCTTTTGATGTAAAGTTGCGGCTCTCCAGTTCCATACGAAAAAATTAATAATTTATTATCAAAATCCTTAAAAAATAAGAAAATATATTTTTAGGTACCTAATTTCTCAATAGCTGTTATTTTTATAATCGTTAATTACAAATCGCTACGCTTAACATGACCATAATGAGATAAATTTGAACTATTCTTTTGTTCTTAGAGATGAGACTCCGTCACCATGTTTATCTTTCAGCCAATTGCATTCCATTTCCGTCTCACCCAAACAGCCACTGTTTAGAGTCTAGACAACAAGTCTAGGCTCTAGATGTGTTGTCAGTCAGTCATCTTCGGATAGCGCAGTCGACGTTACGTTGCATGTGTGTTAATTTAATCGCTTGCGGTTTTTGCGTGTCTATTCGCTTGTTGTTTCAAGAAGAATACGATTTAGAAGCAAATTATCTTCTCAAAGGTATGTACGAGTATAATATAATAAAATCAGTAACAGAATTGGATTACATATCTGAGGATCGTGTTAACGAAGTAATAATGGTAAATGAATTGTTTACTGTTTTAGATAGCTAAGTAAAATTTAAAAAAAATCATTTTTTCAGCTCCACCGCCAGCATGGCATCTGGTAAAAGAAAGAGAAGAACTGAAGAAGAAAACCGAGAATTCAATCAGAATTGGATGAAGTCGTTTGCATTCATATGCAACACAGATGGCCTTCCGACTTGTCTCATTTGCCATGAAAAACTCGCACACAATAAGAAGTCAAATTTGGAGAGACACTTCACTACAAAACATACCCAGTTTGCTGGTAAATATCCAACTGGTGACGCACGAAAAAAAGCTGTTGAAGAGCTCTAAAAAAACAACAACAGTCAAGTTCCATTGTAAGTAACTGGGAGCAATCTTCCAATAATGTAAATCTGGCAAGCTTTGCAGTATCATTAGAAATTGCAAAAAGAGGAAAACCATTCACAGATGGTGAGTACGTCAAAGATTGTTTTATACGTTCATCTGAAGAACTTTTTCGTGATTTTAAAAACAAAGCAGAAATCATGAAAGAAATCAAAGATTTGCCATTTTCTGCTAAAACAGTACAAGATAGAACTGCTAAAATGTCTTCAAATGTAAAACATATGCAAGTGGAAGACATTCAACTGGCTTCTGCCTTATCACTTGCTGTAGATGAGTCTTGCGACATAAAAGACACGGCACAAGTTACCCTTTTCGATAGGTATATGTCGTCCCAAGGTCCAAAAGAAGAACTGCTAGGATTGCTACCGCTCTCTGGGCAAACTCGTGGAGAAGATATAGCAAATGCTGTGCAAAAATGCCTGGAAGACAATGGAATCGATATAAATAAAACAGTTTCTATAGCAATTGATGGAGCCAGAAGTATCACAGGAATACATAGAGGGGTAACATCAATTCTTCAGAAAAAAATAAACCACGAAATTCTAACGTTTCACTGCATAATTCATCAAGAAGCGCTTTGTGCCCAAACATTCCTGGCCAAAATAGTTGAGGTCATGAACTTGGTAATTAAGATTATTAACAGCATCTTGACAAAAGCACTCTACCATCGCCAGTTTAAAGATTTCCTTGAAGAAATAGATAGCCAGTTTTCTGACCTACTTCTGCACAATAAAGTGCGATGGCTTTCCAGAGGTAACGTATTGCAACATTTTGCTTTATGCTTGAGTGAAATAAAAATATTCCTCAATGAAAAAAGCATTGACCATCCCGAATTGAAAGAAGACAAATGGCTGCAAAAATTCAACTTCATGGTAGATACCACAATAAAACTGAATGAACTAAATCTAAAACTGCAAGAAAAAAGCAACCCAGCCTACACCTTGAATGAATGAATGATATGAAGGTGGGTGGCTCCAGAAGAGCCTAGCACATCGACCAGAGGTCTATTGTACTACCCCAAAAAGTGAAGGTCCCTAAGAGAAGAGACCAGTAGCCGTTGCGAACATAAGCAGGCACTTGACAGGAATGTCGTTCAGCTCCCAGGGTTCAATCACATGACGACCAATGTATTCGAATCTGTGAGCAGAGTAGGCCTCACATTCACACAGAATGTGAGCTGCAGTTTCTTCGCTGTAATTGCAGCCTCTGCAAAGCGAATCCTTGGAGACACCCATAATATTAAGATGTCTCTTGAGAGTGCAGTGCCCAGTAAGGAGCCCAACAGCTCTCCTGATGCCAGTTCTACTGAGCCTAAAAAGTTCCTTTTGACGTGCACTAGGGCAATTACAGTTGAGGATTTTCGCTTGCCTTTGTCCCTTAGTGTCACGCCAGTTCTTGCATTGAAGCTTCCTGAAGATGTCAAAGACAATTCTTCTGATAAGATCATTGGGAATACCCAAGGCTGGCTCAGGGCCCACAAAAGGAGTACTAGAGCCTTTCCTAGCAAGTTCATCTGCCAATTCATTGCCAGGAATGCCCGAATGACCAGGCACCCAGTACAGAATGACACTATTATTACTAGCAATTTTACAGAGAGCATTATAACATTCCCAGACAAGGGAAGACGTCACAGTGAATTTCCCCAGAGCCATAAGAGCAACCTGACTGTCAGAACAAATGAAAATCTGGCTATTCTCATACTTTCTGTCATAGCAAATTCTACAACACATAAGAATGGCAAATACTTCAGCCTGAAAGACAGTAGCAAAATTGCCAAGCGGATAAGATAGCTTAGTGCCATCATCAGGGCAACAGACACCCGCACCAGTACTTGTGCCAATCTTCGAGCCATCAGTGTACCATACAAAGCAATTATGTTTATTGTAGGTTGGAGTCCTCTTCCAATCATCCCGCGAGGGGACAAGAATTTCATAAGGCTTATCAAACGTAAATTTGACATGTATGCCATCAGGTGGCATACAAAAATAAGGATGCCTAGCAACATTACTGTTAAGTTCACCCCAAGATAGATACCTTGAGTAATCTTTCCAGTGTTTCAGATATTTGAGTCTGTTCATGCAGATAAGTGCTTCTGCCTCAATACGCATATAGAGCGGATGCAAGCCAAGTAAAAGTTCAAGAGTTGCAGTAGGAGTGGTTTTCATGCATCCGGAGATTGCAATGCACACCATCCTTTGAAGCTTAACTAAATCAAGTTTAGCAGTTTCACTTCTAATTCTGGACCACCAAACAATGGATCCATAAGAAATGATAGGACAGACTATCATCGAGTAAATCCAATGGATAGCTCTGGGATTAAGGCCCCAGGTTTTCCCAATAGCATTCCTACAAGACCAGAAGATTCTTCTGGCTTTAGTTGTGCAGTAGTCCAAGTGTCTCTTCCAATTAAGTTCCTTGTCAAAGTAAATTCCCAAGAATTTAACCTCCTTGGAGCAAATAAGCTTCTGTCCAAAGAAGCAAATATTCCCAAGATTAAGTATGCGTTTCCTTGTAAACGCAACTAAAGCAGTCTTCTGCGGATTAACCGTAAGACCTGCATTTTTACACTATGTTTCAACCCTCCTAAGAGCAGTAGACATCATGTCAGAGACAGTGTTGCCAAATTTGCCCCTGGCAACGATGACAACATCATCAGCATATCCAATGCAAGAAACACCAGAGATATTAATGCTTTCCAGAAGAGAGTCCACAACAAGACACCAGAGAATTGGTGAGAGCACACCCCCTTGTGGACAGCCCGAAAGTGCATGCACAGTCATACTTTCACCAAGTAAAGATGCACAGATATACCTGTTAGATAACAAGTTCTTGATCCAATAAGATATCGTGGTATCAACACCTCTTCTGTTGAGAGCAACAAGAATGGTGTCAATAGGTACTTTATCAAAGGCACCTTCAATGTCAAGAAAAGTAGCAAGAGCAATTTCCTTGGCATTGAGATTTCTCTCTAAAATAAAGGAGAGACTGTAAAGAGCAGTGTCCGTAGATTTGCCCGGTTGATAGGCATGTTGAGAACTAGACAAGGGCTTAGAGGCCAGAATCACTTCCCTTAAATACCTATCGATAAGTTTTTCAATAGTCTTAAGCAGAAAAGACGTAAGGCTGATAGGCCTAAAAGATTTGGCCTCATAGTAATTGTCCTTTCCAATTTTTGGAATGAAGATTACCCTAGTATGCAGCCTACACCTTGCTTGAAGAAGTAGTTTGTTTCGAAAAAAAATTACTTCGTTTTGTTGAATTCATGGAAAGCGGTAAATTACTTCATTTTAAAAATCTGAAGCAATATCGCGATGAGACCAATGCAACTATTGATACGAATTACTTCAGCATAGCTTTAAAAAACATGAAGGATGGATTCGCTGAGAGATTCGAGCAATTCAAAACAAAGTACTCTCGCGTTCATAGTAAATCCTCTCAACACAAATACAAATGAGATCAACATTGAGCCATTTGGAATTGATGCTGGATCGCTCCAAATGCAATTGCTAGATTTGAAAACCAAAGACTTGTGGAGTGGCAAGTTCACAGAACTCAAGAGCAAGTTGAAAGAGTTGGAGGTCCAGAAATGCATGCACATCGCACAACACAAGTGGACAGCTCTAAAAGAAATTCCGCGAGTTGAGGCCCTCATATTCGGTGCATGGAATAGTCTTCCAGAATGCTACAGTGAGGTGAAGAAGTTGGCATATGGAGTGCTGACGATCTTCGGGTATATTCGTGCGGGTATATTCGGGTATATTCGGTGACGGATCTTCGACATATTCGTGCGAGCAAGCGTTCTCTTGCATGAATATAAAAAAAAGTAAAGTTAGAAGTCAACTAACAAATAAAAATCTAGAGTCGTGCTTGAAACTTAGAAAATTTTTAGTGGTTCTTTAAAAACTGGGAAATTTTGTAAATTGTAACTTTTGGCTCTTCCGTTTCAATAGGTTGCCGACCCCTGCCCTAGATTGATGAAAATATTATCAAAATTGCAAAAATGTTGCCAAAGTTATGATAATGACACTTAATTGATGAATTAAAATATTTTAATATATGGATTATATTGCTTATTGAGAATGTTATAAATATTGATAATTGTCAATTTAGAATTGAATGAAACATAAGTTAATTGGGTACTTCAAAACAGTTTTATATGTTGTCATCAAGAAAAGTACCAAATGTACAATTCAATGTTAAAAACACTGTGCTATGAATTTTATACATCATTTTTTCACTATGAAAAAAGTAAATCCATTGCATTATATATGGAAATTCATGTGCTGCCCACATCAGATTTTTAAAGATATCTTTGTTCTGTTAATTGCAAGCCCATGTGATTAACTTTAAAGTAATAATTTTTGATTGAATGTTTACATACACTATCTTGCCAAAAGTATGCAGACACTCCCATCTTAGGAGCTGAATTGACCATATGGTCACTAAATGAAAAAAGTCACTGGCTTCACCACAAGCATGACTCAAACTGATTTTAAATGAAGCACACACTCTTATGTGTAATCTGTACAAACATTCATTAAATGTAAAATGTATTGCTTTGAAGAGCTGAGGGACTTTTAATGTTGTACCATAATAAGATATCATCATGACAAGTCATTTTGAGAAATTTCTGAAGTGGAAATGCCTAGGAGCAACAGCAGCTCAATTTTGAATCGGTGTGTATAATAGAATCCTAGATAAAGATCACCTAGTGCTGAAACATGGTTAAAAAATTGTATGGTCCCATTAAATATTAAATGAATGCTGCATTAAGCAAAACAAAAATTGCATGCCACATTAAACATTAAGTGCTATAAAAAAAAATTGGAAAAATACTTATGAATTTGTATTTAATTCAAAATATTAAATTTTTAAAATATTCACAATATACGAATATTTCAATACGTTCCAAATGGGAATATTGGACTTCTATTAGTATTTTTTAGTCATGAAGGGACTCCAAAGCTATCTCTTTTATAACAAGTAAAATCTCATATGTATTTTAAGCTTTATTTTAACATAAATATACATTTTATGTACTGCTGAACATATTTTATGAAACTATGTTCATATATTTTATAGCGATAGTCTTAGAACACCTATACTGCAACCAAGCAGTTAATAAGTATGAAATACGTAAGAGCACACAGGCCTCATGCTGCCCATCTCTCTCTCCAAATGGCTACTAATTTTAAAAGTAGGCCCTGGTGGTTAAAAAGAGATTTTTTATATCTTTCATACAAGGGAATTTCTTAACATTAGGGGTGTTCCGATATCAGATACCGATTATCGGTTTCATCAATATATCGGTATTTTTCCCGATACTAATGAAAAACTAATATTTTTTTGTTTTTTATTCTTCAGCATTGACAAAATTATTTCTCTTCAACTGCCTTTCATCCTGAAACAGAACAATGTGCAGAAAAATGATAAAATATAGAAATACTTCACTTGCCTAAAGATACGCTGAAAGTCAGGGATAACACTATCGGATCCTGTGCATCTGCATGGACGGGAAGTCTGAGGTCATTCAAAGCTACATTCTAATGTTTATAATCAATGGTCCCATCCTTCTGTTATTTATCTTTAGAATGAAGATCTTTAACTCTTTATACATAAATATCTTTTTGAAACTGAGCGAGTTGATTATAAGCAAACCACAATAGGAACTAAAACAGTCAGATTTCTAGTACAGATATCAGTAGTGTAGTGTGAGATTTTTGACTGGGGAGGCTGAAAATTTGGTATTACAAGTGAAATTCATATTGGAATTTGCATTTTCATAAGTTTTATTTATTGGCGAATAAAATAATTTTATATAAAAATGTAAAGAGTGGATGAAATACACTAGATTTTAAAATATTACCTATGTAAGATGAATACATACAAGATATAACATTTTAAATGTTTTCTGATTTCTAAATTAGATGAACTTTTACAATCATTTTATTAAATATGCAGTCATGGTGGCCCACAGGGGAGGTAAAGGGAGGGTCATATTTCCCCTTGGACATTAATATAACAAAGGCGAGCATCAAGCCAGTCAATAATGTACATTATGTGCTTGAGTCTGCCCCTCTCTTGAAAAAAGTTTTACAGGTGCTTATGTATGAAGTAGAAATATATCAGAATATTATTAGCAAGTGATAGAAAAAATATATCAATTTTGTAAATATAAACAGCTAGAACTAATAAAATAAAGCAATTCAAAGGAGTGCACTGAAAATGGGTAAGAACACTAGTCAACAAAGTCCTTAAACAATTTTGTATATTAATTATTTACAAATTCTATACTTTGAAAACTTAAAAATATCTTAACCACAATGTGCTAAAAATCCGCTAGAAAATTATTAATGGCTTTTGTTTAAAAGAGATTCTCCTGTAATGTGATTTTTAAAGGAAAATCAGATTTATTCTTTCTAAAACTCATAAATACGCAAATGGATGCTTCATCATATTATTGCTATGATGAAGTCTACTTCACAAACTATATACTTAAGTTTAATGGTAGTCATTAGTGTGATTCTTCGTCTTGATATTGTTTACATTTAGGTGAATGTCATGTTATTTGTGGAAAATGACTCATTTTTTAGTATTATATATGACTTTTTTCTACTAATTAATAAAACCATGTTTGACCCAAAATGGCAAATCCATTAGCCTAGCCCAAAAAATTTTCATTCATGAAACATCAAGTCCCATATCCAATCATTGTCTGTCATTTCACTGTTGAAAAGGGTTGAAAATGAGAGAAGAAATAGCCACACCTTTCTGAAAGCTAGCTTATAGTTCTAACTTATCAGCCAGGGCAGAGTTTAACAGGTGGGCAGTCCCAATACCATGCTTTTTTCAATGCACCATAAAAGCTAGATGGTTTAAGCTTCTAGATGTGTTTTAATGGGAAAAATACTTTGAAACATCTCATTTTAAGTAAGTAAATTGTAACAGTTTTCTAAAAAAAGACATATATTCGCAAAATTATATTAAAAAATATAATATATAAAAGTATCTTTAAATTAGATTTTAAACAGGGGAGGCTCAGTTTCTGAGCCTTAATGGGCACTATGCCACCGATAGATATTGTACTTTGTGCTGCCAGTTGAAGACAGTGTTGCTAGATTGGGTGACATTCCGCTAATCGAACTACTTTTGAACACTTATCGCGACTTTTTGAATCATAAAATAGCTAAAATACAATAAAATAATGATGAGGTGCACCTTTCCAGCTCCTGTAGAATCTGTGTATCAAATTTCATGGCTGTACGAAACTTAGATTTCTGCCATTTTTCATATATGTTCGGAAATGTTTATCTGCTTCTAAAGGGGACAATTTGATACATGGATGATTCAAGTGGTGTACTAGCTAGAAAATTCCAAAATTCTGAAATGAATCTATAGGAGAGGCTGGGGAATTTTACTCTCCAATATCTGGTTTATATTTAATAAATCTCACTATTACAGCAGATATGAATAACCATTGTTGTACGAAAGTTAAACTAAAGTTTAATATTTAGCATACCCAACTATTTTTTTTTACTTATTTTACTTGCATCTTTTCTCGTAAAATGTGCTTTGCATTAGCCAAATCAAATGCAGAAAAGAAAAGAGCAAAATATCTCTTATACCCTGTCCTGAAAAAAAAATAAATAAATAAAGTAGAAAGATAGATGGAAAGATCTTGAATGATGCGCTCCCTCCTCGATAAAGTGCAAGTTCTTTTTTTTTTTTTACAAAAATGTTGCTAAATTATTTTTTGGTGTTGATTTGGGCTAAAATGTACTGAAAATTTAAACTTTTTAGGACTTTTTGCTCTAAAACCAATATTTCCAAATATAATTATTCGGTCTGAGATTCCTGGACATTCCTTCCTCATTTGCAAATACCCTGTTTTCACTAAGTGTTGACGATGAGTCACAGTCAAAACAAAACAGAGTAGGAGCGAGTTGTTGCTTATGATGTCTATAGTTTACAATTTCATTTTGAGTTTGTAGTAATTAATGTTTGGATCAAGGAATTTAAGTGTGGGGTTAATATATTTTTTACTTCAATGTAAAACTTATTTCCAATTTATTATTTTTAAATTCTCATACAAAATAATATAGTATAAGGTATTGTTTTCATAAGACTTTTCGATTTCGAGATTTTGATGACAATATAGGGTTTAGAGCCTTCCTGATCACGTTTTGACTATTTTTAGCATGATGTCCATTTGTCTGTCTGTGGTCTATTTCTTGTGTATATGATAGATCGACCCAAATATTAACGAATTCTCACGAAACATTATATTCAGCTTTGGTAAGAGCAGATTTAGAACTTGATAGAATTTTTTGAAATTCGAGCGAAATATATTCGAAATTTTATATTTTCTTAACATGTCAGCATAGGATAAAATGTGACATAATCATGAATAAAAAGAGTTATTTATAGTTCAATGATCACGAAAAATTTTGCTTCAATCACTGTTGGGAGAAATAGATGCAATGTAATTTTTATGTTCGGGTCATATTTGGGAGAGGAGAGGGGAGTTATGCTCCTGAGATACTAGTAAAGTGTGATTGCTGGATAGCTCAAGTGATCAAGCATTGGCTGGCTAAGTGGAGAGTTCACAGATAGATGGTTCGTAGTTCGTATCCACGCAGTAACAGTGATTCATTATTTTAAAATTTCTTTACATACTTAAATATTTCAGTACCTAATAACTGATTTATCAAGTAATATAGCATACCCTACTGTGTGCTACAATATGTTTAGTTAATTTCACATTTTTATTGGGATCAGATTAAGGACATAGGCTGGTGATCGGTGCCATCGCCAACAAAATTTTCAGATCCCTGTGCAGTAAATGCGTCCTCAACTACCCCCTATTTTACAAGTTAATGACCTTTTTTGCAAACTGTTTATTTGGATTGGGGCCCTCAATCCTTTCGGGCTTGTTTGCAAAACATCCTTGTGTCCCTACGTGTCCTTTGCTCTATTTGAAAAGAGTTCGCTCTCGATTTATACATCAGTTAATGTACATAGCCTTTCTTTTCTGTTTTCTGCCTCCTTAACAATTATTCATTGAACTATTGCATAACTATGGTGGCAGATAATAATTTTCTGAAAGGTTGCTGTGAATGTTTTTGGCTACAAATTATTTTTGCCAAAAGTGTAGAAGATTACTAAATGATGTTTACTACAATTCGCCAGCATGGATATAACTAGCAATGCGCAAACTCGTCTCGTCTCGTCAGAAGTATGATTGATAGAAATGTTTTGATTTAAGATGATTTTTTTTATTTGTTTATTTCTGTACTCTTATATCCATGATTACAATCCGAAATTTTGTATTATACAACTTCTTTCTATTCCCTATAGAAATATTTTTCCACTCTGTTCAGATTAATATAAATTATTCATTATTTCACAATCATTTTTTTATATGATTTTCAGACAAGTATATAAAATATTTATTAATATGTGTATTAAAATGTTTTCATTTTTTCATATTTACGAAGGTGTGTCTAATTAATAACAGCTGAAATAAGTTTTGTATGTAATTTTACAGCAATTATAAATTTGTTATATATTATAATAGCAATCTAATATTGGTATCAGATTAGATCGGTTTTTTGGTAATCTGATAGTATCAATTATTCTGTACTGGATCTTATTTTGGTTTCGTGACATCTCTTTATATATTATTAAATGCACAAAACAAATTAATATAATGTTAAAATAATTTGAGAAAATTTCAGATTATTGCATGGAAAACATCAGATTTTTATAAAAAAAAAAAATAGATGTAGTAAAAATTATAAATATTAAATCTATGGCAACAAATTTTAAAATGTGGCTATTAATAAGGTTCTCGCAGCCAGTTGCCATTTTGCCAAATTATGATAAAATGTTTCATTTCATGAGTAAACAATCAAATTCACAAAATTGCGAATGACCTAAATATGGATTGTTATTTTCTTTTCAAACCTGCCTGTGTTTTGGCTGTTACTTTTTTTAAATGTCCGAAATAAGAACTGACAGAAATAACTTTCAATCACAATTATGAGGAATAAAAAACAAAATATTAGAGATTGCAAATGTTTTTATTTCTTTTCTTATTAAGCTTCTTTTCCTCCAAAATCTGCAGTTCATTAGATGAATCAAAAAAAAAAAAAAAAAAAGGAAACAAAACATTGTGCTTAACTTTTCTCTTGGAAAAAAAAGTAAATAGAGACTAGAAGATTGTTGAATAGTGCACTTTCTTTTCTGCCCAATAAATTACAATTAGTTTCTTTTTCTTTACAAAGTTCAGATTTTTTTTCACTTATTGCTTGTTTGGTATCAATTTAGGGTAAAACGTTTTGAAAATTTGAACTCTAAGAATTTTTGCTCTAAAACCAATATTTACAAATAATAGTTATTAGGACTAGAATTCCCTAATGTTCATTCTTTCGTGATTTGAGCAAACATGAGCAATGTTTTTATTAATTGATCAAAACAACTTAAATACTTAAGTGTTTACATTATATCAGTCAAATTAAAACACCACAGAGGAGGAAGAGTTCTGTCTGTTATGATTAACGATGCGGTTAATATCTTCTTTTGGCCTTTATATAAACCTTATTTCCCAGTTATTTTTTAAATAAAACTTTTATAGTGAAATGAAGGCATGAGTCGCAACTTCATTTCTCTATGGATCTTACAGATTGTAATTTGTTAGCATCCTTATTCTTTTGTTATATTTTTTATGAAATATATTATTTACTGTCACGAGATTGAAATACATAAATATTTATCAAATTGAATGTTTATTTTTAAGCATTTGCCTACTATTGTTTAAACAGTAATATGAAACTATTTTTTTCCTTTTATAAAACTTTCATAGTGAAATGAAGACGAGTCTTGACTTTATTTTCCCATGAATCCTACAAATTGTAATCTGTTAGGATCCATATTTTCTTTCTGTAATATATATATTTTTATGAAATATTGTATTATTCACTGTCTCAATGATATTGAAATTTACAAATGTTTATCAAATACAATGTTCATTTTTAAACATTAATATGAAACTTTCAATCATGATCTCTTCTCTTCCAGTTTAATTTCACTCTATGCATGTCAGAACCAATAAAAATGGATTCAGAAATATAAATCTGATTTGACCAGTTCATAGTTTTCTCTACAAACTCAAATTTCTTTACAAAATAATTTGAAAAAGTGCAATTCATTAATTTCTATATATACATAGGTTATAAGTCAAAGTATTGTGACAGGGTAAAAAATTTGAAGAGTTTTCGACAGAAGTTGAGCTTCAAACACCTCTGAACATGAATTGATTATTTTTGAGATGATGTCTCAGTGTATGTGTGTGTACGTGAGTCTGTGGATACGATATCTCACAACAAATGGAGTGTTTCAAATAAAATTTAATACAAAAATTATAATTGGGTGAATACTTGTAGCCTATTTATTTTAAATGGAATCAAATGTTCAAAAGATCCACAAAATTTTGAAATAATCATCAAAAAATAAGAACCTTCAATAATGTTTGCAGGCAGGAACCATAGGTGAATTTTTGCAGGACGGACCCCTTTTTTGTATTTTTGATGTAGTTTTCGAGATACACTCACGAACAATGAAATGCACCAAGAAAGAAGCATAGGATGGACCTGAAATTTTATTGATGGAAGGATACAGATGAATGATATACATGATTACAAAAACAGCGCAGCAGAACACGTACAGAGGGAGCTGTGGTACACAGTCCGGTCATCCTCAATAGCGCGACATGCCACCTTGTGTTGCAATACAAGCAGCAATACGGTCCAGCATGGTGTCAAAAGGAAGCCTGATGTTGTCCTGCTGCAGAGGAGTCCACACCTGTTGGACGTTACGTTCCAAATCCTGAAGATTGCGGCAACAAGGCAGCTGGCTTTTCAACTGGTCCCACGCATGCTTGATAGGGGTCAGGTCTGGGGAGCAGGCAGGCCATGGAAGTGTCTGGACATGACTCAGGCAGACCTGGGCAACCTGAGCTGTGTAGGGTCGGGCATTATCCTGCTCGAATTATGCACCTGGAATCCCAGCAATGAATGGGAGCACATGGGGCTGCAAAATCTCATCCACATACCACTGGCCCGTCAATGTTCCAGATACCACTACTAGAGCGGATTGGCTGTTGTAGACTATGGTTCCCTAGACCATGATGCCTGCAGTGGGGCTGGTGTGGCATTTGATAATGAGGTTGGGATTGTGGTGTTGTGTAAAACGAAGCGGCACTCATCACTAAACACCACACATCGCCAAACTGTGACATTCCACATTGCTCTGTCCCAGCACCACTGCAACTGGAGCCGCCAATGTTCTCGTGTTAATGGCAACACACGTAAGGAGTGCCGGGATCGCAGATTCGCTTCCTTCAGGTGTCTAGATATGGTTTGTGGGCACACAGGAGCTGCTATGTGTGCCTGTATCGTGGATTGGGTCGTCGTGGGCTCTGTACGTGTCTGCTGCATGGTAATTCAATCCTCTCTACTCGTGGTATGCCTGGTCAGTCCAGAGCCGTTCCTCTGTATCTGGGTGTCATCCCGTGACTAGTGCTCCCAACATCGTTGGATGGTATAGTCCAAATGATCTACGTGATGGACTATGTGGCAAGCTGACCACTCTGTGGTTTTCAACCCGATGCTCTGACTCCTCTCGAAGTCCATCATTTGCATATATCGGCATTTTTGGCATCCACCTATTATTTTTTTCACACCGTCTTCATGGTTGCATCAGTCGAAGCTTCTTGCATTGATGGGGCGTCGACTACATGCCAGTTTATAAGGCTGCTGGCTCATGCTTGCAGGGTCACTCACAGGTGTACGGTCATGCACAATCACAGCAGACTGGGATCATTTGCATACCAGCCCGCCCTCTAGCTATTTACATTATTTTGAGGTTGTACCATGTTTCCTTCTTGGTGCACAACTTTCATTGTCCGTGAGTGTATTTTACTTTTTATCACTTCTAAAGTGTAAAAAAAATTTCGTATCAGCATGTCTAGTGATTTCTCTGTCTCATACCATAAAAACTATAGCATAACAAAAATATGAAATTTGCTACATTTATAGAGAAATAATATGGTAACACAATGAAATAAACCATTTACTGATTTAAACTTCAGTTTAGCATGAAATAGCTCGCAAAGAAAGTTTTGGATTCCCTGGGCCGAGAAAAATCCATGGTTTTACTTTCTGCGGAAAATAGGTAGAAATAGAAAAATAGATTTCTGAAAGTAGAATTTTTAGGCGATATAGGTATGGTGCGAGTGCTGCAAGTAGGAGGCGAAACTTCCCAAAGAGGATTGGTGAAGTATAGCAAACAGGGAGTATGTACAGCCCCTAGTTCTTTTTAAATTAATAGAATATTAAGTAACAAATAAAATAAAAATAAATTAATAAATATTTTGTGAACATTTATTTATTCTTAGGCAGAAAAATTAAATTATATTTTAATAATCCCAATTGAGGAAGAAGTTCTTAAACTTTTTAAGCTTCATATTTCTTCATCTTATTTTACACCAAAAAAATAGTTTCATTAAAATCTACAGTTTTTCTTCTAAGACTAGTAGGTACTAGAACCCAGTTTTTCTCTTATGAGACACTGCTTTTCTTTTATAGGTCTCAGCTTTAAGTTTCTGGTACCCCGAATTTTCTATACCCAGTGTCTACACATCATAGAATATATTCCAAAAGTCATTAGCATTTAACAAGTACTTTAGCATAAATAACTATATTATACTCATTGAAAAATTAGAATAAAGTGCAGAATTTACATATATGTACATTTGTGACAAAACAGTCATTGAATAAATTTGCATTGCTACAAATGATAAGTTATGCATTGGTTTGCTACGAAACTGATACACATCTTAGTTTTACCTGATATGAATGAGACTAGTGCAAGTGTTATTTCTTCTATTCTAAAATAGCTATTGTAAGTTAATTTTGACTGACCTCTATCACAATTCAAACAAAAGTAAGTAATACAATTAAAATTTAGAAAACCTGACGAGATTTTATAAGTAACTTATGATTCGGCTGTTTTCAGAACTCTTTTTTTAACACTATACAACATAGTTGAAAAGTGTATATGACTTTGCTCATTCTGTCTGTCTGTCCATTAGCATAACTACCATAAAAATGACTTTATCAAAATGAAATTTTAGTATGTTGTTCAGACGGTCTGTGGGACCTATGGGAATATAAATGAATAATATCACCCAATTAGTTTTGGATTGAACCTGGGTTGAAAAAATAAAATACATTGAACCCTATGGGACATAATTTTTCAAACATTTTTAAGTGAATTTAAAATTCACAAATTGCTTCGAAAGTTTTAGGAAATATTCAAATTATCCCATAAAATATATAAAAAAAATTTCAGCAAAATATATTCAGTAGTTTTTAAATAAAAATTAAAATAATTACACCCTTTATATGAAGAGATCACGTGACTATTATATGGAGAGATCAAGTGACCCACTTCAAAATAAAATATGTCATCCATCTTGTGCCAATATCATGATTTTTAAAGTTCTTTTTAATACATATTTAGTGTTGTATCCGTCCTAAAACCACTTTATTTTTGCTTAAATTCTGTGCATCTACATACTGAAACAACGCAATTACAATATATTTGAGTTTAAATGCTAATCAAACTTTGATTATTTCTACAACGAAACCTAATTTTCACTTATGGAAAATGTAAACACCAAAAGATGCAGAATGAGTTATATAAGAATTGCTGCATTTCTTTAAAGCAAAATTATTTAGCTCATGAATGAAACATTCATTGATTTTACACAAAGAACCAGACAATTTTTTCGATGAAGTTTTAAGCATAGAGTTAAATTACTTGTACCTCCATGGTTTTAAGTTTTTAAATAAAATAAATTATTATAGTATTATGATGAATGAAAGAATTGGAAAAATGTTTTTGAATGAAATGCTGCTTTTATATAGAGGTGATTTATATTTTGACGACGTCATTTGAATAAAGTTCCATTTATTTTCGATGAAGTTTTCAAATATAATAAATTATTGTAGTATTATGATAATTTTAAAAATATTACCAAGGAAGCATCGCATTTTAGAGATGTTTAAACCAGGCAATTTATATTTCAATGATGCCATTTGAATAAAGTTAATTTTTTTCGATGAAGTTTTAAGTTTACAAATATAATAAATTAATGTAGTATTGTGATAATTTTTAAAATATTACCAAAGAATGTATCGCATTTTAGAGATGTTTATATAAAATTGCATTGATGTTGGAAAGTGTTTCATAATCAATGCTTTATGCATGATTGATCTTTCTTGTTAAATAATGATTTGGGAGTTTGTGTTTTATGACACATCTGTTTTGCTAATCCTTTTTTTTAATTTGTCTACAGTTTTTTGTTGCTGATTAGCCAAACTGCTAAAGTTAGTTAAAAGCCAGTGAGAACCCTGGCTATAAAAATATAAAGGCTTCTAATTTGTGGCTTAAAAAAAAAGAAAATCCCAGAACAAGGCTTAAGCACACACACATAGAAAACAGAAACATTGGACCTTTAGGACAGGTGCATCATTAAACAATTAACTCATGAGACTTATATGCCCCAAGATTTTCTGAAGTTCAGATTAATACATACTAAATATTCTTAAAAAAAAATCAGTATTTCATAATGACTCTTACATATGTCATTTACTTCATATCACTATCTATATTTAAAAAAATTTCAAATGTTTATATAAAAATTAAATGTAGTTATTCTCATATAAAGTGTAATTTAATAGTTCATTATTTAAACTTGATAATCTTTAAATATAAATGCAGGAGCACTTTTTTAATTATCCCAATGATTTAAATATCTATTCATATTTCAATTTCTTACAGTTTCACTTTAAACTTATTTTAGTAAGTTAACATGCTATAATATTTATACTATAAATCAAAGCATTGATTAAACCAAAGCCCTGCATAGTTCATTTTCATCAGTAATATTTCTAACACATTATACTTTCATTAATGTCACTGCTAAGTTTACTTATGATTTTAACAGTTTAACTATAAGAAAATTTTTATAAATTTCAATTGTTAATAATATATGTGAAACAGTTAATATATGTGAAATAGTTTTATATGTGAAACAGTTGTTTTAGCTATACACAAACTGCTTCATAACATATTATAAAACTGTTTCACATCCTTCACAAAAGCTATATTTAAGACTTCTCAGACTTAAAACCATCTTCACTCAGATTCACTTCTATATTGAAATGTTATGACAGTTTTTTTTTTGTTCGTTCTTATAATTTGCTAATATATTGCATATTAATAAATAAATATATCTCAGATTTATATTATGGTTGTTATTTAGTCCTTCATTTTATAACAAAACTTTACTACTATCCATAAAATTAAATCCTCTATTACAACCTTTAAAGATCTTATGCTTATTTTTTATGTCAATAAATTTACACTCTATTATACCCAAATGTAAATTAAAACCTATTTGCAGGCCATTATTCCATTGACTCTATGTATTTGTTATGTTACAATAGTCCATCTCAACTGAGTAAAAATTTTGCTGTCAATTATTTGTGATTGTGGTCCTGAAGGGGTTAAATGATTAAGTTCCTTCTTCTATATCATAAACACATAAAAGTCAAAGTAACTGATGAAAATGAAAAAAAAATGCATGACATGAAATAAGAAATTCAGTAAAAAAGTTAATAAATTGAATGTACTCGTCAGCATAAGTTGTGGCAAACATAATAAGGATCTACAATATATAAATATTATGAGTACATCAGAGAAAAACAAAAACTTCCTTTCTCATATAACATATTTCATACACATACAAGAACACATGTTTTGATTCATAACCACCTACTATTTTACAATCAATCATCCTTAACATAAGGCTCGTTACAAAGATATAAAATAATATATACTGCACTGTGAAAACATCTTTCCCTTTTGTTGTCACAGAAGTAAGAAAAATATATTTGCAATAAATATCTAAAAGAATACAACTTCTCTTCTAGTTAGCTAGGTATCATGATGATTTTGCTTTGTCTCTTGAATCTGATAAATTCAAAATAGCAATACTGCTGGATGAATCTGGTTTGGAAGCTCTTTTAGTTTCTCTTTCTTGTTTTCTACGTTGATGCTCAGCTACTCGTTTTTCTCGTTCAGCCCTCTTGGTCTCCCTTATCAACTGATTTGGATCCCAAACCTCTGAGTTTTCTATGTCTTCCCAATTTGAAACATTATCATCAATAATTCCTAAATCCGGGTCCTAAATAAATGAAAGGCAAAGTTTAGGATGATCAGAAAAATATATATTTTCTTAACATTACCTTTCATTTGAAACTCAATTTGGGTAGAGGTTGATGTGCATGAATAAAAGTTCCTAACTTAGGAACATAGTGATTCAAGACAAAAACTTTAATACACAAAATAAAAAAAAAGAATTTTTTTTTATAGAAATTCATTATTACACTGTAGAAGACCCAGGCCGTCCGACTCGTCCAGGGGACTAAGAGCAACTATTTGGACGGACGGCATTATTACACTGTATAAATACACAAAATGATACTATAATAAAATATTATCTATTTGAAAAAGTTGCTGTTTAAGACAAATTTAGCATTAAACAGTAGCTTCTAAACTTTTAAAAAAGCAATTACTTAAACACAGTAGTATGAATAAAATGCAACATTGCAAACCAAAATGCCAATATTAAATCTTTATCTCTAATATCTCATAGGCAAATACAAGAAATTGTATGTTATTGTAAAGCCTGGAAGTTTAAGCAAAATGGAATTTTTTGCACTTTTTTCTGCATATTAACATTTATTTATTTAGTTTTCTTTGCAATAAATATTATTTTTAATCAGGAAAATTTTTTCATTTGTTACAAAGTCTGTGGTTTATTTTGTTTCCTTATTGGCATCATGCCCCACAGTTTTTAAGATGAAGTGTGTGCATTCATTCAGTATTTGTGGGAAATTTATGTATGTTTGAATTCCTACAGAGAAAGATGATGATGCTTGTGATGAGACTAAATGAAAAAATGAGTACAGAAAAAACTCTTGAACATACCAAGGCAAAATGAGACAATTTGTAATGCAGTTACTAAAGTAATAAAAAAAGTTGAGAATGAAATAGATAAACAAGATTCAAATCCAGAAGTTATTCAAGATTCCATAGCTGCTTTGTTAGAACATAAAATTGCGTTAGAAAAATTGAATGAAATAATTGAAACACAAACCGAAACAGAGGTTAGTGCGAAGTTAGATAGTGCTGCACTTGTGCCAAATTGTAATTTGCCTGGGAAGTTAAAAGTTGGAAGCAAAACAGCATAGAAATATAAATATAATTATATCTGCTCTCAAAATGTAATATCAGCAGAGTCTTCAAAATAAAGCATTATTAAGACCTACTAGTATCACTCAGTGTTCTAAATGAAAATGTGAAAAATAAAGAAAGGAACTAATTTACTGAACCACCGAAGAATCCACTAAATACTGGTGCATCAACCAGGAATCAACTTGCCAATTACCTTCGTTCATCTCTTGGATACATGAATAACACAAGATTAAATGAATCGTGGACAGGTAAGTGTCAAAATTTACTTATTAAAATTTAATTATTGATTTGAAGATTTTGAGACTAAACGAAAAAATGAGTACAGAAAAAACTCTTGAACATACCAAGGCAAAATAAGACACAATTCGTAATGCAGTTACTAAAGTAATAAAAAAAGTTGAGAATGAAATAGATAAACAAGATTCAAATCCAGAAGTTATTCAAGATTCCATAGCTGCTTTGTTAGAACATAAAATTGCGTTAGAAAAATTGAATGAAATAATTGAAACACAAACCGAAACAGAGGATTTAAAAGGAAAATTGAAGGAACTATAAAATACAATCAGTTAATAGTGCTCTGTAGATCACGTGCAGGTAGATAGTTGGGGAAATTAAATGAAAATTTGATAGTAAATCAATTTCTTAAAGAACTAAATCAATGTAGTACAGAAACAGTATCCAACATTAAACTGAAATCAAATACAAAGTTACAGCGCATCACCTAAAATAAATTTACAGGTGATATTTGTAAATTTCAAGAATTTTGACCTCAATATAAAGCTGTGATTCATGAAAATGAAACACTTCAGGAGGTCAAAAAATTTAATTATTTTAAATCAGTGTTAGCCATTCTGTAGCCACAGTCATAAGCAGTCTTCCTAACACATCTGTGAATTATAAAAAGGCAGAAGAAATTTTGGAAGATAGATTCGGGAAAAAGGAAATTTTGGTTTAAGCGCATACTAATTGTTTATTAAGTTTAGAAGCTGTCCGTAGATCAAACAATGTATCGGCATTAAGAAAATTGCATGATGAAATATCGGTACAAATTAGAAATCTTGAATCACTCGAAGACAATTACAACTCATACGGCTGTAAACTGTTACCTATATTGTACAAATGCATTCCAAATGATCTTATGTCGCAACTTCATAGGGAACAAAGTAATGAAAAAGAAACTAACTGAGTTGCTAAACTTTTTTAAAAGAGAAACAGAAGCACGAGAAACATCTCCAAATATCTATATATACTAATTGCCAAGTGTCTGTCTGTCTGTCACGTTTTTTTAGGCACTTCCCAAGTAGATAGACTTACAATTTGGTACACAGGTCAATCGTTCGATGAAACCTCCTGGAAAAATTGAATTTTTCGAAAATATTCTATAGAGAGGTCGCTCCACACCAAAATGCTTGAAAAGTGAAATGGTTAGAAAAGCATGCTTTGCCGTGAGATAGAGATTTTAAATTTGGTGTACAGGTAAATTGCTCAAAAGGAAGAAAATCTATAATTACAGATTTCCAATAATTGCTATTCTAGGGGGTGCCACCCACCAAAATGTTCGATTTGGCGAATGAATGAGAAATGTCTTGTTTAAATTTTCACAGAGGCTTCAAATTTGAAATATGGGCTAATCATTTGATGTAAACACCCAAGATGAATAGTTTATAAAAAATGTTCGTTTAAGGGGGTGCTTCAGAGAAAAACGTTTGATGGAAAACGATGATGGAAAGCATGCTTTGCAATGAAACAGAGACTTCAAATTTAGTGTACGGGTAAATAGTTGGAAAGGTGGAAAGTGTGCAATTTCAGTTTTACCACATTTGCTATTGTAGGATAGCTACTTACTAAATTATTCGATTTGCCAAACAAATGAAAAATGCCTCCTTTACAATGTGGCTTGAAATTTAGTACATGGTCTCATCATTTGATAAAAAACCCAAGATGAATAAGGTTTTTCAAAAATGTTCATTTAAGGGGTTGTTACACAGAAAAACATTCAAAAGATGAAGTGATAGAAAAACATGTTTTGCGATAGCATAGAGACTTTGAATTTGGTGTACTGGTAGATATTTTGAAAGGAAGAAAGTGTGCAATTTCAGATTTCCAATATTTGCTACTTTAGAGGGTGCCGCACACCAATATGTTCGATTTTCCGAATAAATGAGACACACTTCCTTTTAAACATGATAGAGGCTTGATATTTGGTATATGGGTTAATCATCTAATAAAAAACTCAAGGTGAACACAGTTTTTTCAAAAATGTCCATTTATGTGTGTGCTCCACAGAAAAACGTCCGAAAGGAGAAATGATAAAATAGCATGCTTCAGGATGAGCTGGACACTTCAATTTAGTGTAGGGGTAGATAGTTTAAAGAGAGGAAGTGCGCAATTTAAATTTTCCTAAACTTTCTTCTTTAAGGGGTTCTGCACACAAAATATTCCATTTGTTAAATAAATGTTAAATGTAAATTATTCAAAAATTTACATTATTCAGGGCTTGCTTATTGAGAGACCGTTGATTTTCAATAGGTATCCGGCTAGTAACATCTTTTAATTTCAAAAACTCAAGGTCTTACGAAAGTAAAACTAAGCGACTGGCTCAACAGATGTGCCAGTCACTATTCTGTTTGGAATGATATGGTAGTTACTCGGTGTTGGCAACAGTGGATCATAGAAGACACATGCAACCATTGCCTCAGGGTGCCCCAGATAGGCAATTGCTCAAGAGGATTGTGCAGTCCGGAGAGAAGCCATGTCCACACTAATGGCATTGCTATCAGCCATTCGAATGCATTTGTCATTCTACATGCATCCTGTATCAAAGGATGCAATTCGAAGATGACTGACAGAAAGTGGGATTAGGTATTTACTACCATTAAGACCCCTGCCACTAACCCCTAAACATCGGACTGGATTGGTGCTGAGCTCGGTTAGTTTGGACAGCATCTGATAGGAAGTATGTTATCTTCAGTGCCAAATTTCACTTCTCTTTCATTGTTGATAACTGCTACATACATGTGTGGAGGAGGATTGGCCAGCATTCCGATCCCACATTTGTTGTCGAACGGAACATGGCCATCGCACATGGTGTGACAGTCTAAGGAGCCATCTCGTGGGATAGCCGATCTCCTTTGGTTTTACTACAAGGCAATCTGGTATATTGATTGTAATCTGCAGCCAATTATTCTGCATATGCTCTCAAGCCGCCCAAATTCCATTTACCAACAAGACAACACTCAACCACATACTGCATGACTTTCTCAACAATGTCTTCAAGGATTTAATACCCTCGCATGGTCATCCAAGTCTCCATACCTTTCACCAATAGAACACATGTGGAACTTGCTGGGACGGCAATCACAGCCTTCTCAGAATACCACTGAATTAGCTAACCAGTTGCAACATTTGTGGCAGAATCCTTCATAGAGATAAGCAACTTAATTGACTCTGTGCTGCATCAAATACCGGCTTATGTAGCTGAGTGGGGAGGATTTACCACTTACTAAAATGTTATCTTGTTACCACCATTTCTTAATGTTTTTTTGCTGACGAATTCTAATCATTTGCATATATCTTCAAACGATACATGCATGTCAAGTTTCGCGGCTGTAGCTCTATTTCTTATGGATGCATATATTTCATATGCAACAGCATGTATATATAAAAAAGAGATTTTTCAAAAAAGGCTTATAATTAAACCCTTTTTAAAAA
Source organism: Amaurobius ferox (assembly GCA_951213105.1). Taxonomy (NCBI): domain Eukaryota; kingdom Metazoa; phylum Arthropoda; class Arachnida; order Araneae; family Amaurobiidae; genus Amaurobius; species Amaurobius ferox. Next base: position 167,819,416 of record OX578133.1, read on the forward strand.
TAAATCTTACATAATAAAAGAAAATGTTGGATTGTGTAGTGTCTGTGTGTATGGTCTGTAGTGCGAAATCTAGGCATGTGCCCATGAAATTTAGTGCACTAGTACTTAAAGATCCGGGAAGTACACTTCAGCATTATTTTTTATAAAATTGAATAAGTTTTATTATTTGTTATTTTATGCTTTAGTGTTTTCACACAAATTGGTTTCTTAGGGACTGAAAATATTATAACAGAGTTTCCGTCTTGACCCCATTGGAAAGATAAAAAAATCATCTTTCAAACAAACTCTAAACAGAATCTATACACTTAATAGAAGAATTTTTTAAAAATATATAAATTTTGTATATATGAAATACTTTCAATTGATATATAAAAAAAATTTATTGGCAATTCAATGTTTATAATATAGCTCTTTCAAATACTACACACTGCTTAAAAACAAAATTCCTGAAGCCCTCAGTTCATTAATTCAATTTTTATCAAATATAAAAATGTATCATTAAATTTTGGACTTCCTTTAAGATGGTCAAATTATCAGGTATGTTAGTGCATGTGCATAAAGGATGTGGTCTTGGAATTAGATAGGGAATTTCCTGAGAATATCTATGTGCATAATCACTAGAGGGGGGGGGGGCTGTTTTGTTCCTTTCAAAGTTTCATGGGCAGTCAAAATGAAGAAATTGGAAATATAAAAATTGTGTTGTCTGCAGAAGATATGCCCAATATATAAATTAGTCTAATTGTGATGAGATTATTGAAATTAAAATTTTCAGTTTTAAAACATTTCCATCGGCAGATTTTAACATAGAACATTGCAAAGTGTTGTTTGTTTTTCAAGAAGTTTCAAGCATCTTGTTTGTTCGGATGTAATTTTAAAGAAACTTGCATTTTAATCCCAGGCAATTCTAGGTATTAGTGCTAGTAGTCAATAGATGATATAATGGTATAGTCTAGTCAATAGATTCACAAGATGAAATACAAAATACACGCTTCACTTGTTATATCTTTGCCTTTTGATCGTTGGTACCCTAAAGTCATGAACAAGGTTATCTGAGATACATTTATGACAAAGTTTTTTCTTTTTTAATTATTAAATGTTTATAGTTTTATTTTTGTTTTGATATTTTGTGTCCATTATAATGTTGCATCATTAGATCAAATAATTATCACATCTGATCTAATTCCTAAGTGTTACCATTCCAGATTATATTATCCACATAGGACCCTATATTCATAGGATCGTTTTGAAATTAACACCAATTTAACAAAATAGCGTCAATGGAGAAGGTGGTTTTAAGTTTGTAACAGCTATAATGTTATTATTTATGAAACAAATTTGTTCATTTTAGTGTCTTTGGAAAGACAAAAATGTAAGCTACGAAATAGAATTCTTAAATTACTGAAAATTTACATGTTAACCTTTACAAATATGCAATAAACAAATTGGGGGGGTTGAAATTTATGCAAATTTCAAGAATTTATTACAGCAAAACCACAAGTTTCACCACATTGAGAACATTCTTTTACATAATACTGATAATGAATTATTTTCACCATAAAAATTTAAGAGGGTGTTTATTTGTGCTTGGTAAATAAAAAAATAAATAAAGTAGATGCAAAAAATTGATATTATTCTCATGTACTCATTGGATTGGTCTTGTATGCTGAATTCTTAACTAGTACATAACAAATAATTTATTTATATTTCTTCTATAGCTTCCTTAACATTCTAAGAATTAGTTTTTTCTATTTATAAACAATTTTTGAACAGATGGGATAATATCTGAACCTAAGATGTAAAAGCGACTATTGCCGGTTCTTGTGCTTAGGGTAGGTACATTCATTAAAATACTTTTTTATAAAACCTAGCAGACCTCAATACAATTAGGCCATGAATAAGATGAGGAAGGTCCACTTGGTCTCATGAATTGAATCATTGTATCTCTATGTTCTTCACTGAGTTCCATAATTCTTCCAATCTATCACTGTTGCAACAAATTGTTCTTCCTTAATAGCGATAATTTCTTCCTTGCTTCGCTATCCTTTACTTTTATCATTTACTTATTACACTTTTCTCTACTCTGTGATGCAGATGTTAAGGTAAGTATTTGCAATTTTTCTCTTGGACAGAAAAACAAGGAAGAAATTATCGCTATTAAGGAAGAACAATTTATTGCAGCTATCTATGAGAATCAGTGATGGATTGGAAAAATACTGGAACTCGGTGAAGAATATAGAGATTCGATGATTCAATTCATGAGACCAAGTGAGCCTTCCTCATCTTATTGCCAAATTGTACTGATGTTTGCTAGATTTCATACAAAAATATTTTAATGAATGTACCTACACCAAACACAAGCATTGGCACTGGAAGCTTATACATCTTAGGTTCAGATATTGTCCCTTTTATTCAAAAATTGTGTATATATAGAAAAAATTATTAGAATGTTAAGGAAGCTATACAAGAAATATAAATAAATTATTATTTCTTGTGTACTAGTTAAGAATTCAGCATGTAAGACCAATCCAATGAGTATATGAGAACAAAAACAAGAAAGATGCAATATATTGTTAATGTTTTAATTTTGTAAGCAAAAGCACCCTCCTGATTTTTTTTATTGTGAAAAGAATTGATTATTAGCATTATTAAAAAATTATTCAATGTGGTGAAACTTGTAGTTTTGCTGTAATAAATTCATGAAATCTACATAAATCGCCTCTTCCCCCAAATTCATTTATTTGCACATTTGTACCATGTAAATTTTCAGCAATTTAGGAATTCTATTTCATAGCTTACACTTTTCTTTCCAAAGATACTAAAATACACAAAATTGGTTCATCTATATAATAAAAGGCAATGTCTGTCTGTCTTATACACTATAGGCTCAGCGACTGCACGTTGCAGAGCTATGAAATTTGGCAATAGGAGACCGGGGGGGGGGGGGGGGGGGAGGTGACACATGAAAACAGATTTTTGAAATTTGAAATTCTTTTTTTTTTGTTATTTGATGTTTTATGCGATTTCGACCATATTTTCTCCTTTCTCCACCATCCAGACGTCGAAGAAAAAAACAAATCATACAACCGGAAAGAGCAGACAACTGCGAGCTAAAATATATCAATTTCAAATCTCAGGGAGAAATTCTAATATTTTTTAAAGATTTTAAAACAAAAGTCACTTTCGCCTAAAAAAAAAACGAACTTTCGTTTTTAAATCCTCGCATCGGGAAAAGTACCAATAATTTCGACTAATAATTTACATTTTTAGAAAGCTCAAAATTCAGGCTTTTGTACAAGCCCAATCTGATCAAGAAATAATAAAAAATAGCTGCAGGATCTGGATTTTAAAGTAGTAAAAAATTTCAACTTCACAGCAAAATGGCGAAAGAAGTTTGATTTTTCACCCACATGCGCATGCAGATGCAAGGTGTTGCTATAGCGACAGTTTTTGGCCTGGAGAAAAACCAAATTAGTGTTTAGTGGTATCTGGCTGATATATTTGGGCCATGCTCTTGATACCCATGTAAATATCGTGATGAGGATATTCACATGGGTATTAAATTATATTTGCAAATGACATCAGTGATTGCTTTTTATACGGTTTGTGACCTAGGGACAATTAAAAACCGAATAAGTGTTTGCTCTTTGTACGGTTTTTGGCCTAGGAACAAGTAAAAACCAAATTAGTGTTTGTTTTTATAAGGTTTTTGGCTCATTATGCTGGATTGAATTGTGGCGATGTATTGTTTACATCGGGTGGTGGTTGGGACCACAATGAAAAAATTTAAACACTGAAGAAATAAAAAAATAAAAAGAAAGTTATGGAGATTGTCGCAGTGCATTTATGCATCGGGTAGTGGTGGGGACAATCTTTAAGAAAAAAAAACTATTATTATATTAGTTATTTCTTAAATACTAAATTCACATTCAACATCATCAGTCTCAAAAATACTTTTATGTCATTTACGATGCAATACTAAAAATGCAGACAAACGGATACAATTTCATTTATGTAAAGCAAAAAATAGAGGAGCATACCTCTATAAAAAAAAAAAAAAAAATAAGAGCAGTTGATCCCGGCTGTGAGTACACATCAAAGGGATCCCTTTCCTAGGATTACAGGAACAGAAATTCTCAGAGAGAGAGAGAATCTCACAGTTCACAATCATTAGAATAAATTCACTATACAAATCAATTTTCAAGAATCCCCACTAGAACATTATTTTTCATCTTAAAATTTCATTATTAGTTTTAATGTCATTAAACTAAACTAAACTTCGTTAACTCCACAGGGTTGAGGGCGCAGTAGCCTAGTGGCTAGAGCGCAGGAATTGCACTCCGTGGGCCCGGGTTCGATTCCTGCCACGGCCAAAACTGCCGCCGTGTTCAAGTGAAGTATGATTAAGTGGTGAGAGGTGGTAGGGGAAGGAGGTTGAGGTCCCTGTGGATGCCCCCCTCACTGGGTTCTGGTCTAAATTGGGTGGCACGTCTTTGCCGTCCAAATAGTTACCTTATACCTTTATGATAGGTCGGATAGTCTGGGTCTCAACAACAACTCCACGGAGTTATGGCGCCAGTGAGTTTGGCATGGTCAGAATTTTCAAGGATAGCGAACAGGCTGGTTGCCAAAGGCGGCTAGTAAGTAATAAAAATACAGTTGTTACAAATTCAAAACCACCTTCTCCATTAATGGCATTTTATTAAATTGGTGTAAAATTTCTAAATGATCCCCCTAACTTCTGTTTTGACTAAAAAATTAAAAAATAAAATAAATAATTTAACCATTTTTCAAAATGTACTTACTGACAAAAAATTTTCATAAAATCTGACATGAAGACAAAGGTCATTGGGTGATTTCACATGAAGTAAGCCATATATTTTGAAACATTTATTAGTTTGACAAAAACAAGAAAGATGCAATATATTGTTAATGTTTTAATTTTGCAAGCAAAAACACCCTCCTGATTTTTTTTATAGTGAAAAGAATTGATTATTAGCATTATGTAAAAAAATATTCAATGTGGTGAAACTTGTAGTTTTGCTGTGATAAATTAATGAAATTTGCATAAATCCCCCCCCCCCCCAAATTCATTTATTTGCACATTTGTAAAGATTACCATGTAAATTTTCAGCAATTTAGGAATTCTATTTGGTAGCTTACACTTTTGTCTTTCCAAAGACACGAAAATACACAAAATTGGTTCATCTATATAATAAAAGGCGATGTCTGTCTTATACACTATAGGCTCAGCAACTGCGTGTTGCAGAGCTATGAAATTTGGCAATAGGAGACCCGGGGGGGGGGGGGGGGGAGGTGACCCATTAAAACAGATTTTCGAAATTTGAATTATTTTTTTTTTGTAATTTGATGTTTTATGCGATTTCGACCATATTTTCCCCTTTTTTCTCCACCATCCAGACGTCGAAGAAAAAAACAAATCACACAACCGGAAAGAGCAGACAACTGCGAGCTAAAATATATCAATTTCAAATCTCAGGGAGAAATTCTAATATTTTTTAAAGATTTTAAAACAAAAGTCACTTTCGCCTAAAAAAAAAAAGAACTTTCGTTTTTAAATCCTCGCATCAGGAAAAGTACCGATAATTTCGACTAATAATTTACATTTTTAGAAAGCTCAAAAATCAGGCTTTTTTACAAGCTCAATCTGATCAAGAAATAATAAAAAATAGCTGCAGGATCCGGATTTTAAAGTAGTAAAAAATGTCAACTTCACAGCAAAATGGCGAAAGAAGTTTGATTTTTCACCCACATGCGCATGCAAGGTGTTGCTATAGCGACAGTTTTGGGCCTAGCGAAAAACCAAATTAGTGTTTAGTGGTATCTGGCTGATATATTTGGGCCATGTTCTTGATATTCATGTAAATATCCTGATGAGGATATTCGCATGGGTATTAAGTTATATTTGCAAATGACATCAGTGATTGCTTTTTATACGTTTTTTGACCTAGGGACAATTAAAAATCGAATAAGTGTTTGCTCTTTGTACGGTTTTTGGCCTAGGAACAAGTAAAAACCAAATTAGTGTTTGTTTTTATAAGGTTTTTGGCTCATTATGCTGGATTGAATTGGATAGCTCTTAAAATAGCTGGAATATAATAGCTCTTTGTTACATTGCATCTTATTATATCCTTCAGCTATATCACTTTTTCTTTTGTCTCCCAAATAAAATTTGCCTTGCCAACACTCAAATTTTTTTAATGAGTTGCTATTGAATTTCTACTGTTCAGAAAATACCTGCCATTCCTATCATTGACCTTGAGGCTACAATTGCAGAGAATATAATGTAAAGCAGAAGGGAGTGTGAGAACTTGTAGATATAAGTCAGAAATATTTGGAACAGTCTTCATGTTTAAACTTACTGGGTTAGAAAATAAATTAATTATGTATGTGGTTTAAAAACTATGAGGTCATGTAATTAGGTAAAATGCTAAGTTCAAGCGAATTGGGAAATTTTTGACACATTTTTTAATCAACATGTTATCAAAGCATGATTGTGAACGATATGATTGTATGATAAAATGCTGAAATTTTGTACATCACCTTATTAGTGTATGGGGGCACATTTTACTCATAGAAAATGTGTTTGTACGGAGGCTGTATAAAAATTTAAATTTTCTTAAAATTTAATCCCCTGAAAATTTGTATCAATTTCATGAAATTCTGTACCTTTTTTTACACAACTTGTAATTTATTATATATGTCTAAGATCAATATTTAAGGAATAAAAGTCGAGGTCAATATTTTTGGGACACCCTGTATATGTGTATATATGCATTATATATAATCTTAACACATTAAGGTACAAAGTACAGGGTTTCCATTATTTTAATGACTAATTTATTCTTTAATCACTGAAATTTGGTTGCAAATATAATTAAATATGATTTCAACTTACCGATAATATAGCTTTTGGATCCATGGCTAATCTATTTGAAGTAGCACATTCTTCTCTGTCTTCATCTTTTCTGATATATAACTAAGATTGTAAAAAAACTATCCGTCATATGTTGAAAAAAGTTTAACTTGCAAATATACAGCAATAATTTAAATTTAAAAAAATAAATAAATTATTAAACTAACATGTACTCTTAATGCGTTGGTTTGCAATTTCTTATTGGGTTATAGTAAATGCTGGAATTAAATTTGAGACTTCCTGGTGGCAACCCAGAATTATATGTCTGTTCAAATGGTATTATCAGAAAGAAATGATTAACACTGGTTTTGATGCAGCATTTAAAAATAGTGTTAACTTTTTTCGTATTTTGTGAAAAGAAATCTCATTTTTCTGAAACATACAGGGTTTGTATAAAAAGTATCGGGAAAAATTTCGGAAAAATAGATGTATTACAGATATTGCTACAATACCTCAAAAGTCTGCAAAGTACATTCCTTAAGCATCGACACACTTTTGCCAACAGCTTTTCCATGACTCGAAGGCTCCCTGGTAGGCGGATACCGGAAGGTCCTTAAGGGCACGCGTGCAAGCTTCTTTGACGGCACTTAGGGTCCAGTCCCATGGTGGTGTCCTTTGAGGGAGGATTTCACTTTTGGGAAAAGGAAAAAGTCTGCTGGTGCCAACTCGGGACTGTAGGGGGGTTGGGGAACCGTAGCGATGCCTTTTATCCTCAGGAAGTCGGCCACCTTGGAGCAAGCGTGGCTGGTTGCATTGTTGTGATGCAATTTCCAATTTCTGGCGATGGCTGGCCTCACCCGGTTGACCCTTCTCTTCAATCTTCTTAGCACTTCTAGGTAAAAAGCGCCATTCACCGTCTGCCCTTCAGGAACAAATTCGTAGTGGACGACCCCCTTTGCGTCGAAGAAAATGATCAGCATGGCTTTCACTCTGGATTTGCTCATTCGAGCCTTTTTTGGACGAGGTAATCACGCAGTGCGCCATTCCGAACTTTACTGCTTTGTTTCCGGGTCGTATTCAAATATCCAAGTCTTGTCTCCCATGATGACGATGTCCAAAAAGCCGGGGTCTTCTTCAATGCGTTGCAGAAGGTCTTTGCAAGCAGACACTCGCCTCTGCTTTTGCTCATCCACCAAGACCTTCAGGACGAGTTTAGCACAGATCTTTTACATCACCAAATTTTCAGTGATAATGCTGTGCACTGTCATCTTATCAATGCCAATTTCATCTGCGACCATTCGCACACTTAAATAACTGTCTGAATTCAGCACTTCATGCACACGTTGCACGTTGTCGTCGGCTCTTGACGTCAACGGCCGTCCAGCGCGAGGCTCGTTCTGCACACTCTCTCGGCCATTTTTGAAGAGCTTGTGCCACTTAAAAACTGCTGTTTGTGACATGCTTTCATCCTTGAACACTTGGCAAATCATGACCAACGTCTCCGTACCCGATTTCCCCAATTCAGCACAAAATTTGATTGTGTACCTCTGTTCAATCGTTCGCTGCATTTCGCGCTTGCACCGAGTCACTCGACAGGGGACCACTAAAAACACGCTGTAGCCTGAATGAACGCTCGAAGGCGACTGTCGCTTGGCGCGTCTTGAAGGTCACATTCGCTACTACCGAGCATGCGCACTGCGACGTACACTCACGTCAGGAAAAAAAATTTCCAGATTCATTTTATAAAGACCCTGTATTATGTTTCTCGTTTTAGTAAATAGTGAATAATATGGTTTTAATTTATATTTAAATATATTACATTTTATAATATTAAAAGTTAATGCTAAATTAAACACAAACTATTGTCTGAAATTAAAGAGTATTGATAGTGAATTATTGTAATATTAAATGATTATTAATTTATATATTTCATGCAGAGAATCTTCCCCTATTAAAAATCAATTTTTACACATTACAAGTTATCATGTTTCAAGAGAAAATGTCAGAACAGAGATTATAAATCAGCAACAGAAAGTGTAAATTTGACAAGTTTTGAAGAACCTGCCATAAATACAAAATTAAAGAGTAAAAGTTCACTTATTGCTGCAATGAACATTGTTTATTTGCAGTTAAAAGAAAATTTATCAACTTATTAATTTAGTATCTTGAAAATATTATGTATAGATTTAAGATGTAGCAAGCTGAAAAGAACTGGGATAGTCATACAAATTAAGAAAGCCACTACAGTTTGCATAACTTCGAAAATACAATTTCTCATATCATAACTGATAGCATAATAAACAAATTAAATCTTTATAATGGTATTTTAATGTAGTTTATGAAGCTTTGATGTCAGGTTAAATTAGTGCACAGTAATCTTTGTCAAAGAAGTTAGTTAGGAAAATCATTATAAACACAATCAAAAAATGGTATCACGCCTGCATTCAACAAATAAAATTAAGGACAAAACATCTTTAAAACGAAAGGTCATTTATTAAAACATCTTAAAAAACGTACAAAGCATTTTAAATCTGCCAGAGCCCTTTCGGGGGTTAATATGCTCTTCATTAGTGGCAACATGACTGGTAAAACATGGAATGTTCACATATGGAGACCACTTATACAGCAAATTTGCATAAAAAGATAAAATGGTAAATGAACATACTATTAATTAATACAAAATAATCTATATAGTAATTAACACATGAAAATACAAAAATTACTTTAAATGCTTTCAAATTGCAAAAATATTACAAAAAAATACTATCAATACATTATTTAGCTATAGGAAAAGCATAATTTCGGAAGCACCGTCAAGCGTAATTTTCATGAGAATGACGTCATAAATAACTATTGGCCATGAGGCTGCTTATTCTTTTGAGTTTATTTATACGATTTTCACCCATGTTCACCTTAAATTTACTCAGTTTGATACTAAACCTGTTGCCATTAAAGATCATTTAGATCATAAATATAGTGTTCCTTACCATCCTAAGACTTTCCGTCCTTTTATTCAATTCTGTCATGAATTTGGTTTCAAACCTGCCCACTCTAATATTACCATTTTATTTAATTATATTCGTTCTGACAAACTTGGGAATATTGATGACTAAAAGCTTGGCTGGGGTGTATGTAGTTCTCCTGTTATCTCCTGATGGTGACTATAAATTTTACATTGGTAGTACACAATGTACTGTTGGCATCCGTTTAGCAGAACACGCTCATGATGTCAAATGTGGTAAACTTCCTATGGCTCTTGCTCAATATGTGGTTAATGATAAATTCTTGCCCATTTTTGAAAAAACTTTCCTTTTAGTTCGTTGTAACAATCCACGTAATATTCTCCTTTATGAATCCCTCTTTATTTATATTTACCTTGAGTCGATTTGTAATTTTGATCCCATTCAAATTTTAAATTATGCTTGGCAACTCATTCTTGACTCTATGCAATTCAAATCTAGTTATTTATGACGTCATTCTCATGAAAATTACACTTGACAGCTCTTGTGAAATTATGCTTTTCCTGTAACTAAATAATGTATTGATAGTACTTTTCTTGTAATATTTTTACAATGTGAAAGCGTTTAAAGTAAATTTTGTATTTTCTGTGTATATTTCTTAAGATTATTTTGTATTAATTAATAGTATGTTCATTACCATTTTATATTTTTATGCAAATTTGTTGTATAACTGGTCTCCATATGTGAACATTCTATGTTTTACCATTCATGTAGCCACTGATGAAGAGCATATTAACACCCGAAAGTGCTCTGGTGGTTTTAAAATGTTTTGTACGTCTTTTAAGATGTTTAAATAAATGACCTATCGTTTTAAAGACATTTTGTCCTTAATTTTATTCATTATACATACATTTTAAGTTTTAAAAGATTGGAAGATTCTAATGCTCAAGGAATTTCTAAATGTATAAAGTTATGTTTCGAGCATTGTGGCTTAAAGGTGAATAAAGTATCCTGCATTGTCACTGACAGATACAAATGTTATGACAGGTGTTAGAAATGGTGTTGAGACTTTGCTGAAAGATAAACAGTCTCAGATAATTTCTATTCACTGTATAACACATTGCCTTGCTTTAGATACTTCTCAGGCTACTGGTGAACTTTAGTATCTTGCAAAATATCAAGATATTCTAAAGAAGATTTACAGTTATTTTGAAAAATTGTCAAAAAATACAAGGCACCTAATACTAAAGATGTGTTTTGAATGTGCCATGGAAAAGTTTGTTCACAATCTTGCTAGATGATGATTATCAACAGACAATAATGCAAGCACATGCAATTACAACTGGCAAGCACTGGTTTCCCTGCTTGTAGAAGGCAAATAAATATACAAGTGCAACAGGCATTATAGAAGAAATTAGCAACTACTAATATTTATTTACTTCAGTATTTAAGAAGGATATTACGTTTACACTAAACAAACTTTCATGAAACTGTCAAAAAATAAATAAATACATATAAATAAAAATAAATAAACATTGATTTTTGAAATTGTGTTCAAACAGGTATGGCTGCATGTGTCCTTTGTTTAAAAGCAATGGTTCAAAAATCAAGAAAAACTTTAACTTCATTTCATGAAGGCAATAAAGCATCATATAAAATAACATGAATGAATATTCATACAAAAGCCATACTGTTACTAAAATTGATAAACATAAAATTAATTCTGAAAAGTTGTTCAGGGATTACTAAACAAATGAATATCCATGAAAGATTGGGTGATCTGAATCAGGTAGTTTTTTCAATGTAACTTCCAGAACATATTTGTACAAAATCTGACTAACTGAATTATGGAGAAGAGGAAATAAAAAAAACATTTGTTAGATTTATTGAGCAAAACTTAGGTTTTAGATTGGAAGATTTTTAAAAAGCATTATGAATTCCAGGCATAAATGCTATGCATTTTTTGAATTCTTATTATTCTTGTACTAAAGAGATAAATGAATTCCTTCAAATATACTCAATAATAGATTATGCAATAAACATGCAGAAAGAGTACAAGATATAATGCTGAATTTGAATTAAAATTTGATAAACTACAAAAAAGTTATATTTCATTTTAATACTAGATACCTTTGACAGTCAGTCTGATATCTTTCAAAAAACAGTCACACACCTTTCAAAAAGCCTTCAAGATGTCTTCAGTAAACCTGCATAGCTACATGCATGCTACACAGGCAGATCACAGCTAACAATACACATCAAATTTGCTAAAATCAAGCAACATAACCAAAAGCAGGAACATTGGCCACTGCATTCCAACACAACCTCAGTATGTGCCCAGTTCTGGCTGCCTATAATGTACACATCATTCAGAGTTGCCAACATTTTGCAAGAATCATCAGGAAAATTTCAGAAGTTTTTGGGGATATTTCAGTAACATCCCACAAAACTTTAATTTTGAAGCATTTTTATATTATTTCTAAATTATGCATATAACTCATGCTTGTACTTCGTTTTGCAAAAATTAAATAAATAATAATTCAGGATTAATAAATTTAAAAAACACAGATTTCCCCTAATTCACAAAACAGAAATATTTCATAATTGACAAAGCACAAATTAAAAAACACAAAATTATTTTCTAAAATTACAGTACATTTTAACACATTTATGTAATTATTATACTAAAATCTGCATTGTCTACACTTGATTAGCATTTGGTGGCAGTATCGTAAAATGTTTTTTTTTGTTAAAACATGCCTTTTCATAAAAATATGGCAAAAAAGGCTTTAATATAAATATTTTAATGAGTTTACTTCTATAACACTAATCATACATATCATACAACAATAATCATACAATCATATAAACACTAATCATACTTTCAGATATTTTCATGAAATCAAGTTACTCTCGTATTCAATAAATGAAGATAACAAAACCAGAGAACCTAAGACTGCTAAAAATTTGAGTCAATTTTTTTTTTATAATTTATGGGTTTCAAAATTTATTCTTCTATGGTTAAAACTAAAATCACATGTTGCAGTTACAAGTTTTTTCTCAGCATTTTAGCAAAGAACAATTTTAAACTAATTCCAGAGAGAAATTAACAAATGCTACTTCAATCTCTAGTAAAACAAATGTTATCAAAACAAAGTTGTGTTTCACAAATGTGTCAATAATGATTTAGCCAGTATTTAGAATTTGAAATCAATCAGAAGAATGCATAGGCGTAAAGTTGTATGGGCCCATGGGGCTCGAGCCCCCTAATAATTTTCCAAGGCGAGCTGAGCCCCCCCCCCCCCCCCCTCCAATATTCTAAAGGTCACATTTTTTTTTACACCAATCTGTATCTGTGGCAGTTACTGAGAGTTTTGCACAATTTTTTTCTGGAAGAATCTTCAAAGAAAACAGTTTAAACTGCAGGGACACACATAGCCTGAGAATGTGAACAATCTGCTTGCTTGTTATTTATGACCAAGAGGACGTTTCATTGTATGCCTTTTCCAGTAAGGCGAATGTTGACCACATGTTTGGAAAGTAATTGATTACACCCAAAGAAGTTCTTTGATTTACCTTCTGTTGGATCTCTCTCTACTCCACACTAAATTCAAATATTCCAAGTTAGGGAGGTTCTGAAAGACACTGAAAGAAATTCTCGCTTATTAGGAACCTTTATTTGAAATGATGTAAAGATATTAACTTTTGATTATTTTTGGAACTTCAATCAAGTGTTTGAAATAAAATATAAAAATGAATTGATGACGATTATTACATTACCTATGGATATGCAAATTTTAATTTAGCTCGGGAAAAATTCTCATTTTCATTATATATCTTAACTTTTTGGTGTTCGAATGTGCTTTCAATTTTCCATATATTATTCAAGATTTTTGTCTACTTAATAATAACGAAACTTTGATAATTAGTAAAATCTGAAAATTAGTTATACATTCCGCACTGAGCCATTGTGGCATATGCAGGGGGGTGGGAGCTCTGCTAATGAGCAGGACAGCCCATACAAATTGTGAGACCATCTAAAACTTTGATGCTGGGACCCCCTTTGCAAACTTTTATCATTGGCCCCTTTATAAACTATTATCATGGGCTCCCTCTACAAACTTTCATCATGGGCCCCTTTTACAAACTTTTTATCATGAGCTCCTTTTACAAACTTTTATCATTGGCCCCTTTATAAACTTTTATCATGGGCTCCCTCTACAAACTTTTATCATAGGCCCCCTCTACAAACTTTCATCATGGGTCCCTTTTAAAAACTTTCATCATGGGCCCCCTTTAAAAACTTTTTATCATGGTTCTCTTTTACAAACTTTTATCATGGGTTTCCTCTAAAACTTTTATGATGGGGCACCCTCTGCAAACTTTTATCATTGGCCCTTCTACAAACCTTTATCGTGGGCCCCTTTACAAATTTTTTATCATGAGCTCCCTATACAAACTTTTTATTATGGGCCCCTTTTACAAATTGTTATCATTCATTTCTTCTACAAACATTTATTATGAGCCCCCTTTACAAACTTTTATCACAGGCTCCCTCTACACATTTTTATCATGATCACCCTTTATAAATTTTTATCATAGACTCCCTCTACAAATTTTTACCATGGGCTCCCTCCACAAACTTTTAACATGAACCCCCTTTACAAGCTATCGTGGGCTTACTTTGCAAACTTTTTATCGTGGGCCCCCTTTACAAATTTTTTATCACGAGCTCCCTATACAAACTTTTTATTATGGGCCCCTTTTACAAATTGTTATCATTCATTTCCTCTACAAACATTTATTATGAGCCCCCTTTACAAACTTTTATCACGGGCTCCCTCTACACATTTTTATCATGATCACCCTTTATAAATTTTTATCATAAGACTCCCTCTACAAATTTTTACCATGGGCTCCCTCCACAAACTTTTAACATGAACCCCCTTTACAAGCTATCGTGGGCTTACTTTGCAAACATTTCTCATGGGCCCCATTTATGAAATTTTATCATGGACTTCCTCTACAAACTTTTATTATGGGTCCAGGGATGTACCGGAGGGGGATGTCACATACACCCTGACTAAAAAAAAATTGGAAAAATTAGCAATCACTCAGGAAAATTCCAAATTGGAGTGGATTTTTGTTAGTTAATTTCACTTTAAAATTATTTTTTCTTTTAATTTTCTATAAATGTCCACTAGGAAATAACAATTCTCTTTGGCGAAACAAAATCCTTGACGCACATACAAAATCATTTATGAACAGGGGCAATGGTTTTTTCTGGTGAAATTCAATTCAAGCACACAAATGAGCCACCTAACAAGAGGGCAATGCTAACAAGTATAATCTATGGATGATCCAGCAGAGGGCTATCTATAACCCGGGGTCAAGCAAGTCCCCATACGTTGTCGGGTTTTTTTTTTTTTGTTGAGGAAATTTAGAAATGGGGATCTTGCATCTGGCGGGTGCAGATCATGTGTAGTATAAATTTTCCTGACAAAATCACTTTTCTTCACATGTAGTCGGAAGTTAGAAAAATACTGAAACACATTTGAAGTCCAGAGAAGTGTCTTTAATTAGGCAAGTTATTTATCTCTCAGAAAAAAGGACTCTAAAAAAAAAAGGATGGTCATCCTTGTCTGTAGAAAATACAAAAGCATGAGATCTCATTCAGCTAAGATTGTTCAGGCGAGTAGAAGAGGCTTCAACCATCCACTCTTGTGATCTAAACATTTTAGTTTACATTTATTTTGGTATAGTTTATACACAAGTTTCATAAAACAAAATTTTTTAATATGAAAATATGACATAATCAATGTTGATGTTTAAAAATATGATATTTTCAATATGATGTAAGGTAGTATTTTTAAATTATAGGCATGCATAAGAAACATTTATATATATTTCTCATATTTATTTTATTGCTTTGTTTAATTCTGTTATTTTCTCATATTTATTTTTATTGCTTTGTTTAATTCTGTTATAAGATTCACATACTTCTTTTAAAGGTATCTTTTAACAATTCATAACAAACTCAAATAATTTTTTAGCAACAAAATAAAATTGCAAATTTGAATGAAATACTGAACTATGCAGAAAACAAAAATTCAGCAGTGGGCTTCAGTCTATGGAGCCGAAATATTTGTACATGAACAGCATTTTTTTTTTTTGTGTGTGTGTGTATGTGGTGATGATTATCTAGATTTAAAAACAGAAAACATGGCCTGAAGTATGGACTAATAGCCAGTATACGGAGTTTCAGAAAAAACATGCATGGCTTATTAGCTTAAAAGGGAAACTAGGCTGCAATTTCTGTTTCAGTGTCAAAACTTTAAGACCTTTTAAAAAAGAAAAAGTATACATTTCTGAGGAATGGAGCAACTCCCTAATTGAAGCTTTGGGGAAAGATTGCAGTAGCAAGCTATCCAATCTCCGAACTAAAATAAAAAAACACTTGCAATCTGACAGTCATAAGATAGCTGAAAAAATATTGGAATCTAAAAAAAAAACAGGTGGAACATCGCATTGAAAACATAAATTCAGTAGCTAAAGAAACGACAATGAAGGTTTTCAAAACAGCCTATTACTTAGCGAAGAATAGGCCTTTTTCAGATCATGAGGATCTAATCAACATGCAAGAGCTAAACAGTGTAAACCTTGGTTTTATACTACATTAGCAATATTCAGCTACAAATATAATTAATCATATAGCTAATAACATTAAGAAACTAATTTCCCAAATTATTTCTTTAAACTCCAAATTTAGTGTGCTTATTGATGAATCGACCACTTTAAGTACCAAAACGACTCTGGTGTATTTAAAAGCATTATGCAGATGACGAAAATGCAGAATATATTTTCTTCGATTTATGCGAATTAGAATCGCAAGACTGAACACATTGAAAACACATTTTTAAATATTTTAAAAATTCACGGATTTAATGAGGAACATTTGAAGCAAAATTGGATTGCTATTGCCATTGATGGTGCAAGTGTGATGACAGGAAAGCATTCTGGAGTAGTAACTCGGCTAAGGCAAAAATATCCGAAGCTCTTTACATGACACTGCTCTATTCACAGGTTAGAATTGTCTGTAAATGATGCCATTAAAGATGTTCATAAACCATTTTAAATCGTTCATGAATAAACTGTATTGTGTATAGTCGATTACCAAAAAATAGTCAAACTTTGGAGAACGTTTCCCGTGAATTGGGCTAACAGTTCATCAAAATAGGCAGAGTTCTAAGTATACGTTGGATTGCAAGCAGTTTTAAAACGATAAAAGCTGTTTGGAGGTCATATAAAACGCTTTATTACCATTTTGAAAACACGGCTGAAATAGATAATGAAGATTTGCATTTAAAATCAACATTTATTGGGTTGAAAAAAAAACTTGGAAGTCCAGAATTCGTCTTGGATTTGGGCCTCATGTTTGATATTCTGCAAGAATTATCTATGCTTTCTACTGAACTCCAGTCTAGGAAAACAACCCTTCCACGGGCTGAACAACTAATAAAAAGAACAATTAGGGTCATTGAGGCTTTTAAAGACATCCCAGGAGAAAAAACACAGATAGATGTAAAAGCAAAAGAAAAGTTTCTATTTCAAGATATCACCTTGGTACATAATTCCAAAATCGTACCTATTAATCAAAAGCAATTCATTCAAAGTATTGTAGATTGAATGAAATTCAGACTTTATTCTGATGCTAATGAAGAAAATTGTCAACTTTTAAAGGATATATCCATATATCCATGCTTGATCCAGAAAATATAAATGCAGAGGATATTCGTCATGGAGAAAAGGAGGTAAAAAGAACCTGTCAAAGTTTTGGTATAGATGAAATGTGCACTATTCAGGGTTTGAGGGACTTCAATGAAAATGCCCAAGTTGTTCCAGAAAAATTAAAGCCTCTTTTAAGAGCAATTAAAATATTACCATGTTCCACAGCCGAGTATGAGTATGTGTTTAGTTTAATGAACAACATAGTAACAGATTTGAGATCATCTTTATTGATTTCAAACATCTCCAATCTAATGTTTATTAATGCAAATAGACCACCTATAGAACACTTTCAACCAGAAAAATTTGTAAATTCTTGGTTTGCCAACCATCGCTTTTCAGTTGACAATAGATCAAGAGTATGTGCTACAAAAAGAGACACAGAGACAGATTTCTCTCGTCAAGCAGTTTGGAAAATATTTCAATGAAAATGATAGAGGTAGACTTTAAAATTTGTTAAAATAAAACAAAATTACATCCTACTTTATATGTGTTTAAATATTTTTTTCTTAACATTTCCTGTAATTATTTTATATAATAGTTAAATATTAATATAGTGAGATTTTCAAATTTGAATATCACTCGATGCTAGTCTGCATATTTTACTTTGCATAAATACAGTAAATTCCTAATAACTCTAACCTTGTGTAAGACAAAGTTTCTTCAAAGATCCACAATTCCTTTCTCCTGTAATATAAAATTAATGGGCTTTTTTTTTCTCGATAATTTTGAACATTTTCCACGGTCCTTCGAGTATACCCCATGGGTGCCCAGAGGGGGACAGTCACCCCCCTGGCTTATGGATTTCCTATATATACATGTATGTGCATGTGTACATGTTTTTTTGCCCCCCCCCCCTCCCGGAAAATGTAAGTAGTAAGTACATGTTTTGGCTCCCACTGGAAAAAATTTTGTGGGGTGCCCATGATATACCCTCTGTTTTTTTCACGATTACAGCACTGGTGGTAAGACTGAATTTGTCTGTCATTGTAGAGGTTCACAAATATGTGGAATATAGCAAGTTTTCGTGTTACCATTGCACATGTGCAGAGCACTAAAAAGGGCAAAAGTGGTCCATGGATGCAGGTATTTGCAATGAGAACTCATTCTTTATAGAATATAATTATGCATTTTAATCTGTTTATGATTAAGGAATTTAAAGTATTTACAATTATGTAAATTCAACCGTCATTTGTATGAAATTTTATATGTTCTGCTTTGGAATAAAAATGTATTTCTAGTGCCTTTGTATAAATCAAATGCATGGTAATATGTATAAGTAAAACATGAGTAAATATTGTAATAGTATAGAAAATCAAAAGTTATCCAAGCTCAGACAAACTTGACAGACTGCAGGAACTGGCTTTATTTGGTCATTAAAAAAATAAGGTACAGTTTCTTTCATATAAATTTTTATTATAAATTACTTTGAATAAATGACATGAAGGTGGGTGGCTCTAGGTGAGACCAGCACAGAAACCAGAGGTTTATTGTACTACCCCAGAAATGAGAAGGTCCTTAAGAAAAAAGACCAGTAGCCGAGGCAAAAATTAGCAGGCACTTGACAGGAATGTCATACAACTCCCAGGACTCGATCACATGTCGACCCAAGTGTTCGAACCTATGGGCGAAGAACACCTCACATTCACATAGTATGTGTGCGGCAGTTTCTTTGCTATAATTGCTGCCTCTGCATAGCAAATCCTTAGTGACACCTGTAATATTTAGGTGTCTTTTAAGGGTGCAGTGCCCAGTAAGGAGCCCAACAGCCCTTCTGATGCCAGTTCTATTGAGATTGAATAATTCCTTTTGACACATGCTAGGGCATTTACAGTTTAGTTCTTTTGCCTGCCTTTGGCCCTTAGTATTATGCCAGTTCTTGCACTGAAGATGTCATAGACAATTCTTTTAGTCAGTTCATTAGGAACACCCAAAGCCGGTTCGGGACCAACAACAGGTGTACTTAAATCTTTTCTAGCCAATTCATCAGCTATTTCATTGCCTGGAATGCCTGAATGTCCAGGCACCCAGTAAAGTATGACTTTATTGTTGCTAGCAATTTTACAAAGTGCAGTATAGCACTACCAGACAAGGGATGATGTCATAGTAGACTTCCCTAAAGCCTGTCTATCAGAGCAGATAAGTTGCTCCTGTAATTTGTCAGAGCAAATTCTACAACACATTAGAATGGCAAAGACCTCAGCTTGAAAGACAGTAACGCAGCTGCCAAGAGGGTAAAATAATTTTGTACCATCATCTGGACAGCATACTCCAGCACCAGTACTAGTACCTAGCTTAGAGCCATCATTATACCATACAATACATTTCATTTTATTGTAGGTAGGAGTCCCCTTTCAGTTATCCAGTGAAGGGACCTGAATTTCATAAGGCTTGTCAAATGTATATCTGACAAAAATACCATCAGATGGCATATGGAAATAAGGATGATTTATAACATTACTGTTTAGACCACTCCAAGATAAATACTTTGAGTAATCTTTCCAGTGTTTCAGATATTCAAGACTGTTCATGCATATGAGAGCCTCAGCTTCAATGTGTATGTAGAGTGGGTGCAATCCAAGCAAAAGTTCAAGAGTTGCAGTAGGAGTAGTTTTCATGCATCCAGAGATAGCAATACAGAAAATCAATGTAGAAAATCAAAATCCAGTGTTATCCAAGCTCAAACAGATTTGACGGACTGCGGGTACTGGCTTGATTTAGTCAGTAAAACAAATAAGGTACAGTTTCTTTTATAAATCTTTATTATAAATTACTTTACAAAAGGTATCCTTCCCTTAGCAGTAGGGCTTAAATTATCCTTGCCTTATATATAAAATCTGTTTCTTTTCCTCCCTTCAAAATCGACATTTTAATCTTTAAAGTAATCTTATTTAGTTAGTATAAAATTGTGATGAAATTATTAAAAATGATAAATTCCCAATGAAATTATTATTTTAAAGTTTTTTTCTACTGTATTTGAAATGTTGTATGCCTTTTCAATGTTGAAAAGAACCTTGCTGCCCCAACAGGGAGTTGAACCACAGATCTTCATACTGGCCAGCCGAGGCTTTATACCATAGAACTGGGACGGAATTGCAAGCTCTTATTGTCAAAGTGGACTCCCCAATAGATCAAGATTAACAAGTTTCTTTTATGTTTGACGTTAAAGAGTTTTTGCTTTGCGAAAGGAATATGGTATTATTTAAGTTAATATGTTTCCTTAAAGCTGCCATCAATTCGCGGCGCCTCAATTTGGATGTCGAATTGAATCGAGGAAGGAAGCAGTCTAACAAATTCTAATTTCCTGAAGGCATTTTTTAAAATTATTTTATTACCTAATTCGAGTTGATTTCCAGTTGTGAGATGATACATTATTAAAATTATGTTTATATTTTCTGATTACTAAAGCTGCGTATTTTTTTTTAATGCCCAGGTTCTAAAACAAATTTTTGAAAAAAGTACAGAACTTTATTTTAAAACATTTTTCAGTCTTTTCAACTACTAGGGGGGAGCTGTGCTCGCTAAGCTCTATGAATATTCGTAACTTGCTTTGCAAGTCAGGAGGCTTTGCCTCCTACTTGCTGGAGCTCGCAGAGCTCGCTTCGTGAGCTATTTCAAATCCGAAAACGGTTTATTTCACCATGTTTCCATATTATTTCTCTACAAATGTGCCAAATTTCTTATTTTTATATGTTGTATTTTTGCGGTATGAGACAGAGAAACTCTATGGATGTACAGATATAGAAGAAGAGTTTTCACTTCAGAGATGCATAAAAAGTAGACTAATTCGTAAACTACATCAGAATTAAAAAAAGGATTCCATCCATATAAAAATTTAGCTATATGTAGGTACATGCCTATAAAAATTCATGGTCTTGCTATTAGTAGTCTTTCCAGGACACAAACTCATAGCTCAAATATTTTGCCTTTGAGTTTGACATTAAATATTTCTTAAACCAAAATGTAACTCATAAAAACAGTTTATTTCACTTTATTCTCCAGACATTTTTCTACAAGTGTCCCCAATTTTATGTTTTTATATGCTATAGTTTCTGCGGTGAGAAGAAGAGAAATGACAAAATTTTCAAACAGTTTAGGTGGCGGCTTCAGCTATATTTTTAATATTGAGAGATAATAAAAACTTTAATTTTGGAGCCCCTGTGATGGCAGCCAAGGTGGCTGCCTCGCTGCTTAATCCCTGGTCACAGCCCTGTGACCACTAGAGCTGACACTAAAAGAAGCAAACAAAACAACTAATAAAATTAATATCAAATATTAAATAGAGGATGAAGAATTTTGTAAAATTGATCAAAATAGTGGAGAAAATAATACATAATTTTTACTTTCCCTACATTCAATACATTGTAATGTGTAGGGGAAGTGTACTATTGAAATCACGTCAAAAATCAGAACCCGGTTTTTTGACGGATCTACACATTTCAAACGAAAAATAATATGAAAAAATTATTTTTGAAGTGGAGTCTTGTATGTGTCTGTGCAATTTAAGTATCCAATCTAGCTCAAACACTATTTGACAAAATTTCACAAAATTTGATAAGCAAGTCATTTCTATGGTGCTGATTAGATTTTAGTACAATTTGGAAAAATAGAACGATGACGCAATATAGATTATAAATCATGTTGATTTAAACTCCTATCAAGAGAAAGTGGATAAATTGGATATATCCAGCTTGATGAACACTTTTATCCAAAGATTTCCTCAATGTTTAAGTCCATTTTTTTATTTAGTATTAAATAGTTTATTACATTATTCATTTATATTGTTGTATTATTTTATGAATTCTTATAGAATTTCAGTATTTCATTATATATTTTAAAATGATGTAAACAATCTTAAAAACTTCCGTAATATTCCAAAACCTCCTATTTTGTAGTATGAAACATTTTACATTAAATATTCCCTCACAATTGCAATATTTATACACTATTTTGTTGCTCCATTTCTGTTGTATGTTATCCAACAACTAATAATTTTTGCAAATTTCTTTTATGCTATATCAGCCACTTCATATTCTAGTCAGCATGATAAATTATTTAAAACACAGATTTTTTTAATGGTAAAGGTTACTGTTAATTTGAAGCTAAATATCATTAAATGTTTAAATATTTGTAAGTACATATACTTTATCTAGATATTTAATTATGCATGGTTTATTTAAACATATTGTTATTTATTTAATTCTTTTATGTAGTTTACTAGAGATGCTACTTAATTGTAGTCTTGTATTTTTATATAAAACCTATAAATTTTGCACGGACATTTTTATCGAGGTACAAAAGAAATACCTGCACACACATGCAAATACAAATGAAATACCTGCACACACATGCAGGTACAAATGAAATACCTGCACACACATGCAAATACAAATGAAATACCTGCACACACATGCAGGTACAAATGAAATACCTGCACACACATGCAGCTCCAAATGTCAACAAAATGTTTTGATGAGTATTAAAACAGAGGAGGTATTAAAGCATGAATAGCTACAAAAATAATTTTAATTTTTAAAACAGTTTCCCTAGTGTATGAGGAATTATAAAAATATATTTAGTATTGAGTTTAATAACAAAGATGCTACATGTTCTGTGAATGTTCTTCTCTGAAAATCTTATCTCTTAAATTTAGATTTTTTTCATCAAGATTCCTATTTTTCGTTTTATTTTCAAATAATTATTCGAAAAGATGAGCATGCTTGCAGATTTAAATAATGAATTTTAAAATGTCCACTGAAAGGTTAAAATACTGAAGCTATATTCAATATATGTGAAAACTTCCAAAAGTTTGATTTGCTAATTACTTGCATAAACCTATGTTAATTTTGTTAATTTCTTCCAAAAAAGCAAATTTTAGAGCTTTGGTTTTCTTTAATACTTGATTGCAAAGTAGTGTTATCTGATAGTGTTAGTATATTATTGTATAAAACTCCATATTAGTATTCAAAAAAGTAAACATTGAATTAAAATAAAGATTGAAAAATAATTATTGAATTGTTGATCATTTTCTGCTGCTTTGTTTTTATGTTCTGAATTTTGAGTGCAACTGGAAGCTATAGCAGCTTTTTTTTCTTTGAATACATTATATTTAAATGTATTTGACATAAATCATTATTTGTCGTTGGCTGGAGAGTAAGTTATTCTACGGTTAAAGAACTCTATATATTTTGTGGGACAATTTAAAAATGTTCTTTAAATAAATGTGTAAATTAAATAGTGTCTGCTATCGAGTAGTGTCCATTGGATGAAAATGTCCTATTTTTAGAAGTGTACATTAGAAAAGCTTTATATGCATAACATTAAAGAAAAATAGGCAGCTCACCCCCCCCCCCCCAATATTTTCTAAAACTCTACGCCTATGGAAGAATGTCAAAAGACATGTATTATAGCCCCTAACATGCTTTCTAGACATATTAACAAAGGGAAACTAAATTTAATTTTGGAGATTGATTAAAACGTAGTGTTCTGTACTAACAATTTATCAGAACAAATTGGCGATGATGCATCAACTATAATTTAGAATTTTAAGTTAATTAGATGTATGGCTTAATTCCATTTTATAGATGCTAGCTCTTTTCTAGGCTTGTATTTAATAGAAGTTATAAACCCAGATGATTTGATTGGCTGATTTGTTTTCAAGCAAAATGAAGATATTTAAGAACTTAATTATTCAATCATTTGTTAGTGGACATACTGGCTGACAAAAATTTTAAGTTCTGCTTTTTATAATCAAAATATTTATATTAATGAAACTTAAAATACATTAAACACCAAAAAAATTATTCCACTAATGGAAACTGTAATGGTATACCAGAGAAAAAGAAAAATTTTAAGACAAAGATGACTTACTTTTTTAGGTTTTCTTATTTGAGGCACCATATCTTTGAAAAAATCATCAACACTTCCTTCTTGGTGGAATACCCCACCTTCTGATTTTTCTTGGCTGCTTAAATTACTTATATTTGAATTTTCTGTTTCTGGCCAAGTTTCCCAGTGAGACTGAAGTTCATAATCAGTTGTCTAATAAGTAAAATTAACTTTCAATAATGTGCTAAAATGATATGAATCAATAGTTATAACTTAATTTCAGCATATGATGACAGAGTCAGCTCTTAACACTTGTAAATACATTTCAAATATTCATACATTGCACACATGCCAGAATTTTTATTTTAGGGGTTATGATTACCACATACTGTAAAGCATGTGACTCTGCACACAATCAATGAACTGGTTTACTACATAAAATGCAGCACAAATAAAAAATTTGATAATTGGGGCATTTATCAAATTAATTGTCAATGCAGACTATTGTACTAGGTTGACATAAACATGCCTCAAAGTACCATTTAGTAAACATCAAAATTATATAAAAAAAAAACAAGAAATTAATAAATAATTTATTGTTAATCATTGTTGGATGACTAGTCACCAGTTTGATTTTTCTTCTGTCTTCATTATTCAAATGTGTTCTTCAGTTTTGGATAGCTTTGAATCTTTTCATAATAATAAAAACTTTAGTAATTTAGTTAATGATTTGTCAATGACTCCATATTTCTGCTTCTTTCATTTATTTGCTACTTTTTAACATTTGCAATTTTAACTTTAAAATGATAAAAAAAAAAAACTGAAGTCTCACTCATATATATCCCACACATTTATACTGAAAACAACGATGCAATAAATTTAAATCTTTAAATTGATGAACAATTTTAATTTTGATTAAAGTTATTATACCATAAATATTGCATTTTTTAAACACCTTTAAATATATGTACCTTTTAAACATGCATACAGGTTTTTAACATAGGCCGCATGCCGGTGGTGTATGGCCAGACATACATTGAAAACTTGTGTGAAAAAGAAGGGAAAAAATTAATGGCAGGTGAATTGTGCAAGTCATATTTGACTAGTAGTTTTTAAATAGTGAATCAATTTAGTTTATAAAGTACTGATTGTTGCAGTGATTGCGAGCTCTGATTGATATGAAATACATTCATATTACCCACAAATTTTACATAAATATGAAAAAGAGGATAAGAAAGGAACATAAATATATAAAGTTTCTAATATAGCGGGAATACAAAATTTAAAAAAAAATCTCACATGACAGATATGAATCCATTTTTCTCTTGTACAAAAAATTATACAATTTGTATTTCTAAAAATGAATATTTTGAATAGGATTTTTACTAACAATTTTAAGCCAACCAAATTTTATAAAGAATCAGCTAAAATCAACTAATTTTTCTAGGCATAGTCTTTGACTGGTCTGGAATGATTTAAAGTCATTTGATCACAGCTCAAGCTCCAACCAAAGTTTAAAAGAACTAACTTGGACCTGAATCTATCCAAATTATGTTTCATTATTAGTTTTTTATAACAATGTACAGTAGAAATTTGCTCAAAAATACTTATACAACTTTTATAGTACATACAAGTTGCAAAAATGTTAATCTGATTACAAGATTTCAAGTAAAAATCTATAAAAAGTCATTTTTCATGGAAACTATAAAATTCCAATGCTAGGGTTCTCACTCTTTACAAGAAACATAAAATAAGGATTTTATAAGGACCCAAAAAGTATTTGTACATACATATTTTAACACAGTTTAACCCATTCATGACCGATGAGTGAAGGAAGAAGTGTTTCTTTGAGACCGCACATAGCGAGAATCATCTGCTACTTTAGGCCCAGGCACTTTTGGATGCTAAGCCTAATGCGGGGAAAAAATCATATCAAATATACTTGGCTTTAAAATACATCTACCATTATCACAGAAATATACGGGTGTTATTGCATTTGAGGGACTTCATCATTGTTTTTCTAATGCGAGTCTTGAAAACATGTTTGTTTCGTTGATTATATCTTGTATAATGTCATCACTGAAATATGGATTTAATGAATGTATTTTAATGAAGTTTTGAACTCTTTATATTTAGTCCAGAGTTCAGAAAATTGAATGGATTGCAGATCTTAGACATTTGAACTCTAATTATTTGTACAAAAATGTTAGCATCATCATCACACACCTCAATGTCTTTCAAATAAATTTTCACATTAAAGCCCAGCCAACTCATTTTATTCACTTATATCACTAGGAAATTCATTCATCAATTGTAAAATCTCACTTTCGGAAAATAGTTCACTCTTTTAGCAATAAATATTACAATTCTTCTGACTAAATTCTTACTAGCTCATACCTACTTCCCCTGAATACCAGTGATAAGAATTCTAACCCTTAATCCTCTTCTAATTGTACCACTCAAGACCCTTTGTTAAAATAAACACAGAATAACTGCCATGGAAAAAAAACCCATCCATTTAATACTAGAACCTCGGGACGGGTCAATTTGACTCAAATCTAATTTCGTTTTCGTTTTTCTCAAAAATTTACAAGCGGAACCAAATACAAATTCTTGACATTTCATAATATTAGATGATTAATAGCCTATAACAATATCAGTCATTAGACATTTATTAGTTTTGTGTTTTTAACACTTATACCTAAAATCGTGGAATGGGTCATTCTGACCCCAAACCTTTCTTTCGCGATACTATGACAAGAGACAGGCTCAGAGAAATTATGAGATTCTTATGATTTGATTTGACATAAAAACAACAAGATCTGAATGCCTTCAAACAGATAAGTTTGGCTTTATTTCTGAAGTTTAGGTGAAATTTATTGTAAATTTGATCGCCAGCTACAAACCAGGACCTCATATAACTATTGTTGAGCAACTGTCCTACAAAAGCCAGATGTCGTTTTACACAATATATGCCAAATAAACCAGATAAATTTGGAATAAAATTCTGGCTTGCTGCTGATATTGACACTAAGTACATACTAAATGGTTTCCTATATCTAGGTAAAGATGAGCAGCATCCTGAAAATTTAACTATCTCTGAATATGTTGTTTCGCGTCTAGTGAAATCTTTTGAAAACAGAGGAAATGTCATGACCGACAACTTCTTTACAACACTGAAGCTGTCGCAGATGCTAAAAGAAAAGAATACAATCTTGGTAGAGACAGTAAAGCAAATTCAAAGGGAAATTCCTGAAATTGTCAAAAAAATGAGGAAACTGTTGTACGAAACATTATTACTAAAACACAACGATATTACTATGACAGTTTACCAAGGGAAAAGAAATAAAAATGTCTTATTACTCAGCCCACTTCACCTCACAGTTGCTATTGACAATAATGTTTCGAAAAAGTTTTCAGAGACAATATTGTTCTATAATTCTACAAAGGTAAAGGCAGAATCCAGGAGGTGGCCAGTTCATGTGTTTTACAATATCCTTGATCTCGCTGGAATTAATATTCTTGGATTTTGTATAAAGCAGTTACCGGTAAAACCCTTTCAAGGAGGAAATTCCTTTAACAACTTATTGAAGAGCTACGCAGTTCTTATATTGTGTGTATGTGTAAAAGAAGCAATCTGGACATACAGCAAACATCTGCAACTAACAGAGAATCCATAGCAGAGCAAAAAAGAGTTTATTGTAAAGTTTCGAAGTGTGAAAACAAAACTGTTGACATTTGTTCCGATTGTAAAACACAAGTCTGTGGCAAGTGCGCAACATATATAAAATGAAGTTGCTCCAACTGTGTATAGTAGATGGACTATGCAGAAAGTCAATTGTTATTAAGTTTCGAAGTGTGAAAACAAAACTGTTGACATTTGTTTCGATTGTGAAACACAAGTCTGTGGCAAGTGTGCAACATATATAAAATGAAGTTGCTCCAACTGTGTATAGTAGATGGACTATGCAGAAAGTCAATTGTTTTTTACCTTGGATTTCTCGATACTTTTTCCAATCAAGATATACACATTTTATTTTTGTACTAAAAATGCTTTCGTATTTTTAAAAGCATTGACAATTGCGCTATATTTTATTTTGTAAAACACTATAGTATTAGTTGATAAAATTTGCTTAAAAACTTATGTGCCAATAGCAAAACTGCTTATAAAAATGAAATTTGTATGTATTTTATGCTTATTTTTAAATCAAGATTGTCATAATTTCAGACATTATATTATACAAGGTTTGTATAAAAAGTATCGGGAAAATTTTCAGAAAAATAGATTTATTACAGATATTGCTACAATACCTCAAAAGTCTGCAAAGTACATTCCTTAAGCATCGACACACTTTTGCCAACGGGGCGCGGTAGCCCATTGGTTAGCGCGCTGGAGTTGCACTCGGTAGGCCCGGGTTCGATTCCAGCCACTGCCAAAACTGCCGCCGTGTTCATGCGGAGTACGATCACGTTAAACATGTGGGTCCGAAAGTCCTTCCGAGAGGTTGGTGGTAGGGGAAGGAGGGTACGGTCCCTGTGGATGCCTCCCCCACTGGGTTCCGGTCTAAATTGGGTGGTACTTCCCGGCCGTCCAAACAGATACCTTACACCTTTCTGGTAGGTCGGACGGTCTGGGTCGAAGAAGATATTATATAAATGAAGTAGGTCGGACGGTCTGGGTTTCAACAACAACACTTTTGCCAACAGCTTTTCCATAACTCGAAGGCTCCCTGGTAGGCGGATACCGGAAGGTCCTTAAGGCATACCTGCCAACTTATTTGGAGTAAAAATCAGAAGATTTTCGAAAAAAATCAGAAGATTTTCAAAAAAATCAGAATAGCGCGTAAAATGAGTTTTACAGAACAAATCGACGTAAATCTGATTTTCAAAGGACACAACGTAAATAATGCACAAATGTGTGAAACACACAGCTGTTTTGAAATCTCTTTGGAAACAGTTGTATGCATGTACATTTGTACATTATTTACATTGTATCTATCTCTCAAAATATTTTGACACGAAGTTACATCACGTAATTTTACTTTTTATGTTCTGTATAAGTATTATTTATAACATTTTTAAGAGAAAAAACCTTTTCAGCTTACCTGACAAAAACATGAAAAGTTAACCAAATGAATTTTATTTTGATAACATGTTTACAGTAGCTTTTTTCGCTTTTACTAAAAAGGATTTAGAAAATTCTGTTTCATGACACTTGTTATCCTGTTTAAATTTTACAATCAAAATATTTTCAAGAGTTTTTGTCGTCATAGAAGAGCGGAACTGAGTCTTATTCTTTTTTACAGTGCTAAAAATACGTTCACATTCTGCATTGCTGTGAGGAATGGTTAGTATGGCTTTTAAAACTTTAGAAATCCTGTCGTATTTACGAATTCCACCCACTGATATCTTTCCCATGAAACCAATTAAAGCATCGATACCAGCATTTTCAGACTGTACCAACTCCTCACACTGAAGTGCTGTAAATTGTTTTTGCAACTCATTCCATGCTACATCATTGTTCTCTCCATCTTGAACTGTGAGTAGAAATGGGAATTTCTCCACAAAATATCTAATATCATTAAAAGAAGAATGATCAACTTCTTTTACATTAGCAATTTCTGCATGAAGTAGTACCTCACTTTTCAACGGGAATTTTTTTATGATGTAGTCACACGCCGTTTTAAAATATTGTCGGACTGCTGCAAAAAATTCCCTTTTCTCTGTGTTTTCTAATTTTTTAGTAGGTTGTAAGTATTGACCCCAACAACCAAATCACCATCTTCTTTTTGATTTTCCAAATGATGGTAAGGAATTTCAGTCAGATCGTTGAATTTCTTTATTATAAAAGACTTAACAAACTTAATAAGAAGACTTTTCAACAGTTCCTCAAGGATTTTCTTCAGAATTTGTATCTTTGGAGATGCAGATTGCAGTTGAATATTTATTTCTTCAAAATCAGAAACTGTGTATAATAAAAAACTACAGTAAGTTTTGTTTAGGTCAGAGGAGAGAAAATAAAAAACCCTCTCTTCTACAGAAAATACTGATACCTCATTATTTGACTTTTTCAGGATTTCTTCACTCAACTTCATTCTTTTGAAACCAGGTCCTTCGTTCTGGCTTTTTTTACCTTTAATCGAACATTTCACTTTACTATTTGACTTCACTTCTGCATGAAAAAAACTTAAAAGTGGTTCCCACTGTTCCATTAGCCTTTCTAATGCCCTACTAAGGGATAGCCACCTCGTACACACATGCTTCAAAATTTTTCTTGTTTCTTCCCCATGGAGATGCTGGAACTTTTTTAAACTTTCTTTTCGTTTGCCACTTCTTTGTAGATAATAGAACACATCCACTAAAATTTTATCAATATTTACTGGTAGTGTAGCAGCTGCTTTCTCGGCTGCTAAATTTATCAAATGGCAAGAGCAACCCATAATAATTAATTCATTTTGATGCTGTTTCAGAAAGGTGGCCACGCCTTTTCGATGGCCAACCATAACAGCAGCATTGTCTGCACCAAAAGCAATACAATTTGAAACTGGAACATTTAATTTACTCAATTCATCAATAATCATTTTCGAAATATTCTCTCCAGTTGAGTCTCCATTCAAATTTGGAAGCCATAAAACAGCACTTTTAATTTCATCATATAATAAGTAATATAATAATTAAAATAAGTAACAACAATCGGGTACAACTTCGAATCATGTTCATTGCTACCATCAACAGCTAGGCAGAAAGCAGATTTTTGTAAAACACTTACTAGATCCTTTTGGCGGTCTTTTGCCATTTCACTGACAATGGCAGAAGTTTTGGTTCTACCACAAGCATACTTTTTAGCAAGATTGGAATCAGGAAACATCTTCCGGAACAAAGGAGCAGCATGATCAGCAGCACTCATGGCAAGATTGTGTTCGATCAAAAATTCAGTAAACAAACACTCTGCATGAATAACGCTAGCTTCAGAGTCAGTAGATTTTTGAAAAAAATTGCTGACTTTAGCATTTTGGTCAAAGTTACTTACATTTGATTCATGTTTTTTTGATTTCACATGCTTCATAATGTCACTCCTTCCGCCATGAGTGATTATGAAGTCACACACACACACGTTGCAAAACGCGTACGTATTTCCCTTATGCGACTCTTTAATACAGGGAAAATCGATTTTATATGCCGGTCTAAAATACTGACAATACAGTTTTTTACTCATCTTGACGATTAAATAACGAACTTAAATTTTATCTGAACACGTGCAATGCTAATACAACGCAACACTACTTCTGCTTCACCAGTCGCAAAACAGATCGCTCGAGAACGCATTTACATGAAACTCTTCTACGAGCACGCTCTACCTGCCTTGCCCTCCCGACTAGAAAATGGGATTGTCCAATGACGCAGACCAGTTCTCCTCTCCTCGCTGCTAAACGCGGCGCGGTATAGGCGGCGCGGTATACGGTTAGAAATTCTTTGGTATAGGGGACAATTTTTCCTTCGATGGGCACGAGACAAAAACGGAATGCAACCCAAATGCTTGGCGACATTTTGGCGCAGAATATAAATTTGATCGCCAAATTGGCACGATTTTTAGGCGTAATTAGGAAAAAATATTAAAAATCGTAAAGAAATGGATTACGCGCGTAAAATCGTAAAACAAGAGAATTTTAGTAAAAATTACGAAAAATTCGTAAAAGTTGGCAAGTATGCCTTAAGGGCAAGCGTGCAAGCTTCTTTGACGGCACTTAGGGTCCGGTCCCATGGTGGTGTCCTTTGAGGGAGGATTTCACTTTTGGGAAAAGGAAAAAGTCTGCTGGTGACAACTCGGGACTGTTGGGGAACCGTCGCGATGCCTTTTATCATCAGGAAGTCGGTCACCTTGGAGCAAGTGTGGCTGGTTGCATTGTTGTGATGCAATTTCCAATTTCTGGTGATGGCTGGCTTCACCCGGTTGACCCTTCTCTTCAGTCTTCTTAGCACTTCTAGGTAAAAAGCACCATTCACCGTCTGCCCCTCAGGAACAAATTCATAGTGGACGACCCCTTTGCGTCGAAGAAAACGATCAGCATGGCTTTCACTCTGGATTTGCTCATTCGAGCCTTTTTTGGACGAGGTGATACCGCAGTGTGCCATTCTGAACTTTGCCGCTTTGTTTCTGGGTCATATTCAAATATCCAAGTCTCGTCTCCTGTGATGACTATGTCCAAAAAGCCGGGGTCTCCTTCAACGCGTTGTAGCAGGTCTTCGCAAGCAGACACTCGCCTCTGCTTTTGCTCGTCTGTCAAGACCTTCGGGCCAAGTTTAGCGCAGATCTTTCGCATCGCCAAATTTTCAGTGATAATGTTGTGCACTGTCATCTTATCAATGCCAATTTCATCTGCGACCATTCGCACACTTAAACGACAGTCTGAATTCAGCACTTCACGCACACGTTGCATGTTGTTGTCGGTTCTTGACATCAATGGCCATCCAGCGCAAGGCTCGTCCTGCACACTCTCTACCGAGCATGCGCGCTGCAAGCGAGCTACGATGTACACTCACGTCAGGAAAAAAAAATTCCCGATTCTTTTTATACAGACCCTGTATAATCTTAATATTACTCTCAAAGAAATAAATAATTGCTATTACTATAAAAATGAATTCTTATTTTTGTACTAGAACATTTTTTTATACTCTGGGTCAATTTGATCCAACCAGCGGTTTTAGGTATACAGAAACTGATGCGGTTCTAGTGTTAAATCTCTGCCAACATGCCTTTTAAATCAGAACCACTACAATAGCTTTCATGTGTGTTTGTTTATACAATCAAATTAGTCAGCATCCTAGTAAAAAACAAAAACAAACTAAAATTTGTAGGTCAATGTTCCAATAACTAGATTTGCAAAAATTACGGGATTATAATGCCATATAGGGTTTTTTAAAAATTTTGGTCAAAATGTTTCAGTGACTGGTTGCTTATATGCATCAATGGGCTACAATGGCCATTTCACGTTCATAACATAGACACAACAGTGGCTGAGGAAGTAGAAAGCTATCTGTAACATATACACAACACTGGTCCTTAAGGGGTTAAACAAGATTTCATACAACAAACATAATAATATACAATCCACTAAATTTTCATAGTATTTATTTAAATATTCATCATTATTACAAATTATAGAAAGAAAAATTGAAAAAATACCAATGCATTTGAGAGTTTACCTAAATATACAGCAGTGACAGGAAGATTAATGGTATACATTATATTAAATATATGTATAACCTTCAATTTGAAGCATTTCAATTGTTATGTATTACACAATTGATCAATGGCATCAAAATCAGAAATCGAGCATATAGCCAAATGGTGAAGGTTTACTTTATTGTACTGCACTCATTTTTTAAATTGCTGATTGACTCTGAAATTCTTTTCACCATGAAAAAAACCTCTCAATTTTTTGCAGAAATAATTTTTCCTCTCAGGAAATAAATGGCTTTCATATGAAAAAATAAAGACTTTTAAGAACCTTTGAGAAAAATAAGTACTTGAAGCATCTTTAAAGAAAAATCAGTACTTGAAAGGGCCAGTGGCGCAGTGGGGGGGGGGGGGGGGGGGGGGCAAGAGGACCGCCGCCCCAGAGCCTTAAATTAAAAACAAAAAAGTATTGATTACAATAAAAATAACTACTTTTTTTCTCATTTTTGGTATTTATATTTTTACTTTTTCTCGTACTTTGTTCAAACAAATTTAATTCCCTAAAATTTTGTTTTTACTCGACACTTCATTTTTGGTTTAAGGGGCATCGATACCAGCATTTTCAGACTGTACCAACTCCTCACACTGAAGTGCTGTAAATTGTTTTTGCAACTCATTCCATGCTACATCATTGTTCTCTCCATCTTGAACTGTGAGTAGAAATGGGAATTTCTCCACAAAATATCTAATATCATTAAAAGAAGAATGATCAACTTCTTTTACATTAGCAATTTCTGCATGAAGTAGTACCTCACTTTTCAACGGGAATTTTTTTATGATGTAGTCACACGCCGTTTTAAAATATTGTCGGACTGCTGCAAAAAATTCCCTTTTCTCTGTGTTTTCTAATTTTTTAGTAGGTTGTAAGTATTGACCCCAACAACCAAATCACCATCTTCTTTTTGATTTTCCAAATGATGGTAAGGAATTTCAGTCAGATCGTTGAATTTCTTTATTATAAAAGACTTAACAAACTTAATAAGAAGACTTTTCAACAGTTCCTCAAGGATTTTCTTCAGAATTTGTATCTTTGGAGATGCAGATTGCAGTTGAATATTTATTTCTTCAAAATCAGAAACTGTGTATAATAAAAAACTACAGTAAGTTTTGTTTAGGTCAGAGGAGAGAAAATAAAAAACCCTCTCTTCTACAGAAAATACTGATACCTCATTATTTGACTTTTTCAGGATTTCTTCACTCAACTTCATTCTTTTGAAACCAGGTCCTTCGTTCTGGCTTTTTTTACCTTTAATCGAACATTTCACTTTACTATTTGACTTCACTTCTGCATGAAAAAAACTTAAAAGTGGTTCCCACTGTTCCATTAGCCTTTCTAATGCCCTACTAAGGGATAGCCACCTCGTACACACATGCTTCAAAATTTTTCTTGTTTCTTCCCCATGGAGATGCTGGAACTTTTTTAAACTTTCTTTTCGTTTGCCACTTCTTTGTAGATAATAGAACACATCCACTAAAATTTTATCAATATTTACTGGTAGTGTAGCAGCTGCTTTCTCGGCTGCTAAATTTATCAAATGGCAAGAGCAACCCATAATAATTAATTCATTTTGATGCTGTTTCAGAAAGGTGGCCACGCCTTTTCGATGGCCAACCATAACAGCAGCATTGTCTGCACCAAAAGCAATACAATTTGAAACTGGAACATTTAATTTACTCAATTCATCAATAATCATTTTCGAAATATTCTCTCCAGTTGAGTCTCCATTCAAATTTGGAAGCCATAAAACAGCACTTTTAATTTCATCATATAATAAGTAATATAATAATTAAAATAAGTAACAACAATCGGGTACAACTTCGAATCATGTTCATTGCTACCATCAACAGCTAGGCAGAAAGCAGATTTTTGTAAAACACTTACTAGATCCTTTTGGCGGTCTTTTGCCATTTCACTGACAATGGCAGAAGTTTTGGTTCTACCACAAGCATACTTTTTAGCAAGATTGGAATCAGGAAACATCTTCCGGAACAAAGGAGCAGCATGATCAGCAGCACTCATGGCAAGATTGTGTTCGATCAAAAATTCAGTAAACAAACACTCTGCATGAATAACGCTAGCTTCAGAGTCAGTAGATTTTTGAAAAAAATTGCTGACTTTAGCATTTTGGTCAAAGTTACTTACATTTGATTCATGTTTTTTTGATTTCACATGCTTCATAATGTCACTCCTTCCGCCATGAGTGATTATGAAGTCACACACACACACGTTGCAAAACGCGTACGTATTTCCCTTATGCGACTCTTTAATACAGGGAAAATCGATTTTATATGCCGGTCTAAAATACTGACAATACAGTTTTTTACTCATCTTGACGATTAAATAACGAACTTAAATTTTATCTGAACACGTGCAATGCTAATACAACGCAACACTACTTCTGCTTCACCAGTCGCAAAACAGATCGCTCGAGAACGCATTTACATGAAACTCTTCTACGAGCACGCTCTACCTGCCTTGCCCTCCCGACTAGAAAATGGGATTGTCCAATGACGCAGACCAGTTCTCCTCTCCTCGCTGCTAAACGCGGCGCGGTATAGGCGGCGCGGTATACGGTTAGAAATTCTTTGGTATAGGGGACAATTTTTCCTTCGATGGGCACGAGACAAAAACGGAATGCAACCCAAATGCTTGGCGACATTTTGGCGCAGAATATAAATTTGATCGCCAAATTGGCACGATTTTTAGGCGTAATTAGGAAAAAATATTAAAAATCGTAAAGAAATGGATTACGCGCGTAAAATCGTAAAACAAGAGAATTTTAGTAAAAATTACGAAAAATTCGTAAAAGTTGGCAAGTATGCCTTAAGGGCAAGCGTGCAAGCTTCTTTGACGGCACTTAGGGTCCGGTCCCATGGTGGTGTCCTTTGAGGGAGGATTTCACTTTTGGGAAAAGGAAAAAGTCTGCTGGTGACAACTCGGGACTGTTGGGGAACCGTCGCGATGCCTTTTATCATCAGGAAGTCGGTCACCTTGGAGCAAGTGTGGCTGGTTGCATTGTTGTGATGCAATTTCCAATTTCTGGTGATGGCTGGCTTCACCCGGTTGACCCTTCTCTTCAGTCTTCTTAGCACTTCTAGGTAAAAAGCACCATTCACCGTCTGCCCCTCAGGAACAAATTCATAGTGGACGACCCCTTTGCGTCGAAGAAAACGATCAGCATGGCTTTCACTCTGGATTTGCTCATTCGAGCCTTTTTTGGACGAGGTGATACCGCAGTGTGCCATTCTGAACTTTGCCGCTTTGTTTCTGGGTCATATTCAAATATCCAAGTCTCGTCTCCTGTGATGACTATGTCCAAAAAGCCGGGGTCTCCTTCAACGCGTTGTAGCAGGTCTTCGCAAGCAGACACTCGCCTCTGCTTTTGCTCGTCTGTCAAGACCTTCGGGCCAAGTTTAGCGCAGATCTTTCGCATCGCCAAATTTTCAGTGATAATGTTGTGCACTGTCATCTTATCAATGCCAATTTCATCTGCGACCATTCGCACACTTAAACGACAGTCTGAATTCAGCACTTCACGCACACGTTGCATGTTGTTGTCGGTTCTTGACATCAATGGCCATCCAGCGCAAGGCTCGTCCTGCACACTCTCTACCGAGCATGCGCGCTGCAAGCGAGCTACGATGTACACTCACGTCAGGAAAAAAAAATTCCCGATTCTTTTTATACAGACCCTGTATAATCTTAATATTACTCTCAAAGAAATAAATAATTGCTATTACTATAAAAATGAATTCTTATTTTTGTACTAGAACATTTTTTTATACTCTGGGTCAATTTGATCCAACCAGCGGTTTTAGGTATACAGAAACTGATGCGGTTCTAGTGTTAAATCTCTGCCAACATGCCTTTTAAATCAGAACCACTACAATAGCTTTCATGTGTGTTTGTTTATACAATCAAATTAGTCAGCATCCTAGTAAAAAACAAAAACAAACTAAAATTTGTAGGTCAATGTTCCAATAACTAGATTTGCAAAAATTACGGGATTATAATGCCATATAGGGTTTTTTAAAAATTTTGGTCAAAATGTTTCAGTGACTGGTTGCTTATATGCATCAATGGGCTACAATGGCCATTTCACGTTCATAACATAGACACAACAGTGGCTGAGGAAGTAGAAAGCTATCTGTAACATATACACAACACTGGTCCTTAAGGGGTTAAACAAGATTTCATACAACAAACATAATAATATACAATCCACTAAATTTTCATAGTATTTATTTAAATATTCATCATTATTACAAATTATAGAAAGAAAAATTGAAAAAATACCAATGCATTTGAGAGTTTACCTAAATATACAGCAGTGACAGGAAGATTAATGGTATACATTATATTAAATATATGTATAACCTTCAATTTGAAGCATTTCAATTGTTATGTATTACACAATTGATCAATGGCATCAAAATCAGAAATCGAGCATATAGCCAAATGGTGAAGGTTTACTTTATTGTACTGCACTCATTTTTTAAATTGCTGATTGAATCTGAAATTCTTTTCACCATGAAAAAAACCTCTCAATTTTTTGCAGAAATAATTTTTCCTCTCAGGAAATAAATGGCTTTCATATGAAAAAATAAAGACTTTTAAGAACCTTTGAGAAAAATAAGTACTTGAAGCATCTTTAAAGAAAAATCAGTACTTGAAAGGGCCAGTGGCGCAGTGGGGGGGGGGGGGGGGGGGGGGCAAGAGGACCGCCGCCCCAGAGCCTTAAATTAAAAACAAAAAAGTATTGATTACAATAAAAATAACTACTTTTTTTCTCATTTTTGGTATTTATATTTTTACTTTTTCTCGTACTTTGTTCAAACAAATTTAATTCCCCTAAAATTTTGTTTTTACTCGACACTTCATTTTTGGTTTAAGGGAAATTCTCTTCGGAACGGAAAAGTCCTTCAGAAAGGGAAAAATTCTTCGGATAGGGAAATTTCCTTTCGAAAAGAATTTCCTGCTGTCATATGTCTGGTCTTGTTTTGGAAGCACGTGTTGAAGCTTTAAAAAATAAAACCTATACGTTTTTCGATCAAGGGATCTTTAATCTGTTCTTTTATATTAGCAATTGTATAATGCATAGCAGCAAAGATAAGTTATTTGAGAGTAGCATATACAATTTCTTTAAAAGAGAAAAAAAAAGAAGATAGTGAATGTAATGAAAATAAGTTAAAAAATGTTGAATGCTCTGAAGATGACAGTTCAGAAAAAATAGCTCCAATAGACGTTGAGACATCATTATTTACACCATCTGAAATCGACGTGAATCCCAATGATATTGGGTTATTTGCAGGAAAAAATGTAAGGGCTGTTTTCATATAGTTGTCATAATAGATCGTAAATATAATTTGCAAGGCTCGGATTTTCATGCATGAAATTTAGCTCAAATAATATGCAATATGCTCAAAATTATTATACAATAAGCACGGAAATATGCAGAAATATGCAAGTGCATAGAAATCCGGACCCTACTCGTAAGCATTTTGTACAATGCAATTAACAAGTGTAAATTCGTTATTTCCCTACATATTGTTAAAAAACTATTTTTGTATAGTTTACCTTTGTCGAAATATTTATAATCTGAAAAAATTGATCTTTCCAAAGCCATTGGTTATGCTGAAGATACACGAGCAATTATACAAAGTTAAAGGAACAATTCTGAAAAAGAGTTCTCCGTAATTTTTAAAGATGTTGAAACATTTTGTGAAAATTATGAAATCCCCATACCAGTACCAAGAACTGTAAAATATCAAGCTACACGAATTAACGTCGGCTATGATACTCTTGAGGTATATTATAGGAGAGCTGCTTTTATACCTTTTACAGATCATTTTCTAATACAGCTCGATGAAAGATTTGTAAAACATAAAAATGTATTAGCTTCTTTTCGAATCCTATTGCCCAGCAAAACAGCTCAAGACCAAGACCTTACAAAAGAAAACAGTGAAGCAGTGAAGACGCTATGTTCCCGGTATTTAGAAGATATTGGTTATATCACATGTGAAAATTTGTATGGTGAGTTAAAAATATGGCACAGCAAACTCGAACGACTTCAGAATCCAGATTCCAGAATATCCCACTTCAGAATATCCAGATAATGCTTTGGAAGCTTTTCATGAATGTGATGAAATTGTTTCCAAGTATACGAAAACTTCTGCAGATAATGATTACACTTCCAGTCACAACGTGTAGCGCAGAGAGATCTTTCTCCACCTTACGGTATTTAAAAAATTATTTAAGAAATTCAACAGGTGAGCACAGATTAAATGGACTGTTTATGTTATATATCCACAAGGACATTGAAATAAACCCTGAAGAGGTTTTAAATGAAATGGCTAAGAAGCCTAGACGACTTGATATTAAACTTTGAATATTGTATACTTTCTAGAAGTTATCAGTACTGTTCTTATTTAGTAAACGTAATATTAAATAAATACATCTATTCGGCGATAAATTGATTTATTTCAATATATTGTCATTTGACATGCGTAATAATATACAATGAGGTTTGCCCCCCCCCCCCCCCCCCTAGAATGAATTTCTGGCTGCGCCACTGGAAAGGGCTTTTAAAAATAAAAAATAGGGATTGTGGGAATCCTGAATGCCACAAAAAATAGGATGTTTGGAAACATATCTTTCTATACCACTCATCTTTTATTAATCTTAAGAGATGAGACATAAGTTACATAAATCATTTGTCACAACTATTCTGATGGTGCCAAACAATCCCAGACTCTCTCCAGGGAAATATTTATAAGTCAATATCACTAAGTAATATATTTTTCCTTCTCTCACCACCATTTTAATTAATATACAAGAAGATTTATCAAACAATATGCCTGGGTAAATGTCCTTCAAAATAATAACATGTATACAAGAAGTGTGAAGTTATTACGGACAATTCCCTATTTTTTATTTAACAATGCAGTACATTCCAGTTTTATTTATAACTGAATAAGAATAACAATATACTGTCAGAAAATTAATGTATAGTAATAAGTTCTTATAAAAGTGATAATGGTTTTAAATATTACCTTACAGGATCCTGAATCATTCACTTGATCAATAGTCATTGGTAATAAATATTCTGCTTCTTTCTTCCTTCTACAACAGATTGCTCGCCGTAAAACACGCACAATACTCAGTAAAAAGTGACCAATTTTCCATAAGAGTGTCTTAAAAATATTCATGCTTAGAGTCTGTATAAAAACAAAAAATCTTTTAATTATTAACACAAAAATTGTAGTGTATATGTTGTATTCAGTAACATTAGTAGTGTAAATTTATTACTAATAAATGACAAATCTCACAGATCCAATAGTCATTATATTTTAAAATCATCCTATCCTACAGACGTAAAAACAATAGCCAAAGTGCTTTTGAACATCTTATATGTTCATCCTCAGTGGCAATACAATTAAAAATGATGCCAACGTGCTTAAATACAATTCAATACTGTCAAGTAAAATTCGCATATCATGAAATTGTCAGTTACACAAAAAGGTGGATTATAAGTCAGATTATAATTTATACAAAGTTCAAAAATTCTTAGGTCCCAAGTTATCCTTGACGGCA
Source organism: Amaurobius ferox (assembly GCA_951213105.1). Lineage (NCBI taxonomy): Eukaryota > Metazoa > Arthropoda > Arachnida > Araneae > Amaurobiidae > Amaurobius > Amaurobius ferox. The sequence continues at coordinate 167,860,695 of OX578133.1, forward strand.
GATTCCCTGCATGTTAAGCCTTTGCATAGCTACATTGATTTATAATTATTATGTTTTAAAAAATCTTATATTTTTAAACCTTCTTGAAGTATTTGCTTTTGAACTTTGTATAAATTATAATCTGACTTATAAAAGCCTCAATCAAGCCTCAATCATGTTCTAAAAGGGGTGTTTCTACTTCATTCTGAAAATCGAACATTTTTGTGTGTGACATCCCCTAAAGTAGAAAATATTGGAAAACTGAAATTGAACACTTTATTCCTTCAAAACTATCTACCAGTACACCAAATTTCAAATCTCTATCTCATCCCAAAGCATGTTTTCTTATCAATTCACCTTTCAAACGTTTTTCTCTGGGGCATCCCCTTAAACGAACGTTTTTGAAAAACTATATTCAACTTGGTTGTTTCATCAAATGATTAGTCCATATACCTAATTTCAAGCCTCTATCAAATTTTACAGGAGCCGTTTCTCATTTATTCGGTAAATCGAACATTTTGGTGTGCGGCACCCCCTTAAGTAGAAAATATTGGAAATCTGAAATTGTACACTTTCTTCCTTTCGAACGATTGACCCATACACCAAATTCGAAATCTATCTCATGGTAAAGTATGCTTTCCTATCACTTCACTTTTCAAACGTTTTGGTGTGAAGCACCCCCTCTAGAGAACGTTTTCAAAAAATTCGATTTTTCTAGGGGGTTTTATCGAACGATCGAGCCATGTACCAACTTGCAAGTCTCTATCTATTCTGGAAGTGCATAAAAAAAACGTGACAGACAGACAGACACTTGGCAATTAGTATATATAGATTACATACATACATATATATATAAATTTTTAAAATACTCAAAGAGTGAAAAGAATTTAAATGTTAAATAACTAAGTAGACAAGGACGAATTTAGGGGGGCACACTCTCCTCAAGAATAGGATTTCAACATAGAATAAAAATCAAAATATAAAATCATTAGAAAAATAAAAATATAGGAAACAAATAAAAAAAAATGTACAGGCATGAAATATTGAAATATGCTTAAAAAATCCGACAACACAGTCTAAAGTAGAAAATATAAGCTGAACTCAAGGAAGTATCTAGAAATTTAAATAAAAAATCAGGGAAGGAGGTTATGACTTGGTCACAGTACGTATTATTTATTTTCACAAATGAAATATATCGGGTTGGATAATTAAAAAAAAATTCAGAAACATTCGATGATAGTCTAATGATGTTTTCACACAGAGGGCAAGACTTTTCTTGAATTTTCTAAGACAGTATACCAGGTGCGCTTTGAGTGTGGTAATAGCTAATTAAATTGAGCAAACTATTGAAAATGTAAAATTTTATTGAATTATGCCTCATTTTTCAATATTTTATAACCGGAACGAACTTTGTGCCAAAAGTGTGAACTTCATACAGTTTTGGCAGTGGCAGGAATCGAACTCGGGCCTACAGAGTACAATTCCCGCGTGCTAACCACTGGGCTACCGTGCCCTCAACACCGTGGAGTTAACAAAGTTTGGTTTAGTTTAATGACGTTAAAATTAATAATGAAATTTTAAGGCACTGCGACAATCTCCATAACTTTCTTTTTATTTATTTTTTTATTTCTTCAGTGTTTAAGTTTTTCATTAATATCATTTAAAATATCCTCATTCACCATAATTCAATCATTTAAATTTTATAATGACCATATGCTAAGCTCTTAATTCCATCATTTAAAATATCACTCTAACCCAATGCAATGGCGTGACGTCCCCTCCATTTGTGGGCGGGGCTGTCGGAGAAAAATCGGATCTTTGCTGAGAATTGGCTGAGAAATATAAAATCATGACTTCTTTAAAATTCCGATCCTGCAGCCAATTTTAATTATTTCTTCACCAGATTGGGCTTGTAAGAATCCCTGATCTTTGAGCTTTCTAAAAATGTAAATTATTAGTCGAAATCAACGGAACTTTTCTAGATGCGAGAATTTAAAAACCAAAGTTTATTTTTTTGAGCAGAAAGTTACTTTTGTTTTAAAATCTTTAAAAAATATTAGAAATTGAAATTTGAAATTGATATATTTTTACTTGCAATTGTCTGCTCTTTCTGGTGGTATGTTTTGTTTTTTTTCTACGACATCTGGATGGTGGAGAAAAAAGGGGGGAAAAATGTTCGAAATCGCATAAAGCATTAAATAACAAAAAAAAAAAAATTCAAATTTTAAAAATCGGTTTTCTTGCGTCACCTTCTTACCCCCCGGGTACAGTGCCTAAAAAGAATAGTGTGCCGACCGAGGCGAAAAACACGTTCCCTAAAAACCGCCTCCTCCAGACGGCGTTGGTCTCAAATAAGTGGTTAAAAGCGGAGGAGTTAACATTGAAACTAATGGGAATTTAATGCAAATGAAATGACCGATATCTTTGGAAATAATTGAAAGAATTTGTCTGAAATTTGGTGAAATTATTGCAAGTGGTATACCAAAAAGTCATTTGATTTTCAGAGAATAACCTACGGATATATTCGTATGTTTAAAATTTTATTTAACTTTATCTGTGGTCGTTCAAACATTTGAGATCCAAAATAAACAAGTTCATTCATCACAGTAATGTGAAATTCGGTATGACGTTTTCTCTTGTGGTACATTTCAGTTCTTTCGATTTTGAAGCTTATCGGGCCAGCCCGTTCTGGGCCCGCCATATGACTTTACTTGTTTTTGGTATAATTCAAGAGCAGGTATATCTAAAAATTTGAAGTTTAGCATATCCTTGTCATTTGCTGTATATTTTAACACTTTGGATTAAAAATCTTATCGGGCTAGTCCGTCCTGAGCCCAACAAGAGGAATATATTGTTTTTTGAAAATAACTCAAAATTCGGAGCATCTAGAATGTCTAAATTTATTATACCATTGTCCTTTGTGGTATATATATTATATTTCATCGCATTTCGAACGTTATCGGGCTAGCCCATCTTGACCCGCCATAGAAATTTACTCGCTTTTCAAGAATAACTCAATCAAATGGAGTAGCTAAAAAATGTAGATTTAGCATATCATTTCCTTCTGGATGGATTTCAATTTAGATTTTGAACTCTATCGCGTTAGCCCGTCCTGAGCCCAACAAGAAGAATACATCGTGTTTTGAGAATAATTCGAAATTCGGAGGAGTTAGAATGTCTAAATTTAATATATCATTGTCCTTCGTGGTATATTATATTTCATCGCATTTCAAACCTTATCGGGCTAGCCCGTCTTGCCCCGCCAAAGAAATTTACTCGCTATTCAAGAAAAACTCGATCAAACGGAGTAACTATAAAATGTAAATTTAGTATATCATTTCCTTTTGGATGGATTTTAATTTAGATTTTGAACCCCATTGGGCTAGCCCGTCTTGGGTCCGCTGAAGAATGCATTCATTTTTGAAGAATAACTCGAGAACCGCAATAGCTAAAAATTCCAAGTTTAACATATTGTTGGCTTTTGTGGTATATTTAAGTTTCTTTGGATTTGAACTTTATCGGGGTAGCCCGTCCTGGGCCTGACATAGGAATGGACTCTTTTTTAAGATAATTGGAAAATCGGGGCAAGTAGAAAATATAAGTTTAGTACATCCTTATCTCTCTATTTGGGAATATTTTAATTCCTTCGATTTTGAACTGTATCGGGCCCGCTTTAGAAATTCAGTTTTTGGGAGGAATAACTCTAGAACCGGAGCATCTGAAAATTCCAAGTTTAGAATGTTGTTATCATTTGCTGTATAGCTTAGCTCATTGGATTTAAAACCTTAACGGGCTAGCCCGATCAGTGCTTAAAAACCATGCAACTAGAATATCTAAATTTAGTATATTATTCTCTTTTGGGATATATTTTAAATCTTTGGATTTTAAACTTTATTAGATTATCCTACCTTTGACCAGCCTTAGGAATGCATTCGTTTTTGGAAAATAACTCGAAAATCAGAGAAAAATTATCATTTACCAAACAATATTAAACAATTACATTAGTTCTCCTTAGGAATTATATTTTAAAAAGTATTTTGTACTGTTGTGTAAACCCACATTCGATCGTTGACCCCCCCCCCCCTTATCCTGGATCTTGGCTACGCTTATATGCAAGAGAATTAAATAATGCAAAACTAGTCCAAGGTGCATTTTAAAGATTTATAGTAATACAGTGATTCGTACTACATAGTATAATACAAAGAGAAGTCTTGTGAAGGGATTTTTGGATGCTGAAATTCGCAATTATGAACAAAAAAGAATATTGTACATGTGATGGTTCTTAGTAAAAAGAGATTCAATCTCAAATGAGCAATGTGCTAATGAGATACTTCCTATTGTATCTAGAGACCACCCTGAAGGCAATACAAAATACCCTTTCCTGGTGTTCTACCCATTTCCAGAGCCCCCGCTGATTTGCGGATCTTTTGAGAATTGTTCGTGTTAGAGATGTGGCAATTTGCGGAAACGTGTGTAAAGGAGACGAGCTTGTCGAAATAAAATAGCGATCGATTACATGTCCACTCTCAATCGAAATTCTTATCAGCGCTATCTTTCACCGTACAAAAAAGACAGCACTTGTAGGCAGCCCCCACGTTGTTATAATGTTCAAGCTGCAATGGTGTTTCATGTTTTTCTTCCAAATTCACAGGGCCACCAACAGGCATTTTTCCCTGTAGCCGAACATATGAGATAAAACAAAATATCTGCTAGACATTATCATACATTCTCTTTTTAGGTTTACATGGTAATATGTATCAAAATGCAAAACAAAAGTTTTGTTTTAACGCATTCGTTCAAGTTATTCATATAATGCTTTTAAAAATTATTGAAAAATTTCAATTTCAAGTAAACAATATCAATACATGTGGTTCAAATGTCTGCTAAAGAAATGAAATTATCTTTGTAAAAAGCAGAATACAACTCAAAATACTAATATCGACCAGTTTTGAAGGCAAAAAACCTTCTTCGTCAGATCACACAGAACCACAACCTTCACTCGTACTCCCAGTGCACCGACCCAACATCCATGGAGAAATTTTGCATTTCTTAGCTCATTTGCATATGGATGTAACTATGTATCTAGGAAAAAAGGGGGGTCGACGATCGAATGGTGCTTATAGTACAAAATTAATTTTTTTTTAAATATGGACAATTTTGAGAACTAATGTAATTGTTCGGCAAGTAGGTTTTTTACAACACATCCCATCTCCCATGCCTACGCCCCTAATTATAATTATATACATGCCAAAAATATTAAATTCTGCCCGAAAAGGAATTATTACGCTAAATTTGGATTTTCTATCTGCTCCAGTTTTGGGGTTATTCTAAAAAAATGAGTATATTCTATGGCATGCCCAGCCCGGGCTAGCTGAATGAAGTTCAAAGCCGAAAAAATGAAATATACCACAAAAGACAATAGCATGCTAAACTTGGGATTTTTAGCTACTCCGGTTCTCGAGTTATTCATCAAACACGATCCCATTTCTAAGGCTAATTTCTAATCCCATTTCAAGACGAGCTAGCCCGATGAGGTTCAAATTATAAATTATGATAAACCCCAAAAGAAATTGATATACTAAATTTAGATTTTTTAGCTGCTCCGATTTACGAGTTATCTCGAAAAAAGAGTATATTATCACTATGTCAGGTCCAAGATGGGCAAGTCTGACGAGGTTCAAAATCCAAAGAAATAAAATATACCCTAAAAGACAATGATATACTAAATTTAGATATACTAGCTGCTACAGTTTTGGAGCTATTCTTAAAAAACGAGTACATTCTTCTTGTTGGGACCGGGAGAGGCTAGCCCGATCAGGTTTAAAATCCAATGAGCTAAGACATACCGCAAATGACAACAACATTCTAAACTTGAAACTTTTAGATACTCCGGTTCTAGAGTTATTCCTCCAAAAAAGTGAATTTCTAAGGCGGGCCCAAAAAGGGTTCACCCGATACGGTTCAAAATCGAAGGAATTAAAATATTCCCCAAAAGATAAGGATGTACTAAATTTATATTTTTTAGTTCCCCCAATTTTCCAGTTATTCTAAAAAAAAACAGGTCCATTCCTATGTCTGGCTCAGGATGGGCTACCTCGATAAAGTTCAAATCCAAAGAAACTTAGATATACCCCAAAAGCCAACGACATGTTAAACTTGGAATTTTTAGCTACTTCGGTTCTCGCATTATTCTTCAAAAATGAATGCATTCTTCAGCGGGTCCAAGACTGGTTAGCCTGATGAGGTTCAAAATCTAGATTAAAATCCATCCAAAAGGGAATGATATGCTAAATTTACATTTTTTAGCTACTCCGATTGATAAAGTTATTCTTGAAAAGAGAGTAAATTTCTATGTTGAGCCCAAGGCAGGCTAGCCCGATAAGGTTCGAAATGCGATGAAATGTAATATACCTCAAAGGACAATGATATATTAAATTTAGACATTCTAGATGCTCCGAATTTTTAGTTATTCTTAAAAAACGATATATTCCTTTTGTTGGGCTCGGGACGGGCTACTTTAAAAAGATTTTTAATCCAAAGAGTTAAAATATATACAGCAAGGATAAGCTAAATTTCGAATTTTTAGATACACCTGTTCTCGAGTTATACCGCAGAAACGGGTGAGTTTCTAAGGCGGGCCTAAGATGGGCTAACCAGGTACGGTTCAAAAGTGAAAGAATTAAAATATACCCCAAAAGAAAATGATATATTAAATTTAGATTTCCTACTTTCTCTGATTTTCGAGTTATTCTCAAAAACCAGGTAAAGTCCTATGGCGGGCCCAGGACGGGCTAGCCCGATAAGCTTCAAAATCGAAAGAACTGAAATATACCACAAGAGAAAACGTCATAACGAATTTCAGGTTACTGCGATAAATGAACCTGATTATTTCGGATCTCAAAGGTTTGAACGAACACCAGATCAAGTAAAATAAAATTTTAAAAATACGAATATATCCCTAATGCAATCTCTCTGAAAATCAAATGACTTTTTATGTATACCACTTACAATAATCACACCAAATTTCACACAAATTCTTCAGTTAGTTCGAAAGGTATCGGTCATTTCATTTGCAATAAATTCCCATAGTTTCAATGTTAACTCCTCCACTTTTAACCGCTTATTCGAGACCAACGCCGTCTGACGGGCGAAAGGCCAGAGTGTATACCGATTCAACAATTTCAGAAGTAATCTCTCATGCCACACGCCAAACGTCGCTTTATCGCCAGTTCTGGTTTATTTTCGCTACGCGTGCAATTGGAGGGGAAAGACGAATTGTTTAATAAAGAATATTGTTCATAATTTGATTGCATATCAAATTGAGTATGGGAATGTCGTTAGATACATTTGTATCAGATTACTTAGAAGATTATTATTTGTAACAGATTATCTAGAAGATTGTTTAGAAGATTATTTGTATCAGATTATTAGGGAAGATGTTAGGAAATTTATCAAAATATACAGTAGTATTTCAAAAACTGGTTTGATTATTTATAAATCAAATAACAATCCGACTAATGTGGTTTTCAAGTACTACTATTAAAATACATGTATTTAAAAACTTTGTGTACTGCATACGGATTGTTTGAAATTAGTTAAAGAAATGTTCGACACACATACATATAATTTATTATTTGAATGAAACGATTCTAATTTCGTAGAAAATATATGTGTAGAATCCGTATAATATTCAATTTTTATATAGTACAATAATCCGTAACGAAATTTGAAGATTATTTGAAAGGAGGAAATAATAAAATATTTGTCATTTTAAAATGCAAAATTTGTAACATTTTAAGGAAATTTGCTTGAAATTTTTCAGTTTGTGGGAGCAATGTTGCTTTTTCGACACACGTAGGATAATGCAGCGTTTTTCAAGATGTGTTTGTTCTGCGGAACCCTTGGGGTTCTACGACGTGATAGTTTCAAGTAAATTTTCTTAAAAATTTAAAAACGGGTAAAGTTTTAATGCTTTTATACTTTTAAATTATTTTAATTTTGAATATTTTATTATTAAATTGAAGAATTTTAAATGTTATTGGAAAATAAATAAAAATATTTCCTAATTTAAATATGGTAAACAAATATCAAAATTAATTGCACTCTGCATTTAAAAATTCCCTGGCCAATTACATTTCCAGCAACTTACGTACGTGTAATCGTTCATTCAAATTAGTAATATATTTTACAATTATTTTTATGTCTAAGTTTGGCAAAATTGAAATTTTTAATA